>VXBQ01006691.1:969914-1050590 GCA_013400175.1 Phainopepla nitens
GGAGGTCCCTGCAGGGCTGGGGTCCCCGCAGGGCTGGGGTCCCTGCGGAGCTGGGGGTCCCCGCGGGCAGCGGTCCCGCGGCGGTGCGGGGTCCGTGCGCTCCGCGCTCCGCGCCCGCGGTTCCAGGCGCTGTGACATCACGCACCGCAGTTTAAAGGCGCCGCGGGGCCGCGCAGACACCGCCCGGCCGGCGCGGGAGGGGTCGCGGGCCAGGCGGGCGGGACGGCGGCGCCGGGGCTCGTCCTCCGGGGAATGGGGGCACAGAGAGCCGCGCATCGCCCCGGGGCTGCGGCACCGAGGAGAGGGAGGAGCGGCGTCGCTCCTTGGGCAGGCAACGGGGGACGGGGCTCAGCGTGAACGGGCGAGAAGATAGGGATGTGGGAAAGGTCATGTACGCTCGCGAACTGAAGGTGTAAGAACAGAAGTAAAGAGTACTACACCCTTAATGAGTTGAAAAATATCTCTGTTCCCTTCACTGAAATGACTGCGTCATCGTTTAAGGAGATACCCCCAATTTCAGTATAATCTTTCCAGGAGATAACCCCAATTCCTGTATTTTGGGAAGCAATGAACAATTGCCCCCCTGAACCATACCTTCTACATAGTATGCACAATTTTCTTACACATCTGTTACATGCTTCTCCTCTGTCCTGTCTTTCCCAGAGTCAATATTCCAGATCTGGTTTATTCTCCTTTCATGCAAGACGCTCCTTTTCACTCTCCTCAATCATTTTTGTTTAAAGTCTTTTAACTGTGGAGCCAGAACCACAAGTGATAGGAAAGAACCACTCAGCAGAATAAAGATAGTTTCTGTTTTGATCTCAACCCCTTTTCTGGGAATTCCTAACATGCCTTTCTGACTGGGACTGAAGACTAAGCTCCCTCTTTTGGATGATGAATACCTGATCTTGAGCCCAACCTGCCTGTTGTGCCTCCTTGGTGGCATTTTCAAATAGTAAATCTGATGCCTTACACCTGAACAGCACCTGGCCACTCAACACAGGACCTCCTCAAGATCCTCATCCAGCTCTCCTTGTGCTCACCATCTCCATCAGAAATGTCCTCGTGGACTCCAGGGGCATGCCTGCTCTGAAAAAGATGTCTTGGCCCTTGGCCACGGTAAACCTCAGCCACATCCATCTGGCTGAGGTTTACACTACAGCCCAAAGCAAATTTTACTCTGTCTAGGCTAGATTTCTGTAGGTGGCAGTTCCTTTGGTCAGTTTTGGAGGCTTTCTGACAAGATTGGCATCAGGTTTGCTACACTGCCATCCTTAGATGTAAGACTGGATTTTCTTGAAGTGTATTTTGTCTCCTCGTTCTGGTAACTACAGAAAATGTTGGTAGCTCATGAGCAAGAAATCCTGAATGCCAAAATACTGGCTGAAAATATAAATATTTAAATTCTTTCCTTAAAAAATTGGTATTTCCATTCCTAATTTAATATATTCCACAAAAGACCTTAAAACAATGTTCCCTTATGTGCATGCACATATACACAGGAAACCTTATCACTGAGTTGGCTGAAGGGGGCTTTTGTCTAGAAATTGCTTATAGAAATTTAATATTGTTTGCATGTTATCAGCTCAGATAATCTACACCTGAAACTTTAGATTTTTCAATGCATATAACAATGCTCATTCTTCATGAGGAAGGTTTTCCTCAAGCACCAGGCCTCTAATGGGTTTTGAGGGGGACTGGGGACCTGGATAAGTGTTGGAGAGAACATATGTGCACAAGCACTGTGGAAACCTATCAGTTGTTTTCTCAAACTTGCTTTCTTCTTTTTAGAAGAAATAATATTCCACATATACACTAACACACAAAAAGTTTTTGTCCTCATTTTACATGCACGTTTTCTTGCAAAACCAGAAGAAAAGCTGGCTGAATGAGGTAATTATTCAGATAGCAGCATTAATCATTAATCATATGAGTTCTCTTTAACTGGGAGTAACATATTTCCGTGCCAAATTCAGAACATCTGCTAACTCAGGGAGAATACTGGACATGGTCTTTGTGCAGCACTGAACCTGGAGCTGAAACCATGTGTTATGGAGAGTTTACTCTGAACAACTCCTGGCCTAGAGGAGGGAGGCAGGGAGGCTGGGACAGCCTGAAGGAAGATGCCCGTGCAGCTCTCCCTGTGGACACACCCAGGGATGCAGGCTCGAGGCTCTTGCTGCCAGCAGTGCCCACAAACCTGTGGCTGATCCCAGAGTGGGCAGGGACCTGTGTGCAAGCCTGGACAGTCAATGTTTGCTCAGCCCCTCTGTGCCCTGCTCCTCTGTGGTTTCTGAGGGGGTGTTTGTCCCTGAAGCATAGTGGCTGCCACTCAAAAAGAGTTCATCCTTAGTGCCAGCTGTGGACTGGGAGCAGGTGAGTCACTGCCAGCCAGGCTGAGGCACCTCTCTGGTTATGCTCAGGTGAATCTGTGCTGCAGCTCCTTCTGCTGCTTTGAGCAGCCTGGCCTTGAGGAAGGCTCCTGCCCATGGCAGGCAGGTTGGAACTGGATGAGTTTTAATGTTCCATCCACCCCAAACTGTTCTAGGATTCTATGATTCTGTGACTTTTACCAAACTGGACTGAGCTGGGACTGCTTAAGCAAAGCTGCTTTTGGGCAGTGGCACTGGCAGGAGCATCTTTGCTCTCAGAAGCACTTTCCAGGGTGTTGCCACATCCTGCCCGTGGCCTGAGAGGGTCAGGGCTCTTATCTCCACCTACTCTGTCAAATTGAGGCTGTGTGTTGAAACCTGTGCACACACCTCCATCTCCCAGCTTTCCTGGTTGGTAACAGGCAGCAGTGACCTACGGAAAACTGGGAAGGGATCCATCCTTTCTGCTGCTCTGAGTCCCAGCGTGGGCTTGTAGCCACTCACAAGTGCTGGTCAGAGGGAGGTAAGTGTGGTTTCGATTAGGGATGAGCAATTCTCTTCCCCCTGCCAAGAGGGGGAATAGAGAGATTGTGTCATCCTGAACACTCTAGATTCTGCCTCCTTCTCAGCCACAAACCCTTTTTTTTTTACACTACCACTCTCTTTTGACCAGTTTACATAGTTTCCACAGCAGGTTTATAATGCTACCAATAAAAAGGAAGGAATTTCTCACTGTCTTACCAGGAGCTGTGTATTTTCTCTGGGAGAGCATTGCAGTGAAGGAACTGGGACAGACTCAGGAACTAGTGGTAGATTCACACTTAACTGCTCTGGGAATTAAGGCATCAACTCAGCAGGGACAGAATATGTTAGGGATAGAAAGGAGTTATTAATTTCATATCCATCTGTAAATGATTTCTGGACTAGGATGCATTTCACTGTAAATTCACATTCAAATTCCCTTTAAATATTCTCTTTAGATTCCTTTAAAATCTTAACCTGTTAGTAACAAATAATGACTTAAGCTGCTGGACAAGGTACAAGTAAAACGACATTAAACCTCACTGCTGCAGCCAGAGTTTCTGGCACCAGATTCTGATGCTTGGTGTCTCTTTGAGGGGCTGAGTTGCATGAGCAGAGCCCAGTAAATTAAAAAGCAATGTACAAACAGTCTGAAGCAATGTGTAAGTGGTGATAGGAGGACAACTTCATGGCTAGAGCAACCAGACAGACCTAGGCTGTGGGAAGACATGTCAGGGGGCACATAGCAGAAATAGTTTTCCCTTCCAGAAACTACCAAACAAGCCTGTTTCTGTAGGCAGCAAAACATGAGTGCTTGCTCTGCAGGAATGTGCATGGCAGATGAATTAGAGGCTACAAATACACCAGAAACAGGCATGGAGGGCCCTACTGTGAACAGCTGAAAAGCTCTTCTCTGCCCTTCCTTGCCCAGGACTTGGGTTGAGTTTATTGGAGGAGAAGCATTCCAAGAAGAACTAGGCAGTGAAGGGAATCCTCTGTTTTTTTCATCAGCTCTAGCTATATCATCCATATAATATTGTCTCATATCAGTCATCTAATCATATCTCTCTATCTGTTTATTTTTATTTAGGGAACTCTTCAGATGAATGCCTGAAGTAGCTGATATCCCATAAGATCTCTCTCCAGACCTACAGGCAAGACCCAGCTGATGCAGTTCCACGGTGCTGCACAGACCTGGGACTGACTGCCCTCAGTCTCCAGCACCAGGCATCTACCATATCTACCATATCTACCATATCTACCATATCCCCCCAGATCCCAGCCTGGCTGAGCACCAGCCAGCACTCAGGGCAGACATTCCATGAGCAGCTCTCAAATACCATCCAACACCTTTTCTTGAGAAATGAGCAGCCCTGTCCTCTGCTCTGAGCTCTTCCTCTGCCACAATTTCTGGAGAGCAGGAGGAGCAGCAGTATCTGGAGCTGGCTGAGCTGCAGCCACACTCCCACCCAGGCAAGGCTGACTGTCCCACAAGCTCAGGAGGTTTTGGCTGAGGTAAGCCAGCTCAGCAGGACATGCTTGAAGCTGAGAGCAGAGCAATGCTGTAAAAGCAGCTACAGTATGGCAGCAAAGGTGTTCTTCTGTGTCCTGGCAGGAGGAGACAGCCAGCTGTGACTCATGCTCCCGGCTCCTGTTGCCTGGGTTCATTTTCCACACAGCAGCTATTGATGAGACCTGGAAAGAGCAGGAAGTTTCCCTGGCAGAGGCAGCTGGGCTGGCAACATGTGGCTGTACTGCTAATGAGCCAGAGTGGAGCTTGTGGCCCACAGCCATGAACAGGTGTTTGAGTTTTGACTGTTCCATCAGCAGCTCATGGTGCTCAGCTCAGCTCCACCACAGTTCATGGCCGTGTCATAGAACCACAGAATGGTTTGTGTTGGAAGAGACCTTGAAGATCCTCTCCTTCCACCCTCCTGCTGTGGGCAGGACACCTTCCACCAGATCAGATTGCTCAGGGCTCCATCCAAACCGGCCTTGAACACTCCCAAGGATGGGGCATCCACATCTTCTCTGGGCAACCTGGTGCAACCTCACAGTAATGAATGAGAAGGTCTCAGGAAAAGGGCTGGTGGCCAGGAGGAATCTTCTCAACACTTGGGACAGGATTTATTCCTTTGAGTTTTACTTTTCCCTTCTCAGTTCTCTGCCTGGGCTGGTCATGGCAGCCCCCTTGGGCATCTGAGATGAGCTGTGGCTTGTCATCCAGTGGGAACCTAAGGTCAGGTGTACACAGTCCCACTGCAGACATCCACATTTAGGTAAAATAATCCCCACTCTTGTTTTCCAGGTCTTGTGTCAAGTCAGACACCAGGCAGAGACTCTTCAGGTGGGATGTGTTTGGTTTGAGCTCCAGCTTCATGTGATCAAACCCCTTCTGCTGACATACATTTGCTAAATACCACATCTGGAATATCAGCAGGTGAATGCACAGTATCTCACACAAACCCCATTGGCAATTGCAAATTAGAATAAACCCCTTTTTTAAGCTTTTGGAAGCTAGATGTCTAACTGTCTAGAAAAAGAAATGGTAAATTGGACTTTGGTTTTTGTAAATCGCCTTGAAAATCTCAGTAATTGTGAATAATAAAATATTCAGTTCTAGAACTAAATTTAAATGGTGCGAGGTGTGTGTGTGTGTGTGTGTTTATGATTGTCTTCAGTGAAAAAGTTTCCTCTGTGTTTACCCCTCCAACCATTCTTCCACCTTTTTCCTACTCTGTTGCAGGAAAGGGATTTTGTGTAGGTTGCCAGGCCCAGCTGGGCTGGGGTAGAAACTCATCATGGGGGGAAGAGGAGCAGGCTAACTTTATAGATAGGGTGAACCCTCTATTTGCTTGGAAACATCTCTGCAATCAATAACACTTGGAAGAGAAATTGCAAACAACACAGTTAACTGGAGATTTCAAAGTTGCAAATACGAATCATGGTGCTTGAAAGCGGCAGGAAAATTTACATGAGAGAAGCAAACACCACTGCTTTGTGGGCAATGCTTTGATTGAACAGGCACAGTGAGACAGTTTCTCATTTGTTTTAATGGAGAAGCATCCTTTGTTTGTGTTCAGTCTCACTGATTCCCTGCTCACAAAGTCCTATTTAAGCTCCATTAATTCACTGTGGAGTCTATAGGAAGAATTTGTGTTCATCCTTTCTGGAAGGTCTTGCAGCATCACTGTAGTGAAAGGAAAAAATCAAGAGAGCATCAAGCTGAGAAGGGCTTGGGTAGGAAAAATCAGCAGAGTGAAGATGGGAAAATGGGGAGCAGAGCCTTGGGTTTGCTGGAGAAATCCCATTCACTCTTTGCAAAACTCTCCATGGCAGTTATCTGACATAACAGACAGGACTCCAGGAAGGTCCCTCTGGAGGGTCCCCAAAGTCCAGTCAAGCAGGGAAGAGTGCTGCACTTCAGCTGGGGCTGGATGTGTCCTTGTGCATTTTGGCTCCAGGAGCTGCTGAAGATGAGAAATGCCTCAAGAACAAATTCCTCCTCGTGGCTCCTTTCCCTCAGACACGTGTGTGACCTGCCCTGGAGCTCACTGAGGGCTTGTGTGCTTAAGAGTGGCCCATCTCCTGGACAAACAGGGAAAGCGAATACTCTGGAGCAAAGAACCAGACCTTCTGCTGTGCTCTAGCAGAGGGAGACTGTGACAAGCATTGCAAGGGAAAAAACTCAGTCAGTGAAATTCTGGCAAAAGCAGTTGCTAATCACACATGGTCCCGTTTCCAGCCAGGCAGCTGGGTGTCACAGTCTGGGTGCTGTGAAGGGTCACTGCCCTGCATCACAACATCTCCCACTGGTGTTGGTGTTCCATGGGACACGGGCACGTCTCAGCACCCGTGCTGGGCTCCATATAGCTCAGGCTGAGCTTCACAGCAGGAGCTGGGTCCTTGTGTGCAAATTCTAGAGCTTTTCACTCTGGAAGTCTGTGGATCAGAGCCCAGATCTGGTCTGAGCTGTGCTCTTGTGGTGCCTGTCCAAAGCTCAAGGAAATGTTTATTCTTCAAAATGTATTATTTTGCCAGTGGCTCATTCCTGTACATCCTTGCTGTCATTCCAGAGACACCATCAGAGTGACCACTACCAAAAGGAACTTATGCACAAAAACTTCAGGTCCAGCCTGGGTATTGTCATAGATGCAATGCTGAGTAATTGCCTTGTTGCATATATCAATACTTTTCCTGCGAAACCTGTGAAAGCAACAGAAACAAATTGGTGCAATGAACTTTCCAAAGCACCAAGACCCAGATTTCGGTACCTTGAGAACGCCGGACCCCCGAGGACCTGGACCTGATGTTTGATAATATTTGGGCCGACAGTGCCACCAAAAGGAAATGGGATAAACTACCCATCCTAGAAATGCCTCCTGACTGGTTTTGGAGCTGTTTTCCTCCCTCCAGATCTCTGCTTTACCCTTCCTCCCTACATCCGTCTCTATAAGAAACACTCACAGCACACCTGAGGCACCGGGGAAGAGAAATTATTGATTTAGCTGGGAGATTCTCTTTTTAGCAGCTAAAGATTTTTCCAGCTCTATAAAATCATATAAAATTGCTTGACTGCTAAATTGCAGCACATAGAGAAATTTTATTCCTTGTTTTGGAAATCAAATTCCCCATATCCTGCAAAATAACATTTTATTTGCTGGTGGTTAACTGGAATAATTTTATCATTTTGTTTCCAAGCAGGCACTATGACAAGAAATTAAACATCTTAGAGTTTTCTCAGATCTTTAAAGCATCCATTGCTGTAGCTGACTTTGCTAAAATAAGCCTATCTAGTGGGCTTTACATTAAGCTGGTATCAAAACTGCTAGTTTATTTTAATTTAACGAGGATTCACAGTCTCCATTTACAGAGGAAAATGGATTAAAATGCTTCTCCGGGGCTGGTTTTTCCCAGCTCTGGCAGCCGGGATGGCTGCAGAGGGTGCTGTTCTCCTGCTCACGCCAGCACCGAGCTGGACTCTGCGCAGCAGGACCGACTCCTGGCATTCAGGGGGGTGTTAAAGAATTCTCCTGCTAGGATGTCAGTGCACAGACCTGAATGCTACAGCTGCATCTGAAGACTCTGATTGAATATGACAGAGAAAAGCCCATCCCACCCAAGAACCTTGATTTGGTATCTTGGATAAAACACTGTCTGTTTGGATACGTAGCACAGCAGGATCTTGCAGCTCTTGCTGGGTCTCAGCACACCCTGGGTGTCCCCAGCCTGGTGTGTTTGAGGAGGAAAAAGCCAGAGAAGGGCATTTAGTGAGACCAGGCTCAGCAGAGCAGGAAGGATCACTGAGCTTTGCACAGGCTGTGTTTTCCTTGCTGTGGGGGAAGGATCTGTATCCCTAATTCTTTTTAATCTGATGATGGGGAAACCAGGACTTGGGCTCCCTTCACTGATGAAGTATAAAAATAGTCTTTTATCACAGTCTTAAGGATCTTTGTCTCTTCCCAGCATTTGGCACGAGCTGTTATTTGTTTTACCAACCTGAAAATGTGCCATTTTTTTCTGAGGAAAGGTCCAGGCACAGCTAGGCTATCAGTCCTACCCTTGGGGCTAAGAGCTGGAGCTGTCCTGCAGCATCACATGTCAGGAGTCAGTAATTCACTCCTTTGGTATGATTCAAAGCTTCATCCTCTGTTTTCAAAGGCAGCTTCTTGCCCTAAATAATGATAAAACCAGGCTGTGCTCCTACTACCAAATGCTGCCTTCTGCCCTTTCTTTTAATTTTTTCTGTTTCAGGGGGGCATGGCACAGGTTTCACTCTGGTGCTTGCAGGGGACACCAGGATGGGGCAGTGATGAGGACATGGATGCAGGTGGCAGGTGATGGTGGGAACCACGAGCTCTCTCCAACCGTGGGACATCCTGAGGATCTTTTACAAGACTCAGCAGCTGGGATGATTTTTTCATGAAAAAAAAAGAGAGAAGGAAGAAAAGTGTTCTCAGTGAGGGACTTAGAAGAAGCGTCAGAAGACTTGTTTTCAAATTATCCCAGGATCATTCCATCCATTCTGCTGCAGCTCAGTGGAAAAATCATATAAATAAAACCAGTCCAGACCTGCTGTACATGAAGGCAAGCAGAAACTTTCAGCTTGTTTTATTACCCCACAGCTGCTTGCTGCTGCATGGAGTTTTTAGTTGGTGTGAACCAAATCTCAGAGCTGTAGGCACCACGTCTGGATGTGCTGTGACTTCATCCCTGTCCCTTCTCAGGTAGTGTTGAGGCTATTTGCTGCCATCCGAAGTCTCACAGTTAGTGCAATTAATGCAATTAGCAGTGCTGGGGCCAGAATTGAGCTATCCAAGCTGCTGCTCTCACTGCAGCTCACCCCGGCACAGACTCACAGCCTCTGCTTTCTTCTTTTCTTTTCCTTCTGTGAGTTTTTTATGCTTTATTTCAGAGTTCCAATTGTCCTTGTCTCTCTCCCATCTTTCCCTCATAAGACAGCAGCGATGATTGGTGAAAAAAACAAAAAAGGTTGCTACTCTTTTTTCTCCCCAACTCTTTCATTGCTGGTGATTCATGAGTGCCGTGATTTCCCTTCATTTCTCCTGAAGTTTTCAGTAGTTCCTTCCCCTGCCCATTCTGTGTGACCATACAGTCTGAGAAACATCTGCATCCCATTAGGAACAGCTTTGGCTACATAAAGCTGAATGCAAAGGGTAAAAGAACTGTTTGATGGCTGAGTTACGCTCTCGTCCAGGAAGCAATCTGGCAGTCGGCACAGGGTCCCTAGGGCACCCAAGAACAGAACCCTCATTTCTAGCATGTCACTGAAGCTACTTACCCTGCTAAAATACTAAACCTGCTATGAATCACACCTGGAGCATGAAGAAGCTGATGTCTTCTGTGTCACCTAGAAATGTCAGCTTCCTTTTAAATAAAAACTACTCGGTGGAGTGCTGTCATGGAGTCACCACCCAGAGTCACCACCATACCCAGTTTCTGGCTGCTGCAGAAATCAACTTCACTCGATAGTATCTCAAAAGCTGAAACAAACTGAGACTGGACATCTGACTTGTTGTCAGGGGGCTCCAGGTAGATCTGACTGTGCTTACTCAGGGACTATTTGGCAAATGGCCCATCAGACAGCAGGGGGCTTTGTGGTTAATCTTGGCTGTACATCTGAAGTCAGCACAGTGCTTTGCAGTGGCTGCCAGCTCGGTGTGGGACCAGCAGGATACATCCATCGCACTCGAGTCATGAGATCCAGCCTCCTCCCATGGGTGGTTTTATGCCCCATCTGCCTGCCCTGCTTGTTTAGGCATGTCCTTTGAAATCTTTCCTCAGGAAGTTCTGAACAACCTTCAATTTTGATGAGTTTTAGGATTTTTGTGCTCCATGCTGATGCATGGTTTCTTTTCTCCTCCAGACGACCAGTACGTTCCCTGAGAGCTCACCTCCCCTTTCTCCCAATGTATTATCTCTTAAAGAATTTCAGATTTTCCTTCTCTTTCCGAGAACAAGCAAAGATAGAAGTGTTTATCAGCCATTTGAAGTTTTATTTTTCCTTATATTTTTTATCTTCTAGGACAAGAGGAAACAGACTCAGGTTGCACAGGGGTGGTTTAGGTTGGCTGTTAAGGAAAGTTTCTTCACCAGAAGGGTTGTCACATGTTGGAATAGGCTTCCCAGGGAAGTGATGGAGTCATCATCCCTGCAGGGATTTAGAAGAGATGTGGATGTGGCACTTAGAGACGTGGGTTAGTGGTGGGCTTGGCAGTGCTGGGCTAATGGCTGGACTCGATGATCTCAGAGGGCTTTTCTGACCTAAATTGCTCTGTGACTCTATTTTGAGGCTGTTTTGACTGTGGAGCTCCTTCCATGCCCATTGCTATCCCCAGCCCCCTCTAATGGGTGAGCTCAGTTGTCCCTCCCTGCTCTGGACGTGGTGAGCCACATTTCCCAAAGGCTAGAGCATTCCCATCAGTTCCTGGAGAAAACTCACAAATGTGCAAGCAGGTTTTTTTGGGGTTTTTTTTTTTGGTTGTTTTTTTTTAAGCAACCTGCTGGTGCTTTCCCTGTGCCAACATGGTTTAACAATTAATTTTGGAAACTGTAAGGTTGGAGGCCCTGCAGGCTGAGGAGTGTTTCAGACACAAAGGCTGACTGTATTTCACATCCTCATCTGCTCATTTTCTTAGTCTTTATATGAACATAATTGCAAGATTCTCCTTCCTACTTTCAAGTGAGAGCACCATCAAAGCAGCAGTATCCAGCCAGCTACAGTTCAGGCATGTCTGGGGAGGGTAATGAAATGCTAAAAACCAGAAAATGTTTTTGATGCTGCCTGTTGCTACAGCTGTCAGAGTATTGCTGAGAGCCGGGAGGAGATTCCTCCAAATTTCATAGCCAGGACATAGATGGATAACTAAAAATAAATCAAGACAGTCACAGACCAGAGCCAAATGGTTTGCAATGGTGGAGAGAGAGGATCTTGATTTGGGAAACACAATGATTATTTTGTTTTCATAGAGTAATCACCAATTAATCATTTGGCTAATTATGTTGTGTCATGAATTAGTTACAAACAGACTTCAGCCCAATTATGAGGACTCAACTAGATCATTTAATTGAATGTTTATGCTTCCAAAAATGTTTCACAAGACTTTTTTTTAGCAGCTGAACACATACATCTAACTGGAAAATGGCACACATTTAAATCCCTGACAGCTAAAGATGCCTTAAATTACACCCTGTTGTAATTAGGAGGCTTAGTGCTGTATCCATAGCTGAGCTTGACCTCTGTGATAATGCCAGTTCTTTAAGTGTGTAATCATTCCTTTACATCAGATCCTTTTTTTCATGAAAATGTTGGTATATAAGGGAGTTATTTTACTTCATCAGATGAAGAAGCCTAAAATAAACATTCTTCTTTATGCTGACACATGACAGCATTAACAATTGAAAATAAAATTGCACATAATATGCTCTTTCAAAGAATGTCCTCAAAGTTCTGGAGAAAATACCAGCTGTACATAGCAGACTAATACTTAGCAGCTCAGCTTATCCCTTGGGGGTACATCTGCCAAATATAAATATTAGTGAAAGAGAATTGTGACAGGAAGATTAAGATTCATTAATCATTATTATTAGCCATCATCAGGTGCTAACAGGGCAGCTGCTTGGAGTGGGATCCCCTCACGTTTACCCAGAGCACCCATCCATGAGGATGCTGTAAGAGAATGAGCTCTTCAAAGGAGGGGATCTGCACTCTGCCGCCAGAGGAAAAGTACTTAGGGAGTAAATCCAAAGCTTGGTGGCCGTGGTGTGAGTTGGGTCCCTGAAAGGATGTGGTGAGACCAGGGGTACAATCTCTGGTTTAAGGGAAAATACAGCCAGAGAAACCAGGAAAAGCTGCAGCTCCCATGCTCCAGTGGGATATGGAGGATTTCACAAGCTTCCCCATCTGAGGCGTTGTTCAAACACTGTGCAGCTGTCAGACCCTATTGTTAGGTTTATATTGTGTTGGGGTTTTGATGTCTCAGCCATTGCAGAGCTTTGGACTGGGAAAGAGTTCACTGCCTCCTCCCAGGCAGGTTGGTGTCTATTTTCACAGCTCTGGTCAGCCAGGAAAGCTTAACTCCTTGCTCTCCACCACCCTCCCTTTGCATGCTTGTGTTGCCAGTTTCCTTCAGGTCTTGCTCCTGCAAGAATTTCCAATTTATCTGTTTGTCTTTAATAATTTGGCTCAGTACAAACCATCATGGAATGTGTTTACTCTTTGGTGTAATTGCAACAAAAGCAGCTCTGTGCCACCTCTAGGCTTTGGCATTATTTTTTCTCAGCTAAAAGCATGAGCAGGTGGCCCAGCCTCCCCCCAGACTGCAGGCTATGGCCAGGCAGGTGGCTGTTCCCTGTGCAGTTACTGATGCACAGGAGTCAGGGAATGGTTCACACTGGAAGGGACCACTGGAACTCATCTAGTCCAACCTCCCTGCTCAAGCAGGATCTCCTAGACCACATTGCTCAGGATTGTGTCCAGGTGGCTTTTGATATCTCCAGGGAAGGAGGCTCCAGAACCTCTCTGTCCCAGTGCTCAGTCACCCTCCCAGTACAGAAGTTCTTCCTTATTCACAGACGTGGGTGCTCAGAAAAGCAGAGCAGTCATTTCCCTGCACAGTGGATGTATTTCAAACACGAGTTTGGAGGAGTCTACAGCTCAGGTGATCCTGATGTCCAGCTGTCCTTTGGGATGCATTTCTCCATTTATATTTACCAGTAACAGAAATCAGCCCAAGGACACCAGCCTTGACGAAAGGCTGCAAACTAAAATACATAGCACATGCATTTTCCCATGTGAAACTCTAATAATTGCTGCAGAAGTCAAGGACTACATAATTTGGATCAGGTGCTGGCATTCCTGCCTTGCCCACACCTGTGTATCCCATCAACATTGCGTTCCTGGGAAAGGCAAAAGTGCCCCCAGGAGCCTGGGAGGAGTTAATGGGAACTGGTAGCACTGGGGTAGGGACAGATAGATTTATGGGGGATTATGTAGGTCAGCAGGCTGTTTGTTTTTCACCATCCCTTCTCACCTGCATCATTAACTGAGAAAGGGTTCAGACTGGGCCAGCCTGTGCCTTCACCCCAGCCCACCTTTTCATATTTTGGGGAACAGGTTTATTTTGGGCAGGTACCTCACTTGTTTGTTCTGGTGAGATTTAGGATATAGCTTTAGGTAGGTACAGAAACATGTCTGTGTGTCAGGACAGACTAATGGAATCCATTCCAGGGTCCAGGTGTGACAGAAGCACAGCTGCTTCCTCGACTGTCGCATCAGCTTCCCTGTCAATAACTGGATTTTGCAACCCTTACTTCTTCATTCCTTCGTATTTCCACATGTTCCTGCTGCTGATCAGCATTCAGTACAGCCCTCAGGCACTGCCTTCAAACTGTCCCTGCTCTGCAGAGCGCAGTTCCTCATCTCTGATATGGTTCCCAAATTGCACTGGCAAAACACCGAATCCTGGATTAGGCTGTCCCAGCAGGAGAGCTGTGGTGTTCCCCCACCCCTGGGCTTAGCCAGTGATGTGCATGTTCTGGTATTTGCATGGAAGTGTATATTCAAGGTATTCTCTAGTCACTCACCATAAATACAGTTCTGAAAGGAAGCCAAGTTGCTTCCTATTAATGACTCACTTCCATTCCTTCCCATCACGTTGCTGGGCAGGGACCTGTTTAAGCTTCTTTGTTTCATGCTGAGTTCTGCTCTTCTGTGATAGATGCTGCTTGCCAAAAGCCTCTTTTCTAGCAGAGTTCAAAATAAAGTTATTAAGTAATATACATTGACACAATCCAGATTTGGGAGCGAAAGGAGAGCTCAGCTAACGCCAGTCCTTGGGGCAGGGTGCACACCAATACATTAAAATACTTGGGAGCTAATTTTCTCCCTAAAACAGCATTTAGTGGGGTTCAGGTTTATATAAGGAATATGCTGTTATGTTCCACATGGGGAGACTGGAGGCCCAAGCTCTGCCTTGTTGAGGCTGATGGAGTTCTCTCATAGATTTTAGGAGTCTTTGGGTATAGATCTTAAGACCTGCAGTGTTTTACTAAAATAAGTCTGTTGTACCTGACTTCAGAGACAAACTCCATGTCCTGCCATGTCTCTTTGAGTCTTTTTATTGACTTTGAAGTAGGTTTTTTCCAAGAGGTACACAGACTAACAAATATTGTGGCTAGAGTCTTGTCCCCCCTTTCCAAATGAAATCTGACATCAAGTGTTGAGAAAGAAGAACCTGTGTTATCAGAAATCCCCAAAGACATCTATAATCATCATCACTTTTGTTATTAAAGGGCATACTTTGCCATGGTTTGTTTGGTTTGTTTTATGAATTAACTTTGTGAATTCATGAGATTAAAAGCTTAAACAGGATCAATGAAGACTGCACAGCATGCATCAAAGTAATTGCAGATTGTTTTTCAAGCTCCAGAGGACTGCTAGTGTTGAAGAACTGAAGGTTTAGGGCAGTAATTATGAATTTTTCAAGTAGAGAGATGAAAGGAAATACATTATCAGTACACAAGGATGAACCAAACTGTGTGACTAGGACCGCTCTTGGGGCACATGATGTCCTCACTAGGGCAGGAATCTGATCCATGGAGCAGATTGAGAAAAATTGTTTGCTGCCTATGTACAGGATGTTAACTATGTGGAAAAATAATAAAGTAGCATAAACCTTAGAGAGAAACACAGAATCTTCCAGCACTGCCCTCCATCCTTTCCTTTTTACCTCTGAGCAAGATGGTATGGAAAATACATTAGAATCATGAGTTTTTCTCAGCTCCGATTTCAAGATGGAAAAATATGATATGATATTTGCCAGCTTTTGATTAAAATTAGGCTTCTCTGATCCATTAGCATAAAGCTTGTAATATTCTCATCTCCCAAATCCTTGATTTCTGGTGTTCACTGATCCCATAAATTATCAAGTACAGCCAATAGAAAGCAGCTAATTTCTATCTATTAAAAATCAGGCAGATTTGTGGATTTGATAGTACATCATTCAAAGCATTTTAATATGCCAAATTTATGGAAATGCTGAATTTAATATTCTCAGAACAATCCACACCTGCTTTTCAGACAGAATTCCTTCCCTCCCCTTCCTGAGCCCTGGAGTTTGGATAATCTCACTCTATTTTGCATGGCTTTCTTTCAGTGTACCCAAGACATCAGCCTTCTGTGTGTTTAAAACCAGAAACTGTTTCATACAGTCCAGCTTAGTTCATCTGGAATCTGATTTATCTTGTTTTTCAGCAGGAAGGTACTGAGGTGCCCCTGGGAATGCAGGGGTGCAGCAGGCATGCATGGTGCTCTAGTTGCATTCCTGATTCCAGCTGGGGCAGCTGTGTGGGGATATTGGGATGAATTTCCACCAGTCTGGCTGACCCCAGGTTTTTTAACATTTTTTACAAACCTGAGGGTGAGGCAGCACTTCATCCTGAGCAATGCCTACAAGAAAGACTGGGATCAAAGCTCATGTCTGGGAGCTCTGCTGGTTTCCAACGTCTAACCAAAATCCCTTCCCAGCTGGTTAAAAACCACTGAAGTGCAGTGTAAGCAGAAATTATTATTAAAACCCCCATGTGCCTTGCATGGCTGCAGCATTCCTGATCTCAGGAATCATAGAAATCTACACACTTACCACAGGGAAAACCAGTCTACCTATGGAGATGTGAAATAGTGAAATGTGATGTGCTTTTCTTCTTCAGTCCTTAAAACAGGTAACATTGGTACATTTAGACATGACCTGTCAATACACTGTCATACCATTGTGTAATCATTACAGAAACACTTGAACATTTACTAACTGCTTGGAGTAAAGTCATCTGTTTTGAGCAGAAATTGTCTGTGCACAGTGCAGGGATAGGAAAGAGCCGTGTTTCATCAACTCGTGTAGTGTCTCGAGGAGGTGACATAGTTGGCAGTAATGAGAGGATGTTGCAAGATTTCACAACTGCAAAGAAAATACTGAGCTGACTTTTTTTGGTTAGATCCTCATCTGGTGTAAATCAGTCAAGATTCACCAATGCCAAAATGTTTCTGGATGCTGTTTCCTGGTTTTCCAGCATCAAAATTGATGTTTATAGAAGCTCCTAGTTGCACATATTAAAGTAATCAAGAATATTTTCATTACTGACTGTGTAAGTGAAATGAAGACAGACATAATGGAAATGTGTTCAAAAAATCATATTGACAAAGAATTTAAATAAAAATGTTTTTTTTTCCTCCTGTGTATGGCTGTTGTGCACAGGTCTAACAGATGCCAGTAATACAATGGAAGGATTGTAGTGAGGGGGAAAGGAAATGTATTTCCCAATCCCAACTGGAAATTATGTCTCTTTTTAATTCATCCAAGCAACTTAGATTTAAATAATTCTTTTTTTTTTTTCCCATTGGCCATTTCCCATAGCTGCACATCCCTGGAGTGACTATCTCGTCTTTGGGATTAGCTACAGAGAAGCACAGTTCTCTTCCTCACATCTAGAGAAATTTTATTGGATTTCCCAAGCTCCTGCCCTGCGTCTTTCTACTTCCATTACAGAGTCTGGGATATCACTTGTTGTTTTGGTTTTTTTTTTTTTGAGAATGAATATTTTCATTTTATTCAAATTCATGCAAGTTTTCATGTTGTCATAAATTTCAAGTGTTTCTCCTTCACATCTGCTTTCACAAACTCCCTCTTTTTCTTCTCAGGACACCGAGCAGCTGCCACGGACATTCCAAACATTTGATCCTCCCTTTTGTCCTCCTGCCTTGGTCTCCAGGCCTTCTATCCTAGTGAAGGACCCTTTTCTTTGGAGTGGGCTGGTGCAAATCCCTCCGTCTGTCCTGTAGTAAGGAAAGTACCCATTGCCGGGAGGGGGCTGGTTCAGGCGTGGGGGCCCGCCGGGGAGGGAGGCCGTGGGCAGGCAGAGTGCAGAGCTGCTGGCTCCCAGGAGCTTCTGGGCTGGGGGCTCCTCCTTGCTTGTAGAAGTTGACCTCTTGCTCGGCTCCAAACTTGGTGGGATGCTCTGAAAAAAGCAGGTACAGGACCCAGAGCTGAGGTGTCGGGCGATGGGCTGTTGGGAGCAGCGCTGCCTGGGAGCACAGCAGGGCCTGCAGCCCTGGGACAGGTCCCACCCAGCGCCAGGAGTCCCACAAGGCAGCAGCCTGGGGTCCACATGCTGTTTCAAGGGAGAGGAACCTTGCAAGGGCTGCCTCAGGTGTCTCATCCTTGCAGATAACTCTGCTCCTGCATTGTGTTTTCAGAGCACAAATCATAATTTTGTTCCTAAGGGCCTAGTTTTGAGTAATAGTTTGATCTGAGATGGGCCTGCCTCTCTTCGTCCCTTCCTACCCCTTTTAGAAACATTCAAGGTGAGTGTACCTGAACCTAATTTGCAGGTATTTAACCCAATTTAACCATATGTGTAATCTGTATGTGAGTGGTTGGCTAAGAAGCTCTTCAGATGTAGAAATATCCAGTGGAGTGGCTGAATAACTCACTTTCTCATCCTGCTTATTGTTAGCCTTGCCTTCCTTGGAGCTTTTTCCTCTTCCTATGCAGATGTGAGATGCTGGGCAGACACAGATGTGAGATGTTCTGTAGTAGGGCAGGTACTCAAGGTCCAGCACCTGGGAATCTGGGTCAGGCTGCTCATTGCAAGGCAGGAGGTTGGGATACAAGTCTTCAGGACTGTCTCTGGTCAGCGGGATGTTTTCCAAGCCTCTTAGGCAGGATGACGGGGGTGTGGTGTTGTTCTGTCTCCACATCCTGAAATAAATTTGTATTTGGTTGAACATGATAAAATTATGCCATCAGTGGGCAAGGGCCACAAGCAAAGCCAGTCCCCAGTGTTAATCTGTCCTGCTGCACACCCAGGCCATGGCACCTCGGCCACTGCTGAGAGAGAATTAGGCCAGTTAAACACTGAGGATTGTAAGGATTTCTCATTATCTTTCAGCTCTTTCTTCTTGAGTCTTGAAATGTTTTCTCATGTAGGGTTTTCAATAAAATTTAAATACCGAGTTAATTCCTATACTTTCAAGCAGTCTTTAGTAGTTCACACAGGAAAAATACGAGATTTGGTGTTTTCTCCTTGTGGATTAAGAACAGCAATAACAAGGCTCAAAAAACAACCCCAGTCTCACTACCTGATTTTTCACAGGCTACTGTTCAGCACTGTAGGAAACCATGGCAGAGAGAGTATTTTTACCTCATTTGAGGTTAAACTTACATCAGATTTCATGAGCTGCCTTGGAAGATTCCAAGCCAAAGAAAAGAACTCCCACAGCCTTGGGCTATTTAGGGTGATTTATGGTGTCCTGAAAATCTTTGTAGATCAGCAGTGATTATGAGCATTCTGGAAATGGAAGAGCATTGAAATTTGGGTAGAGCCTGGAAAAAAAATAGTGTAGAATCCTCCTCTCCTCCAGATATATTCTTTCTGAGTTTTCTGTACAACCAAAATGGGTGTATGCAAATCAGGTCTTTAAAAGAGTTTGAACTTGAAGTTTCAAATAAATTCTTCTTCTATCTCTGTCTTTATCTGAAAAGCTAATTTAACGGATCGTTGTTATATAAGGCATTATTTTACTGGGGAAAAAAGGTCATCTTGCTGTTATAAGTAAACATACACAAATATTTTTGCATCAGAAAATTTGTCTGCTTCTTGACTATTTTCTACTCTGGTGCTGTTATTTCCCCATCCACACTGACTTTCTCCTGTTTTTTTCTTACCTAAAGCCCTGTCTCCAAGGTTTTTTGCACTTTAAGGATACCTTACAAATATCTCATTCAAGTGGGCCTAAACCTCCCCATTGGGTGATGTAACTCCAAGCACCTGCTCACCAGGGTGAGGCAAAGGGTATTTTTATAGTTACCACGTACTTAAAAAGAATGCAGGAAGGGGAAAGCCAGCAGGGAGAGAATCATAACCCTGCGTCTCTGGCTGCCATGGTGATGGGGTTCCAGGGAAACATCACAGAGGGAGAACACCCCACCCACCCCAGCTCCCTGGAGGCAGAGCTGTCCCTTTCCTTCTCCCCAGTACAGTGTTGTGGGCATCCTGGCTTTACTGGCATGCTTGCAGATGGCCTGGATACTTTCTAAAGAAGCATCAGTTGCTTTTATCTCTGCCAGTCAGGTAATGATCTGCTGAGATAAGCCCTGATACACCAGACATCACCTTNAATGTAACCAGCAGCCCAAGTGACACATTCAAAAGGATAAATTTTAATAGAAATGGCTTCAGATTAATGCAGGGTTTTTTTAATTTTCATGCTAATTGTTGCAAAGACAGTGATAAGTAACATTCTATTTTATTGCAATATGATCACAGAATCACAGAGTGGTTTTTGTTGGAAGGAGCTTTAAAGCTCATCTCGTTCCAACCCCCTGCAGGGACACCTTCCACTAGCCCGGGTTGCTCCAAGCACTGTCCAAACTGGCCATGGACTCTCCCAAGGATGGGGCAGCCACAGCTTCTCTGGGCAACCTGTGCCAGGGCCTCACCACCCTCTGAGTAAAGAACTTCTTCTTAACTTCTAACTTAAAAACTCTCATTTTTTAGTTAAAAACCTTTCCCCCTTGTCCCATCACTATTGGCCTGTGCACAAAGCTGCTCTCCCAGTATCTGCCCTCATAATAATGCATTTCAGGTTTACAAACATAGAAGAAAGCATGAGAATGCCTCAATTGGGCCTTTTAAGGTATTTCTAAGTCATGTATTTCCATACTTTATAAAAAGAATTTATGCTGTAAATAAAGAGAAAGAGACAGACTTGATGATATTTCACAGTGAAATAGTTATCATGTATTTTCCTCCATTTAAAGTTAAAATACATTTTGCTACATTAGAGATTATTTTTCTAAGTACTGCATAAACATGTATGTATTTCAGAATTTAGCTGGCAAGTGTAATAGAGTGGAGCAACTTCTCTGACAATACATTAAAAATGCTCATAAATAACTGGGTAATGGAGAAATTCTGAATAAGATTCATTTCTGCATAGTATTTGATCTATTTACTGAAATTCCAAAGCTCTAAAGCACAGGAACGATTTTGAATGGACTATTATTATTCATCCCATATATTATCCTGGTTGCTGCCTGCAGTAAAAAGTGGTTTATTATAATGTGATTTCTCAGCTGCAGCAGTCTGATATACCAGCAGCTAATGAAGTGTTCCGGCACCCAAAACCCCACCATCATTGAAATTCATTACCACAAAGGTTCTGCCAGAACTAATTGCTGTCAAGGCTGCTTATGCATGTCTTAGTTTCATTTCACAGAATGACAGAGCTAATGCTGGTACAAACCAACAGGAACAAACCCCTCCAGCCTGCAGCACACCCCAGAACAGTGCTGGAGGTTCCTCCAGTGAGTTAACACTCAGGCAGGGCCAAGAATAGTCTGAGGATTTGGTTGTGCTTTTTTCCCTTGAAACTGAAATATGGAATTTGCTTGCAGAGGAAATAATGACTGAATATGAGAGGGACTTAGAGAAAAAGTGGGGAGGTATCTGCTGCCTCCAGTGCACTCTGAGTCTCTGGGCTTTGGGCAGGGCCTGGGCTTTGGGACAGAGAACAACTCAAAGACTCAGACTTGGGATTTGGAGGTGAGTGGTCGGGGGTGAGCACCAGCCCGTGGCTGCTGTGGTGTTCCAGGCCCACCTGCACCCCTGGGCGGTGAGCTCCCACCTCCAGCTCCCACTGCCCTTGCAGCTCCCCTGTGCCCCCAAAGTTATACCCACAGGCTGACATCCACACACGTCCTGACCTGCAAAGGCTCTTTTGCACAATGAGTGCACCTTAAAGATTCTTTTATGGCAAAAAGCAATAAAGTTATTGAATCACTAAGATTGGGAAAGACCTTCAAGATCATAAAGTCCAACCTTTGACTGAATAACCACAAAACCATACTGTGAGTGCCACATTTACTCATTTTTTTAACACTTACAGAGGTGATGACTCCTCCATTTCCCTGGGCAGCTTCTTCCAATGTTTAACTGTTCTTTCAGTGAAAAAATTTTTCACAATATCCAATGTGAACCTCTCCTGGTGCAACTTGAGGCCATTTCCCCTTGTCTTATCTCTAGTTCCCTGGGAGAAGAGGCAACCCTCACCTTGCCACAGCCTCCCTTCAGGTATCTGTAGAGAACAATAAATGCAATTTTCAGGAAAGGAAGGGAGAGGAAGTTTTGAGCTCAGCAGAAATTTCTGAACCCTGGGACTGCCTGAACAGATTTGTTGAACAACTCCATTTACATGCTATTTGCACATTCCTGTTTCAAAAGTCAGCCTACGCGGACTGCTCCTGATANTGGAGGCAGAGCTGTCCCTTTCCTTCTCCCCAGTACAGTGTTGTGGGCATCCTGGCTTTACTGGCATGCTTGCAGATGGCCTGGATACTTTCTAAAGAAGCATCAGTTGCTTTTATCTCTGCCAGTCAGGTAATGATCTGCTGAGATAAGCCCTGATACACCAGACATCACCTTCCTTCACCTCCTGCTTCTCTGGTGTAAGAGAGAATGTTTGATGGACTTCCAACAATGTAACCAGCAGCCCAAGTGACACATTCAAAAGGATAAATTTTAATAGAAATGGCTTCAGATTAATGCAGGGTTTTTTTAATTTTCATGCTAATTGTTGCAAAGACAGTGATAAGTAACATTCTATTTTATTGCAATATGATCACAGAATCACAGAGTGGTTTTTGTTGGAAGGAGCTTTAAAGCTCATCTCGTTCCAACCCCCTGCAGGGACACCTTCCACTAGCCCAGGTTGCTCCAAGCACTGTCCAAACTGGCCATGGACTCTCCCAAGGATGGGGCAGCCACAGCTTCTCTGGGCAACCTGTGCCAGGGCCTCACCACCCTCTGAGTAAAGAACTTCTTCTTAACTTCTAACTTAAAAACTCTCATTTTTTAGTTAAAAACCTTTCCCCCTTGTCCCATCACTATTGGCCTGTGCACAAAGCTGCTCTCCCAGTATCTGCCCTCATAATAATGCATTTCAGGTTTACAAACATAGAAGAAAGCATGAGAATGCCTCAATTGGGCCTTTTAAGGTATTTCTAAGTCATGTATTTCCATACTTTATAAAAAGAATTTATGCTGTAAATAAAGAGAAAGAGACAGACTTGATGATATTTCACAGTGAAATAGTTATCATGTATTTTCCTCCATTTAAAGTTAAAATACATTTTGCTACATTAGAGATTATTTTTCTAAGTACTGCATAAACATGTATGTATTTCAGAATTTAGCTGGCAAGTGTAATAGAGTGGAGCAACTTCTCTGACAATACATTAAAAATGCTCATAAATAACTGGGTAATGGAGAAATTCTGAATAAGATTCATTTCTGCATAGTATTTGATCTATTTACTGAAATTCCAAAGCTCTAAAGCACAGGAACGATTTTGAATGGACTATTATTATTCATCCCATATATTATCCTGGTTGCTGCCTGCAGTAAAAAGTGGTTTATTATAATGTGATTTCTCAGCTGCAGCAGTCTGATATACCAGCAGCTAATGAAGTGTTCAGGCACCCAAAACCCCACCATCATTGAAATTCATTACCACAAAGGTTCTGCCAGAACTAATTGCTGTCAAGGCTGCTTATGCATGTCTTAGTTTCATTTCACAGAATGACAGAGCTAATGCTGGTACAAACCAACAGGAACAAACCCCTCCAGCCTGCAGCACACCCCAGAACAGTGCTGGAGGTTCCTCCAGTGAGTTAACACTCAGGCAGGGCCAAGAATAGTCTGAGGATTTGGTTGTGCTTTTTTCCCTTGAAACTGAAATATGGAATTTGCTTGCAGAGGAAATAATGACTGAATATGAGAGGGACTTAGAGAAAAAGTAGGGAGGTATCTGCTGCCGCCAGTGCACTCTGAGTCTCTGGGCTTTGGGCAGGGCCTGGGCTTTGGGACAGAGAACAACTCAAAGACTCAGACTTGGGATTTGGAGGTGAGTGGTCGGGGGTGAGCACCAGCCCGTGGCTGCTGTGGTGTTCCAGGCCCACCTGCACCCCTGGGCGGTGAGCTCCCACCTCCAGCTCCCACTGCCCTTGCAGCTCCCCTGTGCCCCCAAAGTTATACCCACAGGCTGACATCCACACACGTCCTGACCTGCAAAGGCTCTTTTGCACAATGAGTGCACCTTAAAGATTCTTTTATGGCAAAAAGCAATAAAGTTATTGAATCACTAAGATTGGGAAAGACCTTCAAGATCATAAAGTCCAACCTTTGACTGAATAACCACAAAACCATACTGTGAGTGCCACATTTACTCATTTTTTTAACACTTACAGAGGTGATGACTCCTCCATTTCCCTGGGCAGCTTCTTCCAATGTTTAACTGTTCTTTCAGTGAAAAAATTTTTCACAATATCCAATGTGAACCTCTCCTGGTGCAACTTGAGGCCATTTCCCCTTGTCTTATCTCTAGTTCCCTGGGAGAAGAGGCAACCCTCACCTTGCCACAGCCTCCCTTCAGGTATCTGTAGAGAACAATAAATGCAATTTTCAGGAAAGGAAGGGAGAGGAAGTTTTGAGCTCAGCAGAAATTTCTGAACCCTGGGACTGCCTGAACAGATTTGTTGAACAACTCCATTTACATGCTATTTGCACATTCCTGTTTCAAAAGTCAGCCTACGCGGACTGCTCCTGATACGCCTTGCCAAAATACTTGGGAGTGATCCAAGGGAATGATCTTGACTGTTGCAGGTGGGTTGTGGACCCTTGAGAGGTGCTGGAGGTGTCAGGGAGCTCACTAATTACGGCTCATTACAGCCTGGAGGGGAAGGATGTTCTCAGCATGGTGAGTTTTGGTGCTTTACAGGACACCTTCCCAAACATCTCCTGACATGGGCAAGGTGAACAGCCATGGGAGTTCTCTGTCTCAACCTCCTGCTGTTACATTTTGCTGCTGAGATCAGTGGGAGCAAAGCTGCCCTTTCGATGTTTTCTGCAATGATTTCCCTGTGACTTCAGACCTCAGTGACTTGGCCAGTTTGTTTCAACATAGATGATTTTTATTATTGCAGTGAAAAGCCTGGATATGCTCGTATGTTGTACTTGCTACATACACTTTTTCAAGCGTTAGTCATGCCATAACATCTGCTTTTTATTGGTAATTACACTATCCCCATTTTAATAAGAGGTAATTCTTAAATTTCTCATAAAATATACATGACTCCTGGGAAAGAAGGTGAAAGGTTTTGCAAGCCTCTCACAGCCACAGACCAAAATGAGTCGAAATAAATCCTTCCTGAGCAGAAATTGTCCATCCACACGTGACAGCGTAACCAGGGATGAGGGAGCCCGTGTGATTCGCCATCCCTCTTTTTTCTAATTGTTCATGCTCTGCAGAACAGACCTGGAAATTCTGTGCACCACAGCCCTGCTGGGGGCTATTAATGTGCTCAAAAATGAGGACCTGGTCCTAATATGGCACATATGTGGATACCTCTGGGTGTAACTGGACTGGAATTAGCATGAAGGGGGTTCTACAAGATCAGGTCTGAACTGGGGAACAGTAAAAGTTTGTGGGTTGTTTCCAAGTGTTTCAGACACTTTGGAATTGAAAATAGGTGTCCAGATTAATGGACCGTAGCTTGTTTGCATGCATGTTTATGGTAGACTTGGTATAATAGTGTGTCTGAAAAATGAGTAACATCTAAAGTAGAGGACCAATATCCAGAAAAAGAATCATGAAAATTAATATTTTGGGGCTCCATTAAAAGCTTCCAGTTTCTCATTTCCCACTGTTTCCCTGTAGGCAAGACTTGCTGTGCTGCTTTGGCCTGTGAGAACTGGCTCTGCAATTCCATAGCCTGTTTCCAGGGATTTCCCTAGTGATTCTGGACGAGGAAGGCAGTGACAAATGACACTTCTGCAAGGTCATCCCTAAATCTTTGAGAATCAGGGAGCTTTTTCAGTGGCTCCTGCCATTCACTGAATGCCAGCAGCCAAGCCCATGTGGAGCATTGTGTGCTGAGCTCATTGTTGATGCAAATGCACACAACTAGTTTTGATTAAGAACAAAATGAAGAATTGACTCAATCTGCTTTTTCTTTGTTTGAAACGCTTCAAGCCTCTCGTTATCATCAGGGTTTCTTTCAGTTCAGAAAATCAGAATTTCCATAAAATAATGCTGAAAGGCACAGGGTGAAGTCAAAGAACATTTACGTTCCTAAAGAATGGAAGCATAAACATGCAAAACAAATTTGGGGACACTCAACTAAACATTTAGGGGCATGTTATGGCATGTGGGTTGTTTAAATTATTCAATATATATTAAGCAGCCACATACACAAATGTTAAAAGGACAAAGCAGGGAGTTCGAGAGGCCTTTTCCCTTTGCACAGTAACTCACAGCTATCCAGAGTGTGATTATTGCATTCAACAGCTGAGGAGAGTTTGCATGGTAGAGTGCCCAAATTGCTATGTTTTCATTTGTGGGTTGAATTAGATGACCTCTAAAGGTCCTTTCCAACCCAAACTATTCTATGATTCTATGATTTATGGGTACAAGGAGCTCCTTCCAATGCAAGGAAGGTCCCATGGCAGCATTTGTAGCCTCGGGGTCACTGAGGTGGGATTAAAAAGGCTTTGTGTAACCCCAGGGCTGTGTTTGGAAATGCTGATGCTTGGAGGGATGTGCTGGCCACTGAGCACAGCCAGCACGCAGGTGGTCCAGCGCCATTTCCCATCCTCAGGATGTGCTGGATGGTTGGAAAATCCTTGTGCCAAGGGAAACTGGAAAGTGGCAATCACATTCCTCTTTCTTTCAACATCCAGATGGATCTGGCCACAGAGAGCCTTCATTTTTTATGGGGTTTAATCATAGCCAGGGCTGGCAGTGTTCCTTGCAAATCCGGGTGTTTGGTATTTCCGGTGCAAGACTTGGCTATCCTATGTATGATACTGCAGGGCAATTTTTCTGGGAAGTGGGAAATTAAGGGAAAGACACTTTTACCCAGGATGACATCAAAGACTTATATTGCGAAGACAAGCTCTCCAAAATGAGAATATGGGGAAATTGAAGGTGCTTTTTCTCTATTTCTCTGCATGCCTCATCATGATAATAGCAATAACAAAACCATCTCCAGATTCCTTGTGTTGCCTGCCTGCCTCCCCTGGGTGGCATGCAGAGGTCAGGTTCCTGCCATGTGGCTGGAGAGAAGGAGGGTTGTGTTCAAGGCACAGCTTTGCAGAGAACAAAAGAACAAACTAAGAACAAACCTGTGAGCAGGTGAGGGGCTGGCAGGTGGGTGGCCAGTGCTTTACTGGGGTCCCAGGGGACATTACTTGGAAAGAAATTGTCTTTGAGACGCTTACAAATATGGCTGTCATTTTCAGAAATATCTGATAAATAAGAAACCAAAAAAAAGACTCTTACAATCTATTAAAAGCCTAAAAGTAATACATATGAGGGAGATTAACCATCCAGCTGTCTTTTGACAAAGTTGGTGATTCCTATGTGCTGTCTTAACAGCAAATGTTCCCGGTGTAATGTTTGCTTGCATCACCTGGAGCCCCCCAGTTGAGCCATTGTCCTAAACAACACAAAATATCCCTTTCCTTTGATTTGATGACTCGAACAACAGCTCCCATCTTCTCACGTTGTGTGCTCAGAAGAGGTCAGAGAGAGTGGGATAATCCTAGAGACAGGAGAATATTTCTCACAGGAATACTCCCCACCATTTAGGAGCTGGGGATATGGTGCTGGGGAGCCCAAAAGGCAGATTTCAGGGTGAGTTTGGGAAAACTTGGATTGAAAAAAAAAAAAAAAAGAAAATTAAAATATATTTTCTTTTGGTTGGTGCACCTCAATGAAATATTGCTTTATCTGTGCAGGACAACCCCAAATACAGCAAAGTTACAGCTGAAGTGACAGCCAGAAGAAGCCTAAAACAGAAAACAGA
This sequence comes from Phainopepla nitens, assembly GCA_013400175.1. Taxonomy (NCBI): domain Eukaryota; kingdom Metazoa; phylum Chordata; class Aves; order Passeriformes; family Bombycillidae; genus Phainopepla; species Phainopepla nitens. Next base: position 997,249 of record VXBQ01006691.1, read on the forward strand.
GAGAGGGGTTGTGTTAGAGATTGACACCATTAGGTTTTCTTAAGCACATCTATCTCTACCTTCCCAGTGGTAGGGTGGAAGTGCAAAGAAAATTCATTGTGTGTTTAAAAAACAGGTTGTCTTCAAGAAATGTCACAGAAACCTTGAGTAGACATGAGCAAACAGCCCCAGGGGAGTCATTTGTCTTTGCTGTCAAGGGGAAAATTAAGACTCCAGGGGACACAGAGGCTGGGTTTGATGGATGCTTGAAGCAGAAGGCAAGCGGGTCATCATTCCTGTCCACCAGGAAAACAGGTTCTTTCCCTGGAGAAAAGTGACTGTATCAGGTGTGCACCTGTGGGGAGGAGAGAGGCAATGAGAAGATAAATGGTGGAAAGTCCCTAAAATCTCGTTTGATATTGACAGCAATAACCTCCCTCATGAGCTGGGGGATGGTTGTGCTGCCTGACACATCTGTGGGCAGGGGGGGGTTGGTGGTTCCAGCAGCGCTGCTGTCCCCAGTGCCCATGCTGGGTGTTTCGGGGGATTGGTCCCAGTGCTGAGGGGTTTTAGTGACCCATCCAGCTCATGTGCTGCAGCTCCACACCATGGCACAAACCAAACTGCCCTGAGTGGAGATGGCTGGGAGATTTGCTTCCAAATTCTGATCCTAATGACAAACCTTCCATAGATATACCTGGGTACAGCAGCTCCCTGTTAGGAGGACATTCTGCGATGGATGATGCTCTGCAGCTCTGCAGCTCCCAAAGCACACTGTGGGAGACCCAGCCCTGAGAAGAAAGAGAAAATGAAATTTCCGTTTTAATCAATGCCCAAGAAAATATTACCTCTTGTATATCCTTGGAGCTCTTCTAGATCAATTATTTTGTTGTCCTCCTAACATACACATATGCAGGGAAGATAACTGCTGGTTAATAGCCTGGAGCCATTTTAGTTGATCTCTGGTCAGCTGTGCAATACATATCCCTACTCAAAACCAAAATTTGACTTCTATAAGCAACCTATTTCCGTCAGTGAATTTCTATCATGGTGAATCATGCCTCTGGTTTTACTAGGTTTTTTTCTGTTTTCTAATCAGATTTATTTCAGCCATAAAACAGAATCTGGGGATTAGTGTTCAACAGATTTCGTCTGAGCAATCTGTGCTCTTGGAAATACCAAGAAATAAGGAAAAATATTCTGATAATATTTCAATATTGTTAGCTGCCAATGCTGGGAAAAAAGCTGCAGACATGCTCCAAGTCTTGAGGTAATTTTTAATAGTATTAAAAGTTTTCAACTTTTTAATTAAGTTAGTTTCCTTGGCCATTTTTTCAGTTCAGGCATTGAGGATGTACTGAAATCTTTAAAGGTACTTTTCCCGCAGTTCTCACATAGTCATGGACTGCAGGAGGGGGAAGCACCATGAATAATGAGACATCCTACTGAGCTGCACAGTTTGGCAGGCACAGAGTTCTCTAAAGAGACTTAAGGTGTTTATAGACATTTCAAATGCATTAGATCTTAAGGGCTACGCTTTAAATTCTCAGCATCTGCAGCTGTTTCTGAGCAGGTAGAGAAAAAAAGGTACCAGTGACACAGAGAGAGGACTGGAAAAAATTGTCCAGACCTGAATAGCAGTCCCTGATCATGGCCATCACATCCACCAGTTAGTTCCTGGGAAGAGACAAGCTCCTGCTTGGCAGCAAACCTCCTCATTATAGTGTCCTCTTAGAAACATTAAACTTCCACTGCATCCTGTGACATCCAGCCCTAGAAGGGGACTGAGAAAGGAAATTGCTCTTTGTGTTGCCAACTCAATCACCACCTCCATGCACACATGGCAGTAACCAGTGGTTCATACTTGTTGGTTCTGTTCATTATTCAATTTATTTTAGGAATGTATTCTTCACTGAGCAAGCTGGCCCTATGGAAGGTGTCCATGCCCATGGCAGGGGGTTAGAACAAGGTGAGCTTTAAACTTCCTTCCAACCCAAACCCTTCTGGGATTCTGTGATTTGACATCTGGGACTGTTTCCTCTCAGGCAACAATCCATGGGCACAGCAGGAATCCAGTTTCACTCAAGCTTCACTCCGTTGCCTCTGGCAAAGTTTGGATGGTGCGGCTGGGAATTGGGTCCACTCCTGCCCTTGGGGCAGTCTCAGACCAGTCAGGCTGGGGGGTTTTGACTCCGTTGGCCCATCCATACTCACTGTTTACCACAGCAGCAGCTGCAGGCAGCTATGCTCCTCCAAAAAAAAACGGGTCCTGGTCCTTCTGCAATTCCCCCATCCCCAGCACGAGGTGTCCCTTCGGAGCAGGCTCAGCCAGCAGAGCCAGGGAGGGTGGTCCCGGCAGAAGCAGGACAGCGAGCTGAGGGAGATGGATGCAGCACGTCCAGGAAACACATTCCCGGGACATGACGGCACATCCCGGGGGCCAGGGGCTGCACTTGTGCTGGGAGGGACGGACTGGGCTTGCATTCAGTCTCCCCTTCTCACTTGGGAGCAGGGTTTGAGCACATTTTCTAAAGCTACTTCTGTGTTTTCCCCAAACTCCTGCCTCAGTACTTCCACTGTGATTCTGAAGGGAAAATAATCCATCATCAAGGGTCAGCCTGCAAACTGCTGAGCACCTGTGTCATGGCCAGGATCCTGCCTGCTTCACTTGTGTGTGTGCACCCACATCTCCCCATGCCTGGGGAAGACCTCTATGCAGAAGGGGAATTTTGTCCCACAGCAGCTAACAGTGAGCCACAGCATTCCCAAACACCAGGCTAGCACATTAAATAAAGCTCCAGGGAAGAGCAAGGAGGATGCTCCCAGGTGCAGCCTCGCCATGGTCGCAGCCCACAGGAGGTGTAAATGAGCTGATGTGGATCAGCTGGACATCCCTGGCTGTATCCTCTCCTTGTCAGCAGGTTCATGGTCACGTTCCTCATGTGATGAGGGCAGGTAGAGCAGGACCTGAATATCTAGCCTCATTCCAACTGGATGTACTTTGCCTGTAGTCATGCTCACTTTTGCCCAAAAAAGTGTTTTTAAGGAAGGAATCAAGATCACCCACACAATGCTCAGGTGTAATTTAGATTCACCTGTCATGGTCTTCTTGCTCTAGAAACCTGATTTCAGTGCTCACACTTATAAAACCCAAGATTGACAAAATCTACCATTTGCTCTTCTCCACTGAACTATACTGGGCAGCCCAACCAAAGTCTTTAAAAGTACAAAAAAGAGATTAATAATTCTTAAGTCCTGTGTATATTTGAACATATATTAAAAGCAAATGACAAATGTGGGATGGAGCCAAGGCAGAGCATGATCCCATCCCAAATGAGATTTGAAAATAAATCATCTAAATGGATGCAGGCTCCCCCTTGATGATGGGCTTGCAAGATTGCAGAGGAGCTCTGGGCCTGGAATTTGCTGTGAGGGAGCTGTGGTTGAATTTCTTATTGTCACTGTTGTTTTGCAATGCCATAATAAATGTTGGTGAATTTGTAAATCATAAAAGCAGGGACCATGGGTGGGTGCTTTCCAAGGACTAGAACAAACATTTTTGGTGTCAGCCCATCCCAGAGAGATTTTCAGTATTAAAATTAAAAACAAGGGGGGAAAAAATTAAAAAGCTAAACAAGCAACAGCTGTTTGGAATGAGGCCCTAAACCCAAAAAATATAAATGATGTTCAGACTCATGCTGAGAGACAGTGACGAGAAAATGCTCAGTACAAGAACTGCAGGGTCATTTATAAATATTCTGCTCAAAGGGCACTGTTTTTGTCCAGCCACATGAACTAAGTAATTTTCAGTGCTTTTAAGAGGCTTGGTGACCCAGCCCCTTCCACATCTACCTTGGGCTGCACTGGTCAGAGCACCCTGTGACAACTTTGGGTTGTGTCCCTGGTGACTGTGCAGGGATGTGGCACAGCCTTGCACAGCACATTAGGAAACATTAAAACCAGCTGAATTAGGTAAGTGTCAATAGACATTTTAACATTGAGGATAGAAAAGCAGAGATAATAGAGAATAAGTATCAAAAGAAAACGGCAACTGCCATTGAAAGCCTTCTAGAAGGAGATTGTAGACATATACACTCTCCAAGATGAATTATAAGTATTAGTCTGTTTGGAAAGGTATTTGCCCTTTGGACAGCCATATTTTTGTTTTGAGCTTCAGAAACATAAATTACAGTCATTTAAACCCCAGGCTTACATTTTACTTCAATGACGTAAATGAGTTCCCAACTTTCAAAGGCCAGCTGTCCCTTACAGCAAGAGGTAGCAATTATATAAAATTCTTTTATTGCATGGAGGTATTTTCAGTCCTTTAAGTTTATGTGCCCCAGGTGAAGCAATATAAACAAACTATAGCTGTCAAAATTGTGTTAATAATGGAAACTGCATTTGGGAAGTTTTAGGGATAAAACCTATAACTTTATACTGCTGAGGTGTCAAACCTTCCCAATGTAAAACAGAAGTGCAGCTGTGTAAGGCACTGAGAAAGGTTTCTGCAAAGCCAACATTCACAGACTCTTGAAGTGTGTAAAGGTGGTGGCTTCCAAGCCACAGTCGTTAATCAGAATTGCTGCAAAAAATAAGGCTAAAACTACATTTAAATGTCTCTGGGTTTTTGGTAAACTTCAGATACACAAAGTTAAATCCTCCCCTACTCCAATCTCACTGAAATCTTTATTTTACAGCTGTGCTTGTGTTCGTGGCTGATGGCAGCAATAAAATGCTGAGGCACAGCCTGAGCATGGACACATCAGACAAACCAGTCTGGCTCTTGGCTCAGGGAATTGCTCCTTCAGCCTCAGTGCTGGACTTTTCTATTGCGGATTCCTAATCCCTTTATTTAAACTTCAAAAACAGAAGCAAAGCCATTGATTTAAACTTCAAAATCAAGGCAAAGCAATTGATTGCAGCAGTGCAGCTATTTAGGTTTTTTTCCCCCTAACCCCAGCAGATGAATTGACAAATCCTACAACCTTAGAAGAGCTGTCTGAAGGTTCAGAGCCAACAAAAACACACCAAAAACTTCTGCTGTGCCTGTGGATGGCTCTAATTCACTGCTCTGTCCACCCTGAGAGCAGGACACAGTGCAGCTTCCAAAGGCACTTGGTGTTCCCAGCTGTGCACACACCTGCAGCTGAGCTGATTCTGATCTCCAGCTCTTTGGCTTTGTGACATCCTGAGCCACATGGAACACAACAGTTCTGCTCTGCAACAACTTTTCAAACCAGTTTTCAATCTGCAGCCAGAAATACTGATTTTCTTGCATTGAATCACAGAATGGTTTGGGTAGAAAGGGACCTTAAAAATCACTTTGTTCCAACCTCCCCACCATGGGCAGGGACACCTCCCACTAGCCTAGGTTGCTCAGAGGCCCATCCAAGATGGTCTGGAATACTTGCAGGGATGGGGCAGTGACAGCTGCTCTGGACAGCCCCATCCCAGTGCCTCACCACTCTCACATGGAAGAAATTCTTCCTAATATCCCATCTAACCCTGCCTGCTGTCTGTTTGAAGCCATTCTCCCTTGTCCTCTCACTCCAGGCTCTTGTCCAAAGTCCCTCTCCAGCTCTCTTGGGGCACTGGATGGGGCTCTTAGGTCTCCCTGGAGCCTTCTCTTTTCCAGGCTGAACACCCCCAGCTCTCCCAGCCTGTCTCCAGAGCAGAGAAGATCCAGTCCAAGACCCTTCATATCCACACAAGGGAGTTCCCACTCACCCATGAAAAAGTCAGGTCATTTGCTACCAGTCAGTCTTCCAGCAAGGCAAGGCAAAGGTTTGGAGGCACAGAGGGAAGGTTGGGATGCCGTTCACGTCCCTTGCTGGGTGAACTGACAACAAGGAGAATTGAACTTCAAAGACTTCCATTACACAGTCGATGACATTTAGGAAGAAAAGGAAAATTACCACTTTTTTACAGGATTTACAAATGCCATCCATGTCCATGGGTGTAATTTTCCACTGAGGAAAAAGAATTTCAGAAGCAACATATGGACCATGCAGTAAAGAAGTTACCATAGTAACCAGCCTCCTAAAAATCCCTATATATGTATACAGAAATCAAATGCATGTAATAATTATGGCCACAAATCTAAAATAATTTATGAGTTCCATCTTCCTAGTTTCTTTTGTGTATTAAAAGTCTAATTCATGCTTTGAATATCTGCTTACTCTGCTGCCTCTTGAACCTCCACACATTTTGCAACTGAAAGTCAAAAGCAGCACAACTGACAGTCACTGACAACAGAGTGAAATCTAATTTAGCTAATTCAAAATACATGCTATAAGCATAAAAGAATGGTTATAAGACCAGAATGATTTAAGCTCTGGGAATACAGCTGACATGACATTTAAGTTCAGAGAATGTTAGCTGTTAAAAACAAACAGATGAAGGGGTTTGAATGTCAGAAGAGTATTTCAAAAACAGAGTGGTTTACTGGGGAGAATGGAATTTGGGGAATTTCAGCTCTCCCCTCCCTCAGTAATCCCTGTGTCATGGATTATGCTCTCCCCAGAGCCCTGGTGCTCCCATCACAGTGAGCTCACGGACATTCACTTCTGCTATATTTTGAAATCTGGCGGGAGTCTGAACAGATTCCATGGCTTGGCACAGCACTGTCCCATATTTCTCTGTGCTCTGGCATTAGGAACCAGAGATATTTCTTGTTGTCTGCTGGATACTCTGGTAACTTAACAAAGATGGATTTCCTGGATGGGAATGTAGGAATACAAAATCTCTGCTGTTGAGAGTAGAGGGAGCCAATGCCAAGAGAAAATCTCCTGACTGTGGGACAGGAGGCTTCAGGTGCATTGACATTTTCTTCCAGATCCTGCTTCCAAAGATGCTGTGAGGAAATATTTCACCCTTGCTCCTGGGGCATCAGCTAGTCTTTTTGGCTGGCCAAAGTGGGGAGAGTTAAGCTAAATTAAATGTCAATTTTACAGACTGATGTCCCAGTTTACAAGCTGACAGTCCTGAATATTGAGGTCAGTCCCAGCATCCAGTGAGGTTCAGATCCCATTTTGTTCTTTCTTCAGTCAAGAAACAAATCAGTTAGGTGCATAATAAATGAACAAACTCTTTGCCAGTGTTCAGGCTCTCAGTGAGCTTTGACCCATGCTCTAACTCAGCTGTGTTAAGCTCAGCCTGTTAAAATCATTTTTTCATCACACCTGACTCTTATTCCTGCAGACCTCTGTCTTTGCTGTGCCAAAGCCTGTGCTTTTGTCTGTGACACGCTGCCTCCCCTGTGTGCAAACAAGGCTCCTGCTTCTTTCTCAAAACAAACAGCTGGAACTGTCAAGTGAGTACCTGCTTGTCACTGGGACTTCTCACAGCCCCTCCTTGCCCTGACTGCTGCTCCCCTTCTGCTCCGAGCAGCAGTGGCTGAGGACTTGGTGCCAAAGGAGCTGAAATAGAGCCTTGGACAGGTTTGGTGCAAGCTGCCTCCACTTCCATCCTTCCAGCCCTTCCAGCTGCTTGTTCTTTCACCCTTTCAAAGCAAGTCCAGCAGCTTGGGAAGAATAAGGTCCTCTAAATGTCTCTTCTGAGGGAATGCATTGCTAATGCTCTTAAGTGGACGTTTATCCTGCACTGAAAACTGACAGAAAGTTAATAAAATCACATTTCTAAGCTCCTTGAGCGCTTGTTCCTGATGAGAGTTATTTCTATCACAAGCTTTAGCTCTCTCCCTCTGGCTAATTTGCTGCAAAGGCGCTCAGGAAAAGACCAAGATATTCTTATTGTTACATGAGCAAAGATGTATTTGTTCTCCCTGAGTGGAAGTCAGCTCTGTTAGAGAGCCAGAAGAAGACCTTGACTGAACTTAAATCCTTTCTTTAGCATGAGTGGATATAAAACTAGCTTTTGCTCAAATGTCATTTCACTCTGGTTGCAGAGGCACTTGATTCTGTCTTGCTCTGCCGTAAAATAAAAGACATCTTTGGACCTTTTATTTATTTACCCATTTTTTGCAGTGTCTCATGGGTCTGTGACACTTCCCTTCTTCCTGCAGTGGGGACTGGTGTTTTTTTCAGTTTTGCTTCATTTTTTTCTTCTGTTTAGGCAAGAATGGAAGTGCTCCTAAGCCAGGAGTCTTCAAAGGCCACGTCACACCTGGACTGAGTCACCCTGGACCTCATCTGCTTGGGAGGAGAGTTCCATATGTTACCTCAGTGTGACATGCTGAAATTACAGCTGCTGCCTGGCAGGTAAATGAGAAAGAATCCCAAAACTTGAGGGTTATGGGAAGATATTCCACCTTTCTGCTTTGCTTGTGGCTGTCTCTGGGAGCTGTGATGCCAAGCCCCTGGCTGCCAGCCTGACTGGGTCACCCTCCCTAACCACATGGTAGAGCAAAGCATTGTCCCCAGGGATGAAAACAGCTTGTTGAAATGGTTTTTCTAGCTCACACTAAGTCATGAATGGCAAAACAAATGACTTTTAGGAAACTTGGACCCATGTTTGCTGGCTAAGGGAAGGCCACACTTGTTACTCTCAGGGGCATTACAGTTGCACCCACATCCCGTGGAGAATGTGTGGGTTTATGGATGATACAAAGTTCCGTAATTATTCCTTTGAAATGGCCCTTTTCATTCTGGACATAGAATATTCTTTCTGGTGTCTATAAACATAATAATTTTTCTTAATACTTTCCCCATAAAAATTCACTTTACAGAGGGAACTCCACATGCCTTTAGGACTCTGAGGGACACCAATCCTGAATAGGGTAGAAACATAGCAGCATTTTAAAGTCTGGCAGCAATAACAAAGAGCCAGCCACAAGAAGGGTGCAATGAGCTGTGTCTTAGGCCTGGGTATTTTGTTTCTCACACTGCAACACTTGATCTTTCATGAAACGCAGCACTCTTGGGTCTTTAGCTTAGCACCCATAAGGAGTAAAAATAAAAATGTGTCTGTACATCCCCATGTTTATTGTGAGAGAGAAACAATTTAGAAACACCAAGATGCAGAATCTGTACAGGTCCTTCTGACACAAAGCACATAACCTGAAATAGAGGGGACTTTATTTTCAGAAGAAGTTTTTGTACACACAGAGATGCTGGGTTTTTTAAACTGTCACCTGAAGATGAGAGCCATGATCTGCAGGTAGCATGCCAAATGTGAGCTTTGAATGTCTTCATTGTTGTTGGTCCTGCATTTCCCATTTTTTCCCAGTGAAGGGGAATGTGCCAAGGCTGATGCTATGATCTGTGGGTTGTGTACTGAGAAGGCAGAGTGTGAAACCTGCTGCCTTCTCCTGACCTTCTGGGCAGAGTCTGTCCATCCTCAGGGCACTGGAACCTGTGGGTCCAGACTTGCTGGCACTATCAGGCATCTTGGCACTCACAGGTGCTTTTGTCTCTGCCCAAGGCAGCACAACAACTTATGTCATCGCTCCTGGCTGCTGTTCAGGAGAGAGCTCTAGGAAAGAACTTACATTCCTTTGAAATGAGATGTAAACACAGGCTCAGGTGCCTCCTGGACCATGGATGTCTATGCACATGATAAAGGTGAGGAGGTGGCACAATTCACCTGGCAAAGAGCAGGCAGCATTCCCACAATCTGCCTTCTTGTCCTTGCCAGGCCAACATCACGTGCCCCAGATCCACAGATTTACCTCCCCAGGCTTGATGAGAGGCCATTCATGGGACAAATTCTCATGACCTTTCCAATGCTCTCCCCAGGCTAGAGATGCCAGGCTTGAAAAAAGTCATTTGCCAATGATTTCTTAATGTTTGTGTCTGCAGGGGAAATTTCTCATGCTTCTAATTTATTGCAGAAGAAAAGTGGAAAGAAGGAAGGCTTTATGATTTTAAATGTTCTAACATTTGTTTTGGTGTTTCAGTTTTTATTACAATTATGCTTGTGACAAAGGAAATTTCTCAAGACCAAGAGCTAATGTTTGCTCTCAGCCACTAATGCATTTTCAATTAAAGTCAAAATATGCTAAAACTATTCTTTTGCTGCCTCAGTAGGGAAGAAAAGCCTCTGGCACATGAGTGTGCAACACTGTCAGTCCCATTACTTGTGAACACTGCTCAAACCCACCTTCCTGTTACTATCCCTTTGCCTTTACTGGGTCATGGTTGTCCTCTGTAGAATTTCTTTTGAGCTGGATTTCTCTCTGCAGACTTCTTGGTGAGCATTGTGCAAAAGACACTTAGTTCTCTTCAGGCTGGTGCGTGAGAGGAAATCTGTTGTTTTCACTCTGTTCTGATCAGAAATGCTGAATATGCATCTCTTGAAATGCTTATTTTCCTTTCCTGCAACCGCACCTGTAAGTGCCACATTCCCTGTTGGAGCAACCAGAGTGGTTCCAGTGACGTGCAAACTGATGACTTCACAGAATCACAGAGCAGTTTGGGTTGGAAGGGACCTTAAAGATCAAACACCCTGACATGGGCAGGGATGACACCCACCAGATCAGATTGCCCAGAGCTCCATCCAGCCTGGCCCCATCCAAGACATCAGCAGGTCTGGAGCTCATTTCAAGGCTCTGTGTTCTTCCATGAGACATCTGAATCTCAAATAAAGTGTTTAATATAGTCACTTAACTCCTGATCCCTGGATTTCCTACCTCGGCATGGTTAATAGCTTACATCCACTTCTGGCATTATATGATATTTATTATAGCTGTGGAAGTCACGCCAGCCAGTGAATTAGATCACGTCATGGCACTTCCTTGACCTCTGCGTCAGCACAAGCAAAGCAAACAAAATTATTGTTTAGGTGCTGTTCTTCTACCTTTTTGTGTTTCAGGTAGAAAACCTTGCAGGAATTTCAGATCTCAAAAGATAAGTACCAACAGAGGGAAGGTGCTTCTCTGCGTCCTGAAGCTTTGCTTGTATAATGCTTCCTCAGTCAACACCTGTTACTTAAATCCTTATGTTTTCCATCCCAAGAACAGCTTCCTGATGCCGGAGATGTGCAGCTGGGTTGTGGTTGCCTTCCGTCGTGGCGGAGGGCAGGCAGCCCCCAGTGCCGGGCGGAGGAGGGATGCGCTGCCCCCGGCAGATGTGCTTTGATCCGGCCGATGCCGGGAGCCCGCAGCCCTGCCCGCCCCTCCATCTGCGGCTCCGGGGAGCGCGGCTGTCAGCCCTGGCCGCACAACACACGCTGCTCCGCAGAGGGAACGCAAACCCGGGAGAAAACAGCTTCCTCGTGCTGCTCCGGGATCACCTAAAATATTTTGACCCCTAACACTTAGAGTTAAGATGTGATTGTATTAAATACAACAAACACATGTGGTGTTCTCAGAGGTGCAGGACGCAGGCACCACATCTTGACCGAGTTAGGTGGAGCTCAGTGTGCGTACATGGTGCCTGAATTCCCAGGCAGCACGATGGGAGGGAGCCCTGCACCGGGATGTGCACTTTGATCTGATCCTCTCTGGGGCTGCAGAGCCATTTGCTGCAGTCATGGCCAGACACGTTGGACTTGCAGAGGGCTTTTCCAGGCATGTGGACTGGGGTTGATGGTAGGAGGCAGTAACACTAAAAGCACTGTATGACTCCCATTGTATAGATAAAGAACATAGGGACTAAGAGGGGGATTAAAACAGTCTGAGGGTGGAATAGACAGGATAAGGAAAATCAGGATGGGGGAAATGTATTTCATCCTGGCAAATGACAAATGGATTAACGTAAAAATGTAAGAAAGGCTACAGCGGGGCACTGAGTGTTTAACTACCCTGGGAGCCTGTGGTCACCTGCAGCCAATGCCACGTCTGAGGACCACTGACCTGACTGCAGGAACAAGGTGAGGGTGTGCCCTCAGTTTACTTTCCCAGGTTATAGGCAGAGGTTTTTTTAACTGTTTTATTTTAAAACCCTACATTCTTTAAACTGTTGTGTTCTTCTGCTTCCTAAAAATATCTTGGGTCATTTCATTCACCAGCACACTCAAAGGGGAGACTTGCAGGTGGGATGAGCTGCCCAGCTGGCACCTAGCCCCATGCAGGGCAGCACAGCGTGTCCAGACTTTGTTCCCTGTGTCTGGTTGCAGAGGGAGGGAGCTGTGGGGCTCAGGGACAGCAGCATTAGTCACCTCCATACCAAGGCCCTTGGAGCTGTTTGCTGTTTGTGAAATGTTGTGATGAGTGTTTGGTTTCTATTGGTGACGTAAATCAATCTCACTGCCTTGGCACTACTTCTCCAGAACAAAGAATTCCCAGAAAAAGGGAACCCCATTGCTTGGTTGTATAATATGAGTGTGTGATCCTGTTGGCCAAATGGTATTTCCAATACTGAATTTTTTTTCTGCAACCAGGATGCAACCAGGATTCTAATGAAAACAACACATGGAAGACCTCAGGATAAGCCCCAGTGTCTGCTGAAGAGTACATAGCTCTGGTCTGAGTCCTAAAGAAAACACAGATGCAACTGAAACAACTATCAAAGGAAAACAAATATGAGGCAAGAAGGAAAGTCTATATGTGCCTGCAGATTAATGGCTGTCTTGTCCAGGCTGTGGGGTTAAATTCCAGGCCTTACATGTGAAGTAGCAATAGGAATGGGAGTGTGTCCGGAGAAGGGTCCAGGTGATAGAAAGAAATATCCAGAAACATATCCAGGCAGGCTGATTACAAAAAAAACCATGACTTTTTGGGAGGTAATGTACTCAATGGAGAAACCAATGACTGAGCAGAAGAATGCTTCAAGAAGTTTGAAAGCAAGTCCTTAATGTGGCAGAAACCTCCCAGCCCAGTTTCACACTGGTCAGTGTGCTGGTGGAACACATACTCCTGCCTGCTCCAGCAGCATCCTCCCACATTGCTAATATGGGATTAATTATATCTTTTGAGTCTGATTCCTGCATTTTTTTCAGAGGGAAGCACTAAAGAACTACAAGCAGCAGGAAGTAATTTGTTTGGGAGGTGGAGTTTGGTGGTTTTTTTCTGCCTGAAAATATCTCTGGCAATGTATGAAGTACATTTCCATTGACATTGGCCATTCAGAACATTCTTATGGGATTTAATCTTGCCTTATGATATTTGCCAGTTTCCTCCATGGAAAACTGTATTTTTGGGCACATTGTAGCAATACCCAAGAATTCAGAACACAGATTTCAACATCCCCTGGTTGGAAGAATCTTAGAGTGACAGCAGAGCTGTTTTCCAGTTTACACAGTAAGCAGCACTGGTATCCCTCCAGGCAATACCTCCCTGCATCCTCAATGACTCAATGTGCAGAGCAGACCTTCATGAATTCTGATTTCTCTGAGTGTATTTTCAACTTTTTCCCATTTCCCATGAAGCCCAAAATAAAATAAAAGTACTCAAAAGAAAAAAAAACTGCAAGTGATTTTACTATGAATCCCTGAGGCACCAACCTTTGGAGACAAACCTGAGTAGGGATGAAGAAGCCATCCAAGGATCAGGAGTCAGTGCCATGAAATTAATTATTTCTTGGGAACAAGTCTGAAAAAAACGCAGAGCTGAGCACTGAGTTTAGCGCATTGGGATTTTTCAGGGTACAGTCACTGGCACCCAGGGCAGATCCTGGTGTGGAAATGCCAGGCAGGACCAGGGCTCTGTGGGTTTAGGAGAGAGGTGCAGGTGAGCAGCATCCTCCATGTTACCAACACCACCAGAAAGTGACAAAAAATTGTACCTTTTCAAATCTCTCAGAAGAGACATTTGTTCCTCTAATATCAAAATTTCTGAGAGTCAGGCATTCAAATCCTGGGCATTTTCTAATGCCCTGCAGTGTATGTGTGTACTCTCTGACCACACTTTGAATATCTGAAATGATTAAGTATTAAGAGCAGGAAAGTGGATTGAATAGAAACATCCTAGCCTCATCAAAATCCCTCCTGTGCCTCTTCTACCCATGAGCTTTAGCACCATATAGCTGTTCTTTTCTTTAAAAAAAAAATCTGTTCCCATATTTAGGTTCCTCTCTTCCTGTGAATCATACTCAGATGATTTTTGAGGACCTTTCGTTCTCTCTCTGCCTTACATGTTAATCCAAATCTCCTTTCCTAATTAAAGTTTTATTCTACAAGAGTCTTTAACATGCACTTCTAAGTGGAAAAATCAAATCCAGCTCCTCTTGATAAGGAAAACTCATTCCTGGTTGATTGACAAGTTTAATTAAATACCAATAGTTCCCTTTAACTGCTAGATTATAACCAAGACAGCAGTTTCAGGGATTATTAGGGATGCACAAGGAAATGGCACCTGAAAGCTGAGCTGCACAACCATTTCAGGTTTGCTACTTCCCCTTTCCCAGAAGGGACTTTATCTGTTAATGTTACTTGGAGGAGCAGGGTGTGGGCAGGGTCTGAGCTCTGATCACATGTGACCTCTCTGTGCTTACTGTGGCTGGAAAAGACCTCAAAGATCATCAAGTCCAGCTGTTCCCTCCAGCACTGCCAAATCCACCACTGTCCCCACGCAGCACCACCACATCTCTGTGGCCTCTGTTAGGATTCCTCCTTTCTACTCCTTTCAGCTGCAGCCCCACTGAGCTGGCTGGGCCTTGGGGCATTTTCAATTTGCTGAGATACAAGATGTGAGCAGCCAAGCTCTACCAAGCCTTGGTCTAGCTATTTGTCTGTTTGCACTGAAAATTGCAATTACTAACCAAGAGATGGCAGGATGGAAACTGCATTATGAAAAACATCCCTGGGGCTTCTCTGTATTACAATGCCCTGCACTGTTGCAACACACTCCTCATCTCTGGAGAAAGTGGAAAAACCTGGTTATGGGTCTATTGCACCCCTGTGTGTGCCAATAACCATTATCTTCCCAAAACCATTGAATGTCCAGTGAAAAGAGAGTGGCTGTCACAGACCAGGGATTCTCTGATTAATCCCAACTTCATTTGCCATGCATCACTGCTTATTTCAGTTACAGTCTGCAACTGAAACGTGTACATATGTGAAGCCTTATTTTCAAGGATTTATTATTGTCACTGTTTTTAATAAATTATTGGTGAACAGTAGGCAACTACAACTGTCTTTTTTTTTTTTTCCAGGTAGTTACATTTACTTTGGTAAATTATTATTACAGAAAATAACCTAACCATAATAAAAGAAGCTAATAGTTTTTTCTTTCAACAATCGACTAAGCCCTTCCCCTCTTGTACCAATATTATTTGTGGAATATGAGCCAGACATTGTTTTTTTTATGAAAAATAGAGGAGCAGAGCTGATTCACATGAAAAGTATCATGGTAATGATCTTGGTGACAGGATAGAGCCCCGAGAGCCAAGTCAGATAAACTTCCCTAGCAAGACCTTCTACTGTCCTCCATAAACCAGATAATCTGTGTTCAGATAGGAAAGCAACTGAATAACTCAAAGAGCAATTTCATCCCAAAGCTCCTTATCTTGCCAGAGATGCTGTCTTGATGCCAAATTATTCATCACAGCCTATTAAGATGTCAAAGCTGGAAGTTCTCTTTAATTTGTTTATGCATCTTAGGAAACTGTTTATGGTTTCCCATCTGTTAAAGAAACACTGTTTAATATGTATTAACAAGGCTGCATGTTTCATATGGTCTCTTCCATGCCTTTGATGATAGGGATGAATGAGAGACATTGAAGGGATTCTGATCACTGATCAAAGAGATGGAGGGCCCTTGATACCTTTCCCAGGCTTCTCTCTGACCAGTCAATTAAAACATCAAGCCACAAGTTCACTAGAGCGGGACCATTACTGATCACTAAATGCAAAAAGTCTTGGCTGTCTGCCTGGTTCAACCCAATATGGCAGAAAAAATGTCCAAAAATACCAGTCCCTTAAACACACCTTTGAGATCTACTTCATATTTTTGCACTTATTTGAAGGACAACTTAACCAGAGATTTTCAGCTATGCTTCTCACTAGGCAACTCCACCAAATTTGCCTCAACATTAGTATGTAAGTGTGATTACAATGGTTTAATTTTCCTTGATTTTCACAAATTAAGTCAATGCTGGCAAACAGTTCAGATACTCAAATATTGCAAAACTAAATGGTCTCCTACCCTCCTTCTGAAATCCTAACATGGCCATGGCCTCTGGGCAGTTCCTCCACATTAATATTACCTACAGCTCAGCCCATGCTTTTCCAAGCAAACCCCACAGTTCAGAGGTGCTCATGACAGTATGAAGGCACAATAGCATCAGATAAAATCAAAATCACTGGCCATCAATAGTTGCTACCAAGGGCAACCTTGACATGTGCAGTGCAATGTGAGTGATTGCAACTATAACACTCCCATTAAATTGAACAAAAGACATAGCACTGTCTCCATATACATGACAGGCTTTATGTTGGTCCAGAGGCTCAGCATTCAGCTTTCAATTTAAGTGAGGTATGTTATGATTTATATTCCCCATCCCATATTTCCATTCATCTGCTGCTGATTTTCTGTTTCATACACACTCCAGGTTGAGCTGTTGAGTATTTTGGAGTATGAGCATATGTGACATTCTAATGGGGGTGATCTTCATACAACCAATTTGCTCTTCCTTTTTTCAACAGATTTGATTACTCCTTCTCCAATATTTAAAACTTCCATTTCTTTGCCAAGAAGAGGTTGGCTTCAGCATCTCAAGATACTTTCTCTCACCCAACTTTCCCTGTTTCACTGGTTCCTCAGCTGGCACCTGGAGTGGAAGGTCCCACAGAATCACACTGGCTCATGGGCAACTGCATCCCCCTCCCTCAGCATGGAACCAACCTCGCCTTGCAACCTCCAAGCAAAGGAATGTGCACATGTGGGTGGGAACAGGGTTATCCCCACTGAGTGGGAGCAAACCCCAAGCTCTTGCTCAGTGCTGAGAGCAGTGAGTGTGTGGGAGTGGTATCTGATCCGCTAATTAGTGTCGATTGCTTCATTTCCAACATCCTGTTATTTTACCCGTGTGGTGATTTACTGATGTTAAAAATATGGGTTGGCAGGTGGAATCTTCCTTGTTGCCGGTAACTGCCAGAAAAGCAGGTGCCTTGTTTCTGGTTTTAAGAGGCTTTTTGTTTTTCTTTCCATGGATACTCTTTTCTTTTTGAATATACTTTCCCTTCCTTGTGGCTTTTTTCTTTGCAATTCCTATATTTTCCTTTTTTCTTTCCTAATCTCTGACTTAGGAATGTTTCCATATTTGACTGTCACTGGTATTTAAACAACTTCCTAATCTCTAGGATTTCCTTTCTTCTGTAAATCACCTTTAAAAACCTAGCAATCCCTTGTTATTTCCCTTTTCATTTTCGTTGTTTCATCTATGACAAGAAACATTCAATCCAGGGGGCATTTAAGACCAATTTCAATTTCTGCATTAAAAAAACCCCAGCTTTTCTTCAAGGCTGAAGGAAGATTTTTGCTAGAAGAAATATTTGTTCTCTCTAGTAACAAGGTGACATGGTGCCAGTTGGGTCTAATTTCATGTGGGGCCAGGAAGGATTCATTGAAATGGCTGCAATATTCATTCAGCATTTCTTTCAGAGAGTGTCCTAAATAAACTGAGAGTTGCGTGATGTCCACAGAGCTGTTTCCTTCCTCCCAGGGAAATGGGAGGACTGTGCTTATTCTCACAGGTAGCAACAAAGGAGACCATCTGCTTGGCTATTTTATAATCAGCTTATTTATCTGCATGTGGGCACTGCAGGAGGCTTCAAACCTGCCCCCTGACGCCGATGGCTGGAGGGAAGCCACGATGGCTGCGCATTTTTTGGGGCAGGGACCAGGCACCTGGTGGGTTCTGTGCAGTCAGGAGCTGGACTTCGATGATCCTTGTGGGTCCCTCTCAATTCTGTGTTTCTGTGACTCTGTGACCTGCCCCAAGGGTGCCCCCATGAGCAGCCCCTTTGGCTGCACTCCAAGCTAATGTCACTTACACACATCATTATGTGCAAAAGTGCGGCCGAACGCCAAAAGGGCAACAGGTGGGGTGAGAAATCAGCCAAGTGGGCATTGCTCAGGGGAGAGAGGGGGCAATGGCTTCTCTTGGCAATTTGCTGCCTGCAGCCTTCAGGGGTGGAAGGAGCCCAGCAGTGACAGTAATTGCAGTAATCAAAGTAAATCACATCTTGCCTCTTGCCTACATGATATTTTTCTCCCTGTACATGAGAACAGAAATGAATTTTCTGGTTGTGTTTGAAGATTTTATAGGAGGATTAATTACACATTTCAGCTTTCAGTGCTGGAAAAGGAAATTGTATGGAAAAGAGAACTTCAGTCCTTTTTGTGAGATTTTGAAGAAGGCTGTGGAGAGCATAAGTCAGAGCAAAAATGTGCCCCATGTACATCAGATCGGTGATATTCTTAAATGAGCAGTTGCGCTTTGAAGTGCAGTGAGAAAATAGAGATTTTTATCTGAATGAAGTGGGAAGATAATTGCACTCAGAAGCTTTAATCAGCATGCTTCGCATTTAAGCAGATGGATACACAGGGCAAATCTGTGAAGGATGAATTATTTATTTTGGGCACACTAAAACTTTGTCTCTTAAAGGTCATCAAACTTTCAACAGAGTTGACAAAGTCTGCTGCATTTCTGAATGAGATTAATCTTCTCATTAGTGAGAGGCAACATTTTCTTTTGAACTCGATATGCCTGGTAGGGGAACATAAAAAAAAAAACCACAGAACAAAATCATTTATGGAAAAGTACAGCTGAAGAGCATCTGTTTGTCTTACAGCAGTGGTTCTGCCCAACTGATCAAAAAAAAATTAAACTGGAAACCTTAGAGCAGAATAATGTGTTCTGTCCAGCAGGCACAAATATTTGACGTATCTGTCATTCTTAATAGGATTATACAATTAAAAGCCACCTCAATCAAGCAGCATTTATCAATTAGTGTGATGTCCCTGTAGTGGCTGAGGGATTTTGGTGTCAAAGGCAATAAATGAGTCATTTACACCCTGTATCAGAAATCAGCAGTGAATAAAGAAGAAATGCCATTGTTCATAATTGACTCCACTGAGCCTGCTTGCATGGGTGAGCCTAAGTGCATGCAGGAATGGTTAAAATTTTTTATGATACTTTGCATTTAAATCAGACAAGGATCAAAACTGGGCTCCCAGCTTGGATTTATCCATCTGGATCCTGAGCAGTGGGGCCAAATTTTTGTTTCTGAGGTTATGTTGCATTTCAGGCAACACAAGATGGTTGCCTGCAGAGGCCTGGGACCACAGTCATGCTGCCAGTCCTCCCAGCTGGAATTTCTACAGGAATTCCACATGAGTGAACTTGATGGGTGCCCACATGCCAAAGGGGTTCATGGGCAAAGGCAACCTAGAGTCTTTCTGGCCACCACAGGGAATCAATGGGAGAACTAAAGAGAGAAACTGCATTATTAATGGAGATAAATGATAAGATGAAGGCTCATGCACAGTTAAAATACCGTGTTGTTCAGTGAAGGAGGTCTCCAGTGGGCACACTGTAATATGGGACCGCAGACAGGAACATTGGGCAGTTGAATGTATGTGAATGTTAAAACTCATGTGGGATAGGAAAAAAGCACCTGAGATCCCAGCAGCTACTCACTGATGCCACACTGAGTTAATGACATAGACCTGAGCTGATTTTCACTCTTGCAGTGGGGCTAGGATAAAATTAATGGTTATTTTTATGACTTTAATAAGACCACAGAGTTTTGATTGTGCTTAGCAAATGCAAACATTTTAACAAACAATGTCTTTTTTTTAATTGCATGGACCTCAGCCTTTCTGCTTTGGAGCAAGTCATACACATGTTTCAGTATAAGCTCCTCTCTACTCAGGAAAGTATTTCAAGATGCACAAAAGTCCTTTTTTTAATCAAGAAGTTTGTGGAGACATGCCCTAGGCCAGCTTGCCTTTCATAAATAACTGCTTTGTAATAGCTTCTTGAATATAATTGCACAAAAATGCTGCAGCAATTTCAAAAACCTGTATCCAACCTAAGTGCTGCCATACAGACAGCTTTGTCTGAAACCTGACCTCCTAAGAGGAATAGGTCACAGAAGTTTTTGGATTTCTACTTAAATGAAAAGCCCTTGGGCACCCAATTCACAACAATATGGTTTAGACAGGGCAAACCTCATCAAAGAACAGCGACAGCGCGAGCACCCAGAGCCAGGTCAGGGCAGGCTGGTGTTAGCCCAGCTCTGCTGCTGGTGTGATGCAGTTTGGGGACTTAGACACGTTCTGATGACTTAAACCAGCCTCAAAATGATGAAGTCAGGACAGCTGAAGCATCATTTCCAATGGAAAACTGGTCTGAAAGTTAGATACTGAGCCCCCTCCAACCTGGAAATCCCCCAGCTCCATGGCAGGGCATCAAGAAGGCATCTCCCTCGCCTCTTACCTGTCCCATGACTAACCATATTTATTTTCAGCACAAATCTAGGACAAAAATGCTCAAATTCAACTC
Source organism: Phainopepla nitens (assembly GCA_013400175.1). NCBI lineage: Eukaryota > Metazoa > Chordata > Aves > Passeriformes > Bombycillidae > Phainopepla > Phainopepla nitens. Next base: position 1,017,579 of record VXBQ01006691.1, read on the forward strand.
TGAGATGCTGTGCCTCTACCAGAACAACAGCAGTAATTAAAAAAGGGAAAGGTCAGCTGCCAACTATCCCAGCATGGTGGTTTTTGCATGGTGTGGGCTGAGCAAAGCGAGGCCACGTTCTGTGCAGGGATCTTCGTTCTCAAGAGAAGATTATAGCCAAACTACCCTGGGAAGAGAAGAGCCTTTGAACAACGTACTCAATAAAATTCTAAATTTAAATTTGAACATGCACAAATCATTCCTGGATGTTTATTTCATTTCACATCAGGAAAATCCCCCTTCCTTTGGTTAGAATTATTACCTTTTAATGGATAACAGAAGATTTGCTCACTGACACAATTTTTCCCAGGATTTTTCTTCCTTTGTGTGTCCACAGTGTTTCCCTGTTTTGCTCTTCCCAGGAACATGCCCTGTATTCAGTGAGATAATTTGGTGGTTTCTGCAGTTCCTGAAATTTCCAGCCAGGTTGGAGTAGGCAACTTAGGCAGGGATTTTAGACTGGAGATTAGAACTAAAATAGTGTGAAAAACAAAGGAGTCAGAACTAAATGGTTGATATTATTAGCAACTTCTTTGCTATAAGGCACTTCACATAACAGAGAGTGACTTTATGATTTCTTGGCAGTTTGGAGGTGCCACGTTTGGGATGTCTGATGTTCCTCACTTAAAAGACAAACTGGTGTGAAAATCAGAGGACTGGGTGACATACAGCTCATGATTTCTGGTTGTGTTTTCAGCAGAAGGAAATGTGGCATGTTCGTGGTGTGGGCATGCAGATCCCCCATGTTGGAGAAGACTTTCAGCCCTGGGTAGGGGCTGGGAGCAGGATGCAGTAACACAGTCCCCACGCCAACAAGGGGCTGAGCTTGGAAGCCACACTGATTTAATTTATTGCATAGAGAAGGGTCTGGAAAGTGGAAAATTACCCAAGACTGAACAAAGAGGCTCATCTGTAACCACTGGGGCTCAGAGAGGGGCCGAGCACCACCCAGGACAGCTCAGTCAGGAGGAAGCACATGCAGAGGAGCTGCTGCAGAGAGGAGCTGGCTGTGCTCTCACTGGGCACCCAGCATGGTTACAGCATGCTGATCTGGGCAGGGACAGAAACTTCCAGCTGTTCTACAGAGAAGTTATAAGATGTAGGATAAATGTCTTGGACAGCCCTGGATGGGTTTGACCACTATGACTACAATGTGTGTGTCAGTAGTGCCATATTTAGGCACCATAAGGTTGCCCAAATTTGCCTCAGCCTCACAAATGAGAGCTGTGGGGAACAAAACCAACCAAGAGTAGCAGGGGCAGATATGGGAAGCCAGATGTAACAGCCAGGACTTGTTGTCTTCTTTCATTTAAATGAAATAATTAACTCTCCAAATCCCATCCTCACCTATCTCATGGAACAGAAAGGACAATCCCATTTACTCTTTAAAAAATAATCAAATACCTTAACCCTTATTTTGGTGCCCTGATCAACCCCAACACTGTCACAGGATTTCATTGGATTGCTGGAACTATTTTATTTGTTACTGGTAAAACAGATTCTGGTTTACCAAAGACTTAATAAACTCCACTTACCACCTGTTTATCATCTGTCTGACACAGTAGGTTTTTAATGAAGAAATTAGTTTTAAATCACTTTTTGGTCAAGGCTGTCATTGCTTAAGAGAGGCAGTTAACGAACACATTGCAGTTACAAACAGTTGAGAAGCTGGCAACAGAAGATTAACACTCTATAGATGAGTAAATATTTGGGAACCTGTTAAAATAGTAGGAAATGAATTGTGGAGACATGCCCTAGCAGAATCCAGAAATTTGTGCATGGTCACCTTTCATCCATTTCAGTGAATCCTCACCATGTCATGAACCCTTCTGCACTTGCACAGAGCCCCACTGTGGAGGGAGAAATTAATTTATATGGAATAGGAACCAGTTCCCAGCCCTGCTTTGAAGCCAGCTGCTCTCAGTACAGCCACAGAAGCAGCTTCCATGGCCAACATCCCTGCAAGCCATTAGAGCACTTGGGATCTGCAGATGATCTTCGCTGCCCAGACCCACTCCCAGCTTCAGGAAGACCATGCAAACATCATCTGTTTGATTTTATCTGCTCGTTTTCACTTAAGGGGTGCAAGAAAAGAGGACACCAAGAAAAGCCTTTAAAAACTTCTCTTTTTTTGCTGTGGCTACTATCAGAGGCTTACATAAAACTGTATCAGCCTCCACAGAAATCTTAGGCATATATTATATATATATACGTTATGGAAAACAGCAGCCAAACTTCTATTCTCTGTCAAGCTGATGGAAGTCTGATTTTTTTGTAGCTAAACTGTAGGTGAAAGAAGAATTCTTTGCATGAATGAGCTTTATTTACACAGAAAATACTGATAGGACAAGGGGGAACAGTTTTAAACTAAAAGAGGGGAGATTTAGATTAGATATTATGAGGAAATTCTTCCCTCTGAGGGTGGAGAGGCTCTGGCCCAGGTTGGTCAGAGAAGCTGTGGCTGCCCCATCCCTGAAACTGTCCAAGGCCAGGCTGGATGGAGCCTGGGATGTGGTTTGGTGCAAGGAGAGCCTGTAGTGCTGCGTGTAGGGGAGAAGCAGTGCTGTTCCTGCAGCTTCATTTCCAGGGGATGCATCCCAAAAGCTGCCAAGGAAAGCTGAGGGAAGGGAGGGCACTGCAGCCTGCCTATATCAAAAGGATCTGTGAAACGTGTGGAGCTCCAGCACAGGAACTCCTGCCAGGACTGAGATGTCTCCTAAATGACCAGGGTTAATTGGCTAGTCCACAACCCACAACACAGCTCCCTTGTCCCGTCTACGAGGCACCAGCATCTCCCCGGGGCTCCAGGGAGCCGGCAGCTCCGGCTGCCAGGGGAGGCGCACTGGCGGAAGGACCACATTTGAAACATATTTCCTGGAAAATGATGATTCCCAAATGGTCTCAAAAGCCTGGAGAAACTCCCACCTCTCATGTTCTGACCGTGCTCTCTGGCTTCAGCAGGGGCAGCACGAGATGGTGAGTTTCAGCACCTCTTTGCAGGAGCAGGATGAGCCCAAGGCAGGAATCGGGCTGGGGGCAGATCCAAGAGGGGATGTGGGGGACAGGGCAGAGGGACCACACAGCAGAGAAGCCCATGTTTGCAGCACAGCTGCTGAGACGCCTCCTCGCCGCGAAGGTGACAGGGAGGAATCCACAGCTGACACATACATCTTTCTGCTGGAGCATTCCATGTCCTTTCTCAGGCACTGTGACTAATTAGGAGAATGGAATAAAAACCAAAAAACACCACCACACATTTTTCCAGAAGATGTTAGACTTAAAACCAAAAAAAAACCAAAAAAAGAAGAGAAAGGCAACCTACCAGAGGACAATTCACATGATTGACCAGTAAAAAATGGTCAACAGCTGTGCCTAAGCATCTGTACTGTGGAGTCAGACTCTGCAAAAAGGAGTAAATGACCACAATAGAAGTTGCCAATAGCTCCTCTAGTCAAGCCTAGGCCATGCTTCAGGGAGGAAGCCAAGAGTAGGACAGGCTCCTTTCCTGTCACAGGACAGAGAGTGGCTCAGGCTGGCATTAGTTAAAGTTGAAATTTCTACTACATTTGTCTAGGAAGGTTGAGTCTAAATTCAGAAGTTCAAGCTCTCTTTGTTCCATCTCCCCTCTGCTGATATCTCCTGGATGGGCCATCCTGGTGGGGACACGGTGTTTTGACCTGCCACCAAAGTCATGTAATGTGCCTGTAATGTTTTTATCTTAAATTACAGAGATGAAAACTGGCATTGGTTTGCTTCCGGCATTTGCCCTTGTAGGCAATATGGAAAGGAGTCCAACAATGAGAACCTGAAGCAATCCCAGAAGATGCTCCTTACTCACAGGAAGCTTCATTACTTCAATTGGATCCTGGTCCAATTGCAATCAATTACAGTTGTTTTTAATTTCTCAGTCTGGAGTAGTGAGGTTAACTAGATCCTGTGTTCTCAAACCCTTTTGTTTGTACAGTGGAAATCTAGACTTCCTTAGCGTCATGGCTCAAAATCAAAAGACAACCAACTTCTTCATTTACATTCACAGTTATTAAGCCCAACTTATGACAGTTAGGGCAAGGCTCCTCAATTTCTAATATTTATGATTTGTTTTGCTACCAGGACAAAAGAGAAGTTCATGGATCACTGGCTCCTACTGCCTTTATTTATAGACTAAGGCAAACACATATTTGCAGAACACACTGATGTGACTAAATCAATCCACTGGGCTATCTTGCCCTCAAAAGGCTTCTTAATGCTGCCATGAACGCCTGGATTTTTAAAAAACTGATTGCAATTCCCTCATGCTGAGGCTGCACCCTGGGTGAAGCTGGGTGTGGAGCAAAAGCATCACTCCTGCACAGTCGGGACCCCAGGGAGCTTCTCAGTCACGTCTCTCACAGCGCTGAGCTTTGCCAACACCTCTTAAAAATAGGTATTTTTAAGCATCCAAAAGAGATGAAGGCATATTTACTCCCCATACACTTATTTTTTCAATTGCAAAAGTTAATTAATGCCCTATCTGTTGAAACACAATGAAATAAATTTGCTGAAAACTGCACTTTAGGCCTGTTTGCGGTGAGATTAATTAATTAAAACACCAAGTAAATCCAAACAACAAACATACACAGAATTCAACCCAAAGTGATCTGAAAGAGCCAGTAAATAGCTTTTCATTAGCAGTGGGGAGGTCTTTTCTCAGACTTTTCTAAAACAGGTCTCAAAAATAGATTAATATGTTTAAATAACATATTAACAACATATTCATTTGGCAGTATTTCTAAAAAGAAGTATGAGTATTTCCAAATTTTCTATGTATTTTTTTCAGCATTTCCTAGAAGAAATAGTTTAAGGGTTTTAGTAAAAAAAATAAATACTCCTTTTTCCTTCCCTTTGCAAAGGGAGGAAAAAAAAGCCTAACAATTTAAAATGCCTGGAAACAATTTTTTCAGCAATGTTTTAGATCTTTCAGCTAAAAGGAAAAGTTGCTATATCTTCACTCTGACCTTCTAGAGAATGTACTTTGACAATAATTTTTAAAAGTGGCTGAAGAACAGGCTACTGAGTTTGCCTCAGAATCTCAGGTTGCATAAATCAGAGGAGAGCCATAAAAAGGCATTTGGTAGTTTACACAAACTGTGAATCTGTCCCATTTTTTGCTATAAATACGTGCACCAGAATGTCACATACACTTCCACATGCTAATGGCAGTGTCATATTAATGCTGTGAAATCACACTTGTGAGACATAGATTTAAATGTCATTTGGTTGCAAGGATTTTAGAGCAGAGCACATAAGTTTTGAAGGCCTTTTTTTGGCTGACAGATAAGGAAAATGGACAGCCCTTTACACTTTCGTTTGTGACTCCTCTGTCAATGGTGACTGGCTGTGGCTTATCACATAATACAGCTGGCAACTTCCCAAACCCCAGTGAAACCAACAGAGAAAATCACCATGAACATTTTGGGGCCTGAATGATGAGTTTTGGTAATGAATATTTTAAGCTCCTTCTGCAGCTCTCATTCCCAGGGCTGAAATGGATTTAAAAGACAAGCTGGGGATCCTGGTGGGCTCTGACATCACTTGAGCTGTCGGGCTCAGCAAAACCATCTAATTACATGAGTTCTAAAGTCCTGCAAAACCTGCTGTTTCTGTGGGTTGAGCTTAGGAGTTAATGCAAGTCTCTTCTTTAGATCATCTCTCGCTTTGCATTTTGTCTGAAGTGCTTTTTGTTGTTCTACGTTTTGAGTAATTAATTAATTAATCCACTTAAGTGCTGTCAGCTTCATGTCAGATGGAGCTCTCTTGTTGTGAGATGTATCTGAGCTGTGTTGCTCTGTCCGTGAGCAGTGGACGAGGCTGTCTGGGTGCCTGAATTTTGACTGTTTTTCATTATTCCTCTGGTCCATTGAGAGGTAGGAGAGCCTTGTGCAGACCTTGGAGATGGCCTCTCCCACGGCATTGCTGATGGCTTTGGTAAATCTGCATTGTCCCCAGAGCAGAGACTGGATCTGATATCTCTCAGGCTTTGGCTTCAGTCTCCAATTTTGCCAACTTTTACACCATTTGACATCATCATAATTAAGTTCCTTCATTTTTTTCCCCCACTTTGTGGGCTTGAAATTAGGTACCTAAATTGATATATGCACTTTTAAAGCCATGGCCTGATTTTCAGAGATCTAAGTACTGCAATCTCCATTACTTTTCACTTTAGCACCCTGAAAATCAGTGGCCAGAGCTCGTTACGCTGCATTTCTCTCTTATTTAAGAGTGAAAGCAATTGAGAAAGGAAATATCTGTCTACTTGCATAACAAAAACTAGTGCAGGTAACTTCATATCTGCACTGATCCTCTCATTTTGCACACATAACCCACATTTACCATATTTGCATGGATTTTTCCATGCCTAATGCTCTGCACAGCTCCCAAGCCCAGAGCCTGCTTGCTGCAGGTAGGAAAGAGCATTCAGGCTCATGAACCTGCATGCCCCAGTCCCCCTGAGAACCCAGAGCTATTGCTCTGTCACAGCATGTCACCACAAAATAGCAACAGAACCACTGGGAGTGGGCGAGGTGTTTATGTCTCCTGACCCTCAAACAAGACCAAAAAGAGAAAATGAACTCAAAATAGAGCTTGAGATGCTCCTCCCGCAGAGATGGGAGATTCTCCTCCCTGCGATGTGGGAGTCATTCAAATGTGAGGAAGAGACCCTGCACAAATCTTTAAGGTTGGAACTAATCTCACATTTCAACTCTGTAATCTAGGACCATTAAATATTTATGCTGTTGGAATAAACACAAAGAAAATTAATACCCATTCAAATGAAAAGGATCCAGCTAGGATGGAGGCTAAAAGCAAAAGAGGGCAATATAATCAAGCTGGATTTTCTTTCTCCTTTTATTCTCAGCTCTCCTTCTGCTAATGTGTTATTTCACCCTCAATACCTCTGACACTACCAGCTGCTTTGATCCCTAAGGCTTATTTGCTCCCTAAGTCAGCAAGTTTGCAATAGCCTAAATAAACTTAGAAAGGTTCAGAGCCCAATAGGAGAGATAAAATATACTTTTAAAAGACATAAAGTCAGGAAGGCATGTGTTCCTTAATGACTTTCCTGGAGGCATTATCTCTTCCCCCACACTCCTCCTCCTCATCTACCTTCCTTCTGTTTTCTGGCTTAAATTAGACTGTAAGATCTCCTGGAAGTGAATGCATCCTTCCTGTGCAATGGGCCATGATTTTCACTGGAGCCCCTGGTAATACTGGGACTCTTTTTCCATCTGCTGTCAACGGTATTTTTTTGGTCCATTAACAAATAGCAAAACAAAGAAAGCAAAAAATACCAGTTTACACGTGACATATGAATTCCTGTCTCCACACTGCTCATTTCTTGTCTCCAAACACTCCTTTTAAAAAACACAACAGATACTTTCCATGCATGCCAATGTAGTGGAGAGGCTGTGGACAACCAGAGCAAACCCAAACAACTTATGTAAACTGCAGGAACTGCTTCTGTACACAGTGTATTTTATTATCTGTTGCACTCTGCTGGCGGCAGGATTACGTCTGTCCCAGCCTGGAAGGACTGAGGAGGTGCCACGCGAGTAGGATATCACACATGGTACAGAGCCCTAAAGCTGCAGCTGTGAAAAGCAACAGAGGGTAGGTGTGGGGAAGGAGGAACAAATGCACTAGAGATTCATTGGTTTTCTTTGAACATAACGAGGGTTTTTGTCTGTGACAGCAGTGAGATTAAGGCCATGTTTCACCTTGACTTATGGCCCCTTTTCACCCTCTTTTTGGATAGCGATGCAGAGTGCACTTCCATATATTGCAGACTCTGCCCTTCTCCAGGCTTTCTCAGAAGTAGAATGCTAAGGACACAACCAGACAGCTTTGCCAGGCTCCCGGGACCTCAAATGCCTCAAGTGAGGCCACACAGTCTTAAAACACAAATTCTCCAACATTGCCAAACTTTGTCATCCCACAAAATGCCCAGGGAGGGTTGATGCTGTGAGAAAGTTGGGACTGTAACTTTCCCACTAAATGGAGGAAAAAAGTGACTTGAACATTATGTTTGCTGCCAGCACTCAAGCCTGGCCTGAGATGCTGTCCACCTTATCTTCTACCCTGCACACAGAGGGACAGGCCAGGCTGGACTGCTGACACCACAGTCCATACACAGTGTCAGCAGTCTGGCAGCAAGATGCCAACATACATCTCCTCAGGCCCTTCACCAGCCTCTGCACAGCAGGCTCCACTCTCTTCTTCCAGAATTTGGGAAATCTGGTAAATATTAAAATAAATTCTACTCCTTTTCTCTCCAGCAAATCCAGGAAAATTCTTTATTTTGTTTCCTGGCAGAACATGGTTTGTTAAATTACAAATTTTTTGCATTTCAAATAAACTGGTTTTATGGAGAGAGGCTGCTCATACTCCTGAAGGATGATGGCATCTTCCCTTCTTGTTGCTTGAGGAGAATAGGGAGTCTCTATTTCCCTTCATCTGGCATCCAGCATTTTGCCATGTAGCCCACACGCATTGCTGGCTACTGCTGATTCATTTCACATATAACTTCTTCTCATCCAGTCTGCAGAAAGGAAAAACACTGATGCACAAAGCTTTGGCAGGCAGGGAACACAGAGGCACTAGGAGACACAAACCTTTTCAAAATCTACAGAAAATGTGGTGTATTTATATATGTATCCCTGCTACAAGCACTAAGGGAACAGTCACAAGTCAATCTGAAACCATTACAATCATGTACCCGTGTACAACCTGTCAGGGGGTTGGAACTAGATGAGCTTTAAGGTCTTTTCCAACCCAAACCATTCTATAAACCTATTCATGAGCATCTTTATTGAAACACCCTCTGATTAACAACCTTCTGCACACAAAAGCCCGTCCCAGTATCTTCTTGTAGAAGCAATTCCTGGAGCTGATCTTAATCCAAGGCCTTCCAGCACTAGAAAGTTACAGTGTATTAGAACCACTTGTACATCTTTGGTAGATCATGTCCAAAAATGCTGGAAACAACAAATATTTACATTCAACCAGTAGCCACCAACTTTGTTTTAAATAAATATTTATACAGGAAAACCGGCACAAAAACTTTGTTTACTGTGTGGCAAAGCATTCAAAATTAAGGAATTTTAGAGTGCATATGTAGCATTTGTTAGCTGAAAATCTGTTCTTGAAGTGACAAATGCTGGGTTTAGCTACAGTCAGTTTGATTCTCCTGAAGTGAACCCAAGGGCTCCACATCATTGCTAGCAGCAAAAACAAGCTCTCATGGCCCTTTCCCAGCAATGGCCAAGTAAATACACTAAAGGCTCCCAGTACATATATTAAGTCAAAACGTGACTGCACAGCTCCAGCTTCACCCAGTCTCATTCTTTGGTTTACAATACATTCACATCACAGTTCACTGTCCTTCTGTATAAACCAAAAGATCTTCATCTGCAGGACCATATCCTTTCTGGTATTTTCATGAGGTGCTTTTGCAGAAAATAATGGTCCAGAGCATAACTGGAGCCAGAGCCAGCAGACACATCCCAGCGTGCATATTTTTCATGAGCATTGCATGGCCTGGCTTCTGGAGCCAACTTCTGGGGTAAGCACAGCTCCTCGGGATCCTGTTCCCTCTGGTTTGTGCCACGAGTTCTCCCTCAGGCCAAGGCATTTGGGTGAAGCTGCCTCCCTTCCTTTGCTGCAGGGCAGGATGAAAAAAGCCTGAGGGCCCAGCTTCTGATTCCTGATTCGTAACAGAGCTGGAGATCTATCAGGGGGATGGCAGGAAATGGGCACTACCCCAACAACGCAGAGTTAAGAACAAATCCTTCCTGATGTCTGTGGGCTCTGTTGGTTTCTCTCCCTTTTTCTCTGTTTGTTGGTGAGATAGAGAGCTCTGTAAATTTGTGCTGGGATTTTTTTCCAGGATTCTCAAGGAGAAGAGACTGGGCAGTAGATATAATCGGCCGTCAACAAACTGAGGGAGACTAAGGATTAGTGATCAACCCACAAATGGACAATTGTTCCATCAACATTTTTCATCTTTTGTGCAGCCAGATGCTTTGGCAGATCTCAGGTTTACCTCCCCAAGCAAAGGGCATGGGTGCATGCTGAAGTAAGGGGATGAAGCAGCCTGTCCTTGGGGGACAGGGATGTGCCTACTCCTGTCCAGAGTGACCTGGATAGTGCTCTGGAGAATGAGCTGGATCAAGAAATTAGACTTTAATACATACAAAATAAATGGAGATGGAAATATTTTTTAACCCTTCATTCATGACTGCACCGTGCCCTTTAATGAATGGGTGTCCCCTGAACACAGTCCCCAGGAAACAGCTTAATGAACTCAGTCCTTGGAAAGAGAGGGGAGAACACTGATGAACATCTGATCTCCTACAGGGACTGGCTGAAAAAATTAAACGTTTTTCCAATGGAGAAAACAATGAACTGTAAAGAACACAAAAAAACCTGCAGATGATCAAATCTGGAGTATTTCACATTATATGTAAGGAGACAAGGTTTGCTAAAGGATTTAACCTTTCCTCAGTACCCTGTCCTACCTACTTACTTTCTCTATTTCCTTTGGATTTCATAATCTTGATAATTTCCTATTTTGGATGCAAAGAAAGAAGTAATAGTCACGCAGGGAAAACTGTATCAAACACAGGAGAGGATTTTTTTCACTTCTGCTGCTTAATAACTTTAGGAATGTTGGTAAAACTATTTCTTTCTCTACTTCTGTTACATTAGTGACACATGTAGATTGCAGAAAGCTCCATTTGCCCCTTTCCCCAGCATCTTTTTAAACTCTATGAACTTAAAGCTAGCTTTATTTTGAGACACTTCCAAAACAGTGTTTTATACTGACTGGCACAGGATTAGGTCATGCTTTGAAAAGCTCTTGAGACCCTCAGAATAGTACCTTAGGTCTGAGGCATCACCAGACAGTCACCCTTCCTAACCCTGCTGCCAGCATGGGATTTGCCAGACTTGTTCAGAAAAAAACTTTGAGCATCCAAAAGCAGCATGTAGGAAGGAAAGGAGCAGCAGAAACCCACAGAAAGGTAGCAAAAGAGAAAAAGAAGCTGATGCTTCTTAAAGACAACTAAAAGCCTGTCTTGAGAGGGTATCCCAGAGAAAGGCACCCAAAGAGAAACTGAACAGGATGGGAGCAAGCCACAGGCTGCCTCCTTTCTGTCAGAGGCAGGCAGGGCAGAACTGGGAGGGAAGGGAATCCCTTAAAAGCATGCTTGAAGGTTAAATCCATAGGATTCATTCCCACCTGTGTAAGAAACAGCTCCCTCTCTCTCCTTGCATCATGTGTAGGGTGGTTTTTTATCAGAAATACATACCAGTCCTCAATATTGCTAGCCAAAGGATGGCCTTAGAGTAAGGAAAGAGCTCAAATTAAACTCCGTTCCCAGCCTAAGCCAAACTTTAGTGCAGAGGGACTGCATCCACTGGATGCCATGGCCCAGCCTAACTCCTGGGGGCCACCCCAGTCCCCCATAATCCCCTCACAGCAAACTCAGAGCTTTATCCCCATCCCACCAGGCTGTGGCCCATCAGCACCTCCAATGCTCCTCACAGATAAAAAGGGAAGGGCTCTTGTGTTCCCCTCCCCACAGACCTTCAGTAGCAGTGGTGGCATGGGAGCCACAGGGAAACATTCAGTGTGTGCCTCCAAAGCAAAATGTGCAGTTGCTGGATAATTCAGTAACTCCTGGCCTGATTCCTGACAAATGAGATCTGGCCAACTCCTTCCATGGTGGCAACAAGATTTTAATGATAGAATTATATCAATGGCTCTCAGGTTGTCTCCTTTATTTATACTAGAATCTGGTAATAGATGCAATTACAGTAGATTAACCTTGGCATAGCTTTAGCATGAAAAGAACATACCAGGGCCAAATTCTACTCCAAGTATAATATATCTATTGCCCTGCCTGTGTTTCTGTTTGTTTTGCTTGGACTGACAAACTTTAATTCAAATAACGTAATTACAGCATAACTTGCTGCTAAGTTTTTTCAAGACTATATTATTCATTTGAAGGGAAAGCAAGTTTACTTCTCATTGAGTTTAACTAGGAAGGTTAATTTTCTTTGAGTTAAAGGAGTTTGGGTTTTGACTTGATTTTTATGCATTTGGGGCAACCAGCACAGCTGTGAAAACATAATTGTTCTTAAAAATTTCGGGATGTTCATCCTCATTTTCAAAATTGCTCACTCTTTTGTGTGCTTTCCTAATTTCAGCTCGCTGAAGCGGCCGCTGATTAGCAAGCACAGGTGCAACCCTTCTGGACTGTTCACTACCTCCAGCTCGAGCATTCCCAACCACACTCTGCTCTGCAGAAAATAGCCTCATTAGAGGCAAAAAGCTGATCTGTTAAAATAGCAGAGGGACCAGCCAGAGAATCAGGGAGAGTTATTTGCCCCATCAGAGTCAAGGGGAAATTTACCCTTACATCAGCAGGGAGAGGGGCCAGGGAGATGCAAAGGACGTGCAGCTCTGTGGACCCATGGTGTCAGGAGTGAAAGATTGGCAGTAACCTGTTATTTATGAGCCATTAATATAACTAATAATTCTACAGCAGCAGCATGCCCAGGATCTCACCCCTTTGCAGCCTTGGGACAGGACGGCAGCTTTTCTCTATGAATGCACAGAGGTGATGTCCCTGTGTGGGTGCTGAGGCTTTGGGGGACACACCAGTGAGGCACAGGGCAGTGTCCAGAGCTGTGGCTGTAATGAGCACATAAATCACCCCTAATGACCCCTGAGCCAGCCAGCCTGTGTGGGGGACAGCGAGCTGGCCCACGCTGCCGTGGCTGCTGGAGAAAGGCTTCAGGTTGCAGTGAGCACAAATGGCTCTTTCACACGTCTCCGCAGATGTTACTCATTTTCTCCTCATCTGACTTTAAGATTTGGCTCCATTCTTTCACTGTTCCCAAAGCCCATCAGTTGTCCTAGAAACCTCTCCCAGCTCTCCTCGAGCAGTGGGCTATCCCAGCATTCGGCAGGGGCAGGTCCATCTGCAGGCATCCCACTCCTCCAAGCTCTCATCTGGATTGCTTCTGTCTTCCCCACTGAAACTCGCCTCATCCACTGGCCATTTCCGCTGCTCCGTGGTGTTATTCATCAAGGTGCTGCTCCTCCTGCACAGCCATGAGCTCTCCAAAATACTTAAGGACATTTGCAAAATTTGGATGGAAGTTAGGAATAGCAAGCAGGACCAGATGTTCACTGGGAAAGACTAACGCTGCACCTCTGTCCACAATGTCCAAGGCTCACCCCTGGACCACGGGAGGATGAAGAGCAGCCAGCAGGGACAGTGCAGCTGGTCCTGGGATGGAGAGGCACGAGGGCATCATCTACACATCCTGACAGCCACACAGCTTTGGCTGAACAGTCATCCAGGTGAGTAGGAGTCTGTAATTCACAGTTCACTTCCCCATATCTGTCTTTTAATTTCTTTTAAGGATCCTAGGAAAAAAACCACCAAAATAGCCCCAAATATGCGTCAAATTTTTTGCCACATTGATAGCTTAAGCTGTGTAGCACTTTGTAAAGGGAAAAGATAATATGAGCAAATTCTTAGAAATGGATTGCTGACAATACATGTGTGTGGTTTAGCGCAAATCTATATACCAGTTGTGCACCATATGACATGAGTCACTAATCAATCTATAACTCAAGAAAAACATTCCCTATGGATTCTGCTTGTTATATTAAGCACACAGATCACACAAAGTCACCTGTCACCACCAGCAGGAATTGACTTAAAATAAATCATCAGTGAGAGCTGCAGTACTCACACTGGGAGCCCAGGGTAGGTGGAAGATCTGATTCCTCTTGGTTCAGGAAGCAAATGTTTGCCTCCCTTGGTATTGAAACCTCAATGCTCAGCAAAGTGAGGGGACCTTCCCAGCCTGCAGCATCCCAAACACATTCTCAGCAATCCACAATTTCACGAGAAATCCTGAGATGAAAAGAAACTCCACAGTAAGGTGTGTTCATGGGAAATACAATTAAATGTTAACACAGAAGGAGGAAACCATCCATGCAAAGTATGTGTTGTACTCCAGCTCCAAGTTCTCCAAAGGCGAGTTGAGAAAAGCCCTGGGATCCAAAGTAGTAAAATAAAATCAGTCAGAACCACAGTTAATCAATATGTAACCCTAGTTTGCAGCAGAACTTTCACATGGAGGAAGATGCTTACAGAGTCACTTTGTTATTGCTACACACTTGTATGAATGAGAAAAATAGAGCTCAAGAATAGCTTCAGGTAATCAAACCCTAGCTGTCAGAACTAAAAACTGTGTCCAACCACTGATTTGGTTTCCTCTGGGAAGAGATTTGTGGTGATCCTCAACATGTGCCCACCAATTAGTGAATTTATGAGCATGCCTCCACTATCCAAACCCTGCAGTCACCAGTGAGGGACAGCACATCCTGCTGTCATCCCTGCAATATTTTAACAAGGAAAACACTCAGCAATACCTTGTGGCTATCATTTAATGAAAAGTTGTGAATATTTCACAAGCAGGGTAGCAGATGTTTGCTATACTCCACCCCAGAAATTAGGAATGCACGGAAGGTGAGCAGAGCCACATAAAGGTTTAGAAAATTACCATGTGCAAATACAACAGCTTTGCTCCAAAACCACCAGGCTTTGATGACAACCCTCAGCTCTGCTGTTGCCTACAGAAAATCAAAGAATCATGGAATCATTAAGGTTGCAAAGACCTCCAAGACCATTAAATCCAACTTTTGACTGAATACCCCTATGCCCACTAAACCATACTGCAAAGTGCCATGTTTAATCATTTTTTGAAAACTTCCAGTGATGGTGATTTCACCACTACCCTGGGCAGCTTCTTCCAGTGTTTAACCACTCTTTCAGTGGAGAAATCATTCCTAATATCCAACCTGAACCTCCTCTGGTGCAACTTGAGGCAATTTCCTTCTCCTGTCACTGGTTGCCTGGGAGAAGAGTCCAATTCCCACAAGCTCCTTTCTGGCAGTTCTGAGCGCAGTTGGGTCTCCCTTGAACTGTCCTTTTCTCAAGACCAAACAACCCCATCTCCCTCAGCCACCTCCCACAGGGCTCGTGCTCCAGACCCTTCATCCTCTGACCATATCCCATCACGTTACCACACCAAGGAGCATTTTTCTGTGGATGCACTTCCTGCCATCCCTGTGGATGCGGCGCAGGCAGCTGCAGCCCCAGTGCAGAGAAACACTGCCGGCGCACTTGGTCTCCAAACAAAATGACTTAAAAGGGAACCATTTCCCCAAACAGAGGCTGGGGGGAACCATCAGAAACAAATTAAAATCAAAACAACTTTTCAGCAGGAAACAATGGAACAGATGGAATAATATTTATTACTGGAAACTGCTAAACGTGCCAATTAATTTTGAAGGGGCTTAAGTGGATTAAGCACTTTTTTACTGGAAAATATGAAGAAAAAGTCATGAATCACAGCAATATCTTCAGCATTGTCAATGTATTTTTCTGTAAGCCTGTTGAGAAATCAAAGGAAAAACCAAATCCAAAAAGTCTAAAATTGGACAATAATATTTCTGTTGTATAAATAGTATCAATGTCACCATTAGAATGCCCAGAAATATTAGGGGGAGGCAAAAACCAAACCATTGTTTCCATACATCAAGTTCTTAATTTTTGTCTGAACCAGAAAAGCATCTGACTGGGGCCAAAATTAGCCATGTAAGCATTTTGTGATGTTCTAAGCACAGGAAGATTTTTGAGTTCATTTGTAAGCTGTACAGATGATTAAATGCTTAGACAGACCAGTGTGTAATCCAACCCTGTTACCACACAGAGGTAGTATTATTAAAAGTAGGAAATTAGTGTGCATCTTTATTTGTTTATTTTAGCGCAAGAACATGGAAGTCCTTTCCCACAAAAACGTTTAATGTTTCAAAAATAGTCATCCTACACTGGGACATGGAGTAAAACATGAATAAAAAATAGGTAATAATCCAATTCAATTTTAGGAGCACTTAGGGTGAGGGTTTTTTAGTATTTTTACATGCTTGCTTAGAAACCTTTTATCTACATTGCTTCCTGCCAGAAAGAGAATTGAAAAGTGCCTTTCCGGTAAGGCTAGGAAATCAATTTAATTTTTCCAAAAGGAAATTAAAAATACTTCACAGCACTGAAATTTGCCCATTGCAAATATTGATTTTGCAAAGGGACATTCTCCTTCACAAAACTATCCAGAAACATTCTGCTCAGCTCCACTTATCATCATTGCCTTCCCTTCCTTTCACATTTTATATAACACTTCATGTTTTCTTATGCAAAATTGTCATGTTCCTCCCAAAATAGTGCTATGTTTAGAGAGGTTATAAGGAGTAACTAATAAAATTGTGGTTATTTAAAGAGTACAAGATAAATATGACACACACTTTCACAAATAGAAAGCAGCTGGAAGAAAACTAACAGTGTCAGGGCTATGTGTAAACTCCATTTTCCTATCAAAAATTACAGAAACAGAAAAAGAACCAAGAAAAATTCACTGTTTGCTTAAACTTGCTTAGAGTTATTGCTGCTGATTCTGGATATGGCTCATACAAGAGACAAATTGCTTCATGTTTCCAGGCTTTTCTATTTGGATCTCAGCAAGAAATTTCTGATTTCTTCCTTAGTAGCTGGAATCTATTTTCTTTGGCAAATCCATTGCAATTGTGAAAGTATTTTGTCGCTAAATGTGAGCAAGCTTTCTTTTCTGCTAAGTGACCCAAACCCCTGAGATTTTAACCTGTTTATACAAGCTGAATAGCTGCTCAGTGGGAGCTCTGGCTCTGTGAGGAACCTAAGATAAGGCTTTTTACACAAGAGCATGGTGGTAGTTGAGCTATCACTGCACAGTCCTTAAACAGGAAATGAGGGGAGACATCTTCAAAAACTGATCCATCCTAAAAGAGTTATCTGGGAGGGAAGGAGAGAAACAAGGCATAAGTTCAGTCTTACCTTGTTCATTCTCACCCAAGGACATCCCTAAGTTCCAAACATTGCCGTCGTGCATCAGCCACAGGAGCCAGCCTTGTGGAAAGGGTTAAAAAAGCCCCTCAAGCAATGAGACACAAGCTGCCTCAGGGCACTTCAGCTGTTGAAGTGCAGGTGTCACTTATGGAAGCCTCACAAAATACAATCTTTTTCCTACCACCAATACTAAAGCCCACAAGGAATTACTCTCGCACTTACAACCAGATGCTGCAATCAACCTCACTCAGAGAACAGGGGGAAGGATCCAATTCATCTCACAGTTTGGCTTTCCTCAGGCTGAGGACACCGGAGCCTCTTTGCACTCTAGGTGACACTGGCCATGCTGGAGCAGCACCAAGGATGCCAGAGGAGGAGCTGCCCACCTGACTCCTACAGAAAGAGGGAGCCCATTGAGCCAGTTTGCTCTTACTTACGGACTCCACCAGCAGCCAAACCCATTTAGTCCCATCCCTTTCTCGTTTATTAAATATTTGACTACTAACTATCAATGCCTCTACATAAGGACTTTTTTTAAATTTAAACATAGCTCAGGTTCAGGAAACTCTGGCATCATGGGACACTGCTAATCACTTGCTTTCTCTGGGTGATGCCCTGTTTCCTCTGCCCTCCTTCAAGTGGTGGGTGAGGCTACAGCATGTATTTAAACCCCAGGGGTTTCAGTGGTGCTCAGGGACTGCATCACTGCATATGACCCCACTGAGCAATCCATCCTTTTACCACTCCCTGGGCATCAGGCACAGCAGGGCACAGTGCTCGCCTGGGAAGGGAGAGGAGTGGCAGGCAGAACACGGCTCAGCAGTGTCCCAGCACCCAGACATCCCTCACTGGGCACTTTCTGTGTTGGGAAGGATGAAAAGTTAACGGAAAAGTTTTATAGAGATGAATGCTTACCGGCTCTTACATTTCTGGAGCTTTAATCAGGACTAACATCACTGGTAACCAATAACCCCATTCTCACAGGTCAGTATATCTCCATTTCCAGCCCATTTATATCCCTGTGCCCATGACTTCTCTCAGTTATGTATGCACCAGGTACAAAGTGGAAATAAATCTTTTCATTTAAAGCAAGTTTGAATTTGTGTGTCCTGTGCCCCTGTATTAAAAAAGACAATTCTGTACTCTACTTCTCCTGTACTGCTCCTGGCTCAGCCCTCTTCCTCCCAGGTAATTTGGGAAGGTGCAGCATCTCAAGCCCAGGTGTCCAACCATGAAACCTTTGGACTTGCTCACAGATGCCTCCCCTGTCTGGAGGAGCAAGTCTATATGTAATGTTCAAACACTCCAGAAGAATATCCTGTTTTTCTGTATCAGTATCTCCTCATTGGATAAAGTATAAGAGAGCAGATTTCACTGGAATGAAAGAATTGAAAAGGGTAATAATATCCATCACCATAGGCTAAGACTCAAGCTGACATTGTTGCAAAGGTAATAAGACAAAAGCTGTTTGCACCCACATTTCTTAACCCAAACACACAGCAAGGAGCATGGTGAGCAGGAGGGGGAGAGGCTGAAGATGCCCTTCACCCCCTTCTGCCTTGTGGTGCCTGCAAGATGGGTGCTCACAGTCCCTTAGCTCACATCATTCCCTGTTTTAAAGCAGGACAGATCCACCACAGAAGCCATGAGTACGTGGAGAGAAACAAAGCAACACGATACTCGTTTGGCTCAGTCCCTGGAGAGGCCGTGTTTTACTAAATTAATAATCTAGTTAGATCTGTTCAGCTTCGGCTTCTTAAGAAACTAATCCAGACAAGCCCAGAAGTACTAATAACATTTCAGTCTGGGCTTGAAGTGAGATTAGAGAAAATTTATTTTGCTTCCAATATTTTCTGGTTGCTCCTAACCTTTCCCTGCACAAGCATCTAAATGAAGAAATATGAACAAAATGACTAAGTAAGGCTTATGCTGAATTAAACTCCACCGAAAAAAAAAAACAAGGCAACCACAGGAAAACTGAACCACTTAACATTGAACAAAATAAATATCAGGAACATGCTGGGCTGTGCATGTAGGAAATTGGAGATTTATAGGTCCATATTTCAAAACTACTGCAATGAACTCCTTCATCTGACACTTAAATCTTAGCTCCCAGCTCACCTACAACTCATAGATAACTGTCAGAACTTGAATTTTCCTGCTTTGATTGTTTTGGAGGGAGTTTTTTGATGCCTCAGCATGAGCATGTTGACTGAGGTCATGGAAACCCATGCTAACCTGGATTTCTTTAACCATAGAAAAACCTCAACTCTCTCACAGAATCCTAGTCTTTTCCTGAAAGCCAGCATAAATATATCAAGGCAAAGAAAAGTGGGAAGGCTCAGAAACGCAGATCTGGAATCCAGGTTGCTCTGACTGCCCTGCCCATGCCCAGGCTCAGGGAGAGGGCAGTGTGCTTTCTTACCTACGGGACAGCGTGTGAATGAGGGTGGTTGCACTGGAAACACCTCAAGGTGAGAACAGCAAGTGGTACTGGCTGGAGAATAAACCTTACCCAGGTTCATGGCAGGCAGAACTGGGGTGGGATGTTTGCTTTAAGCACCAGTGCCAAAAGAGATTGTTTAGAAACTGCCTGAGTGCCACAGCCGAGCCCAGGAATTCAACACCAGCGAATCCACCGCTATCCACTGTTTGGTCTTGCTCAGATTGATTGGCTGATAAGTGGATTATGCGAGCAGGTATAAAGCTGTAACAAGATTATACGTGAATGATAAGGGGGTTTAGTCTCTAAGGAAGCACAGGGCAGCCCAGGGAAAGGCTCTGGTGATTAATGGCAGAGAGGCACGGCAGGGGCTTGCACAGCCCTTGGCAGTGGGACAAAATGCAAAAGCTGGATGAGGTTGTGTTAGAGACATGAAAACAGAGGTGTGGGGCCAGTTTCACTTGCCCTACAATAGAGTGAGATAAATCACGGCTGTCAGCACCCACTGAGCCCTGGGGCTCTCATCTCTCTGCTGACCCTCAGTAGGTTTTTCCTTGGCTGGTGCCTCCTCACAGACCAGCACAGAGGAGCTGCAGCTACTGCATTTCATGGGAACAAACCCACAGTGAGTGTAACTCCTGCACACCAAACGATCAAAAGGTTTATTGAGGTTATTACATCGATTATGCAAATTTCAGCCCATTTAAACAATTCCAAAACCTTAGAAATCCACAACGGGATTTTTTTTTTTAAGGAATCAGATGGTGTGATGTTTTGCCCCCACAGACTTACAGTACAGGATTGAGGAGCACTTCCCAGCCTTGGTATAAACATTTCACCTTTGCTTCCTTGTCCTCACATAACTTGTTTTTCACTGGGAAAGAAACCCAGACACGTGCTTTGGAACAGAACTTCAACACCTGCATATATATATAGATATATGTTTAATCATATAATCATAGGATCATTTAGGCTAGAAAAGCCTTCCAAGACCATTGAGTCCAACCCCTAACCCAGCACTACCAACTCCCCACCCGACCATGTCCTCAAGGGCTATAACTGCATTTTTTTTAAATCCCTCAAGGGATGGTGACTCCACCATTGCCCTGGGCATCCTATTACAATCCTTTTGGTGAAGAAATTTTTCCTAACAGTCAATATAAATATCATTAATATAATCCAAATAATCTAATAATATTAATATTAGAATATTGTGAGCCTATGTCTTGGAAAACAAATGCTTACTTGTACAAGGACGGATCATGTTAATTCTGATTGAACTATATTGAATATTTTTATATATAATAGTTTACATCCTTTGAGGTCCTTACCACTCCACCTGTTTTTGGGCACTAATTGGCACTACTAATTTACAGGCAGAGAGACAAAGACAAGTGAGCAGCACACATTTTCCACACTGAGCCCCAAGTGGGAATGGAAATCTGCAGCCCCAGGCTGTGCTCCAGGCTGGGCTTCTCCCCAGGCTCTGTGCTGCCAGCCCAGCATTGTGTGGGCTGGAAACAGCCCCAGGAGCTTCAAGAACCTGGCAGTGACATGGTGGAGACAAGCAAAGAGAGATACAGTGGACAACACTCTGGAAATAGAGGAAGAAAATTCTTAGGTAGGGGCAGGAAAGCACAAATACGGGCAGAAAAATCCCTTAGGGCTCTTTCTAGTGCCTGCATCCCCCGTCTCTCTAAAGGAAAGCTCCAGGCAGGGCCACAGGCTCTACTTCACACTCTTGTGGAAGTGAATAGCCGTGTGCACAGCACAGCCAATATCAGACTTTCACATCTCCAACACGTCACGGAAAAAATCAGTCGATACAGGTGCCCAGCGCTGTCACCTGCAACCCATCAGGTATAAGCCCTCTGTTAAGTTAAGCTGAAAATATCTATAAAGTTGAAATATTTATTGTGGGAGAAGAGGGAGACAGTGCAATCCCACAGCCTCATTTCTGTAAGCACATGGCAAGAACTGCTCACATTATCAGGTTACTAAAATGTTGCCTCAGTGCAGAATGCCTTCATCATGCCTCAAATAATTGCACATTTGATCTGCTCTTGAGAAGCAAAATTTATGGAGGTATTTAACATTGTTGACATCTGCCTTACTATATTATATGGTGGTTTTTAATAAATCAGGTTCCTCACTGTAAGACACAAGTCTTAACATGAGAAACAAAGAGCTGAGGAAAGACATCCACATGGACGCCAGCTGAGCACTTATCAAACCCACAGGGTCCTGGGCAGCAATAGCCAGAGCTATCAGCAACCTACCCATTGTCATAAACAATGTTTTGACAAAAATTAATACAGAAAGGGATTTGTCAAGTTAGTTTTCCTTCATGGGTCAGAATCAAGCATGATTTATAGTATGTGTCTTGAATAAATTAGGGTAAGACACAAGATTTTGCTGGTGAGTTTGTTAAAAGTGCACTGAAAGGAACCAGAATATTCTACAGCAGAGTTTCAGCTGATGGAGTTACACTGGCTTAATGTCCTGAAGATCTCATACATGGTTTATACTGTTCAAGAAATTCCCCAAACAATGAGCAATACCCTGTCAATCCCATCAACCCCACATCCAGCAAATTCCACCATGAAAATTAAGGAGGAGAAATCGCTATTTCTACTTCTTTTTTTTGCTTGGTTGGCTTCTGTCAGTTTTCAAGCAAGCTGGATGAATCATGGTGACATCAGAGAGGTGAATATTGATATCTAAGCAAGAAATTGGTTCTATTGCATCTCTTTTTTTAGTCCTGTAGTACCAAGTGATCTTTGCATGTCCAGAGAAGGGCAATAGAGCTGGGGCAGGGTCTGGAGCACAGCTCTGGTGAGGAGCAGCTGAGGGAGCTGGGGGAGCTCAGCCTGGAGAAAAAGGTGACTCAAGAAGAACCTTCTCACTCTCTACAACTCCCTGGCAGGAGGTTGCAGCCAGGGGATCAGCCTTTTCTCCCGGGTGCACAAGTGACAGAACAAGCACAAATGGCCACAAGTTGTGCCAGGGGAGGTTTAGGTTGGATACAAGGAAAAATTTCTTCACCAAAATAGTTATCAAGCCCTGGCAAAGGGTGTCCAGGGAAATGGTGGAGTCACCATCCCTGAAGGGATTTAAAAGCTGTGTAGGTGCATCACTTGGGGACATCATTTGTGTTTAGTGGTGGCTATTGCCGTTCTGGGGAAATGGTTGGACTTGATGACCTTAGAGGGCTTTTCCAACCTAAATGATTTTATAGTCCCATGATTCTAACAATTCAAAGCAAGAGCTGGGCCTGTTAGGGGGCCAGGAGAGCACCTGAGGATCCTTTTGAAGCACAAACACACTAAAACATCTGCCTGCCTTGTCCTGCCCCGTGTGGACTTGAGGGGTTGGGCTCCCTAGGTTGGTGCAGGGGTAGGATCTCCCCACCATGAACTGGGCAAGCAGGAGCAGACCCAGCTGCTGCCTCAGTCATTAGAATTATTGTAATTTGCACCACAGCTGTCATTTTGCTTCTTTCCACTCCAACTTTTCTCCATAAATGTAAATCCAGCTGCCTTGCCCTGAAAGTTGTCTCCTAGCAGCAAAAACCAGAAGCTTAAGAATGCTAAAGGGCAACTTGTTTTATCATGCTCTAGCTCTAGATGGATTTGTGCAGACAGAAGTACAAATTACAGCTTGAAACAGCGGTGGTTGGCATCAAGAAAGAAATTACTGCACCTTTTTCACCATCAATTCTCATCAGACAGATTCTCTGCAACTCCAAGTGTTACATCCAACCAAATTACACATGAGGCAAGGGATGAAGCACAGGGCGGTAATGGAAATCTCTGGTGTGTGTTATACTCAGTGGACAGAGGTCAGCCCAGAGGGGATGAAAGTTATTGTAACAGGCTTTAAAAGTGACAGAGGTGTGCTACATCTGTGAATGGCTGCTGCTTCTGCATCCAGAGTTTACAAAACACACAAAAGAGAAAATTCCAAGAAACACCCCAAAACTTCAAACATCCTTGCAGCTAATCACGAAGTTGAACAGAAGGGTAAGGAGATGATGCCTTAGCTTCAACTGGACAATTTTAAGAGGTTTTTTTTAAAGAAAAACAAGGCCACCCTGTCCTACACATACAAGTCAAATTAATAATAACATTCTTATCTGATATAACCCTCCTGACCAACGAGCGCAGTCATGGATACAAGATCAGGCCAGTGTTGTGGGAAAGGCAAATCTGTCCTGGATTTTTCCTTCCTGCATCCAGCCTTACCCAATAGCTTATTTGGAGCAATTTACGTGCTATAGAAATTAATACATCGGGTACAACGTGGGTTTGTTTGGGTACAAACATGTCTAAAGGCTGCGTGGGTTGCTTCTCATACTTAGAAACTTTATTTGCTCTTCAAGAGCATTAAAGAATTCAATTTTCACTTCCAGACAGCATATCCCAGGCGACTTTCTTCCGCTGCCCCTCTCCGGTGAGGAACATCAAGAACCACTGCAGACCTTTGAAGAACTGGCCAATAATTTCTACGTCTCCTTGGCAAAAACAGACCCTGCAAGGCAGCCTTCCCACCTGACAGCTCTGGAGCAGAGGGGTGGGCTGTGCAGGGAGCAGGGGCTTAGCTGCATTCACAGCAGAACAGCCTTTCCCAAGCCAGGCACTAAATGCAATTAGAGAGAACAGAAAATCTCAAGTATAAGATATCAAAACAAAACACGTTCAGAGTCTGGAAGCTGAGTGTGGGGCAAGGCTGGGATTGTTTGGAGCTGGCCTCCTTTCTGCTGGCACCCACTGCTTGCAGACACAGAGAGCAGTGCAGTTCAAAAGCTTTTTTTGTTGTTGTTCTCCTATCCGTGGGGAGTTTCAGTTTTGGAGTTTAACTGCCCGTTGTTAAAGCCAAGGTACACTTACTGCTAAAATGTGGCTCCTTTGTCATCAAAGTGCCATATCTCTGGGAAGTTTACTGTGCCAAGGGGAAGAGCCTCTGCCTGGCATAGCCAGAGTCACTGCTGGGGGAAACAAAAATCCATTCAGACACCTGGAAGGGAAACATGCCTAATCTAGCGGATATCACCAGCAATATATGCAAAGTACCAGAGACACAAATGGTAATGAAGAATTTATGAAGGTAAAGATGTTCATTAGAGAGACATCAGTCTCAAGAAACTCTGACAGTAGCACAAGGAAAAATCATTCAGGATAGCTTCTGGCAGCAGTTTCCTGCTACCAGCCAGCAGGTCGGGACATCAGACCGAGGGCTTTGCATCAGGGAAGGAGGAAAACTTGAGTGTTTGTGCATTCCCAAAGAGAGAGTGACTTTGGCAGAAGCGTATGGCTGAAAAAACCTTGAATCTTTGCTCTTCAAAGGCCAGTGCTGGCTGGAGTTGACCACCAACCACCAGCTGTTGCTGCCCCGAGGACCCTTTTACCCAAGAACACAGAAAGTTCCTCTTCAGCCTCCAGTGCCAGAGTTTTCCCATTGGCTTCCACCTGGACAGAGGCTTGGTGGCTGCAGAAGACGACAGGGAGTATGTGACCCAGACAAAGCTCAGCAATGACCTGGAGCTATGGAGTGGGCGCAGCAAAATACTTTAAAAGAAGAAGAAACTAAATCACAGTCCTAGGGAAATACAGGGCTGGAATGAGAACTCATAGAAAGTACTTCTTTCTCTGAGGGAAGTCACTTGGGACATGAAGTGCCAAAGCCCACAACTAACCTGAAGTCCCAGAAAGGATCTGCTGGATCTGCTTTAAGGCATGAGGACTGTGACTCCAGAAGCACCACTGAAATGTTGGAAGGGAAGGACAGAGATCATTTTCTCTGCCTTGGTTCTGAGCATCTGCCACACTGCTCCATGAACAGCCTGGAGAGGGGAGGGGTGTGCAGCCCAGCCCCCCGAGATGCTGAGAGCAATGCCCTGGTGGAGCTGTTCAGCATCCCTGGACTTACAGCTCCAATAACCCAGCCCTCCAGCCTTGTGGGAAGCCACGCTCTGGCAGATGCCACAGCTCTGTGTGGTTTCTGAGAGCACCAGGGGAGGGGACATCCAGCAGTGTCCCATCACTTGTACCTGAAATGGATTGTTTCCTTTTGAATCCCTGTGGGAGACCAGTCTCTATCATGGGTTTCATCTCTGCAGTCATGAGCTATCCAAATCTGTTAAAAAAAATAAGGGAATATTTGATACCCTGGAGGGCAAATTTCCCAATTCACCATATGAAATAAGCTGTAAAGCAGCAATTCCTTTGATTTCTCATTTCCTTTTATTTTTTCCATTGATCTCATCACATTCTCTCATTGTCTCATCTTATAGAGCAAGGCAAGAGGACAGCTAATCTGTTTTCCCTCTGCTCTTCTTAATGTCTTCTTGATTGAAATTCATGTTAACTCTTAAGCACTCTGATCTCTGAGAGTATCCACAAAGCCACATCCATGTCTAGAAAATTCTGCTGTACTGAGACTTCTCTTCCAAGCTACTGAGCTCTGGGGAGCTCTCAGAAATGGGACAGATACTTGCATAATCCTTAGCAGGCACCAAAAGAAATGCTGGCTTCTGAGTTTCTCCAAATTTTTGCTTGGGACAGAGCATTGATCTGACACAGGGGTTGAAGAGGGACAGGGGGACTTCATACTCATCTTCTCCTTCCAAAGATGAGCTGCACAGAGCCAGCCCCATCCCCAATGGGAACAGCCTTGGGTGCTGATCCTCTCCTGCAGCACTAGGGCTCCAGAGCACCACTTCTGCCTCCAAATCACTTTAGCAACAGCTGCCTGCCTTTCCAGAAAGAGCCAACTGCCAGGAGAGGCTGCCAAAGGCCTCTGGAAGGAATCACAAGCTGGACATATTTTTGTCCTTGAGAGTGAAAGCAGCAAAGCCCTGGATTTGGGGGAGACCAAGGCAGCCTACAAAGAGCAGGGGCTGCACCACCCATTTTCCAGTCCCCAGTCCCAGCCCCATGCCATCACTGTCCTTGGCATTTATAGACTTTATCAGCCCTGTCTTGCTATCTAGCTGGTTTCTCATTTAATTTCCACAACAAAAAAACACTGTTTCTTCACCACATCTGTTCTGCAATGTGCCATCTTCCTGTGATTCTTTTTGGATTGTTAATAACAAACCCAAAAAGTTCACTTCTACCTGCTCAGGGGTATGACAGTGCAGCAAAGCCCAGCATGAATTTTCTGTGCTTTAGCTATTCTTGGTGCAGGCACTGTCAGCATGGCCAAGCAGCAGGGGTTAGCAGGGTGTAACGAGGAGGGGAATGCTGCACAGTGGTCCCTGCTGTTCCTGTGCTGGTCTCTCCCTGTGAGGATCTGCAAGTCTGGCCAAACCACCCTGCTTCTGGGGAGTGATGAGCTCCAGAATATTTGCTGGCAAAGTGGGCTTGTGAAGTGCTTGTCCCAGCTCTTTTGCAGCCCACCCAGACCACACATGAAGAAGAGATGGGTGGCAGGGCATGCTCACACTTGAGCATGTAACCAGGTGGAAAACTTGAGAAAAGTGGGCAAATGCAGCCTGAGGGGGTGTTCAGAGCAATGAGGCTCCCCACCAAGTCCCTACTGGTTATACCACTGCCAGGAGAAGTGCACAGCTTGGCTGTAGCAGTAGGATGTCTCCTGGTTTGCATGCAGAAATGCTGGTTTATTTGCAGAATGAACTGATTTCTTAGGAACACTATGCATAACAACTACCTCCCTCTTCCCACTACCCAAGTGCTATGGTAATTAAGCTTTTATCTGAGTAGATAAAATAATTAACATATTTATTACTCAGAAGAAAAAGATCTTTTTTTGATTGATTGCAGCCTACTAATGTTCCATCAAATATTCATAGTCTGCATTGTTAAGCCATTAATTTTATTTATTTTTAAAGACACTACATATGTTTTCTATTCCAAGGGGAGGAAAAAAATCAGTGTATGAAAAATTCCCATCATTACTAACACACAGCTCAGCAGAAAATGAACAGAGATAGGGAGCACCCTTCCTGTCTGCAGGAGAGTGGGTTTCATTAAGCTTGCAAGGGATTTTTGCATTACAGAAAGCACAGAGGGGGTGGGAGAAGCCCTGCAGAGCCTTATGGGCACCTACAGATGTCGTGGCTTTGTGCCCAAGCCAGTCTCAGTGTGTTGCAGGGCTTGTTCCTGGCTCTCCCATCCTTGCATGCACCCCTCTCCAGTGGCACCCCAGGCACTCCTGCACATCACCACGGGAGATGCTGTGAGATGATTTCCTTCCATACCTAATCACTGAATTATGTTGATTTTTATCTAATGGCTTTAATTCTTGCTGCTGGGCAGTTTTGTTGCTGTGGTTACTCTGTGGGCAAATGTAAACAGCTCCCAGTCACCGGGAGCAAGCACAAAAGCAAACCTCTCAAAGGCTGCTGAGAGATCTTCTGTCAAGTGCTGTATCCACACACCCACAAACTTTTGGGTGTTGGGGTTTTTGCAAAGATGAAGCCACAAGTCCAAAAAAAAAAAGTTGCCAGAAACCACCAGAGATGATAACCGTAGAAAACATCAAGGTGTCATTGTGTCCTCCCGAAGGGGCAGTCACCCCTCCCCAGTAATTTCCTCGTGTGTGGGATCCCAGGGCAGCTCCATGCCTGGATGCCACCCCCTGGGTTATGAAGCAGGACTTGAGGTGCAGCAGGAAGGTGGATCTCACACCCTGCATGGCTCTGCCTCTGCAATTTCATTTGTATCAATCATTTTATATCTTCATCTTTTTGCTTCAAAAGCCCTCCTAAAAGACAACAGAAAAGACTGCAGGGCTTTGCAAAAGCTTGAGGAGCTGCAAATATATCCCTGCCAGCAGATCTGCTGTCACTACTGCAGTGGCCATCACCCTCCAGGCACTACAACTCCCTCCCAGAGTGCCAGCAGGGCACACAGGCTCTGCTCCTGCCACTGCAGCTCATGGTAAATGGCCCCATACGCGCCAAGCATGGCTGCCCTCTCCCCCACAATCTGTTTCCTTTTATTGAGGCCCATAAAACCATTGCAAAGCAGACACTTCAGCAGGGTCCTGCTCACCAGCTCTCCTGAGGGACTCTGATCCCATGGAGCCAGTGCTGGAAGCAGATGTGCTGAAGCACGTTCCTGCCATTTCTGGAAATGTTTGAAATTATGCCCAGTTCTAACAAGCTGCAGAAAGGAGAAGTGTCAGGAATGGGTTTTCTCATGCCTGAACATTTGTGAATCTTGCTGTCACAGCTCCCCACCTGAGCAAGCACCCACCTGGGACTGGATTAGAAACTTTTCAGGTGCTGACCTCGTTTGGTCCTATTGTTTTGCAAAAATAAAACACCTTGTGGTACAGTTTTCCCTATTCCCTCTGCTTTTGAATATGGATGGCTTGGCAGCAGAGCCACTCCTTTTGAAACAAGTGGCATTAATAGCACAGAGAGAGGCTGCCTGTAATTCTTTACATACAGTGTGTATGTAAAGCAAAATTCCCTATTCTGCTCCTAAAGCCTTTCACTGGAAAAGCTGGCACCCACAGATGACCCAAAACGACCCCCACACAAACAGAGATGTTATCAGCAAATCAGGATGGCACTGTTTCCAATCCTGGGACAAAAAGAAGGGATTTCCATGCAATTGCTGATGTGTTATCCAGTGCTGTGATGTTTAACTGCACACCTGGGCACTAACACCATGTCCTCACCCCAGTTCTCTCAGTCTGACTCACGAATTAAAAACCAATTGGGAAAGAGAGAGCACACAAACATGGACAGGGCTCATGCTGTCCCCATCCTTGTCCCAATCATCTCTCATCCCATACAACACCGTGGAGACTTCCCAAGGCTTTGGCCAGCCCTATCAGGAGTGTGAGTCATTCAGATCAAACAAATTACCTTTCTTACCTTCACATTATTCCCTCTACGCTACAGCAAGCATCAGGGTGGATGGTAAAGAAAGCCACCCAACTCGTTGTGTGACTAAGCACAAAATAAATACCTACAGCCATTCACAGTTGAAATGCCTATTAACAAAATTGTGTAAAGTGTAAGCTGTGCTTGCACATAAAAACCAATGGTAAGTTGTAACACACAAGGAAATGAGTCAGTAGGAAATTAAACACAACTTACTATTTTCTCAATGTAAAAAGTCACAGTTGGGATTAATCTTTTTGTCCATATCTAGAGGTGACTCAAATCACCTACACAAAGAGCCATTTCTCCCTTTTGCCATTTTATTGCAGCCCTTTTTAATGATTCATGACAGAGAGCTTCAAAGAGTTCCAAGCCATGACAACAGTCCCAGATCCGACCTCCTTGTTCTCATCTCAGCAAAAAATCCTCCTCAGTGAATAATTTAGGTTTAGGAAGAGAGCTGCCTTAAAACTATTCCCAAGGGAAAAAGCAGCGTCTAGAATTTAATCTCATTATGGAAATAAAAATAAAAAGAAAATATCAAAAGAATACAGCGACTGCAATAACAATACAAGCCTTATTTTGCAGAATTCATCCCTTGTGAAACTCCACAGAAGGGAACACAGCTGTTTTCCCCGAAATATGTTTCATGTTTCCAGAGACCAAAGATGAAACCCAAAGCTTTGCCTTTGAACTTATGATAGACAAATACGTGCAAGGATGACACAACTACTGTTCAGGGCTGTTGGGGAAAGAAAAAGGTCATTTAGAGTTAGAGATGAAAACATGGGCTTGACCACAGGCTGCAGCACATCCTCCACTAAGTTGAGCACGGCGGGAGCAGGCTTGCAACAGCCTCTCAAAATCTGAGGCAATTCACCCTTGACTTCAAGCTTGGAATCAAGTTTTATATTTCCTCTGTTGCAAGGGCTGAGGGCCCATACAGAACGGTTACAACACCAAAAAGACATAAAAAAGGAAGTACAGCACCCAGAAAAAAAAAAAATGCATACAACGTGCATCACACCTGTACACCTCCACCTTAATGCTGAAATTTCTAGTGAGCATTTAAGTCTAATTCCTCTTCCAAATTCCTGACATGATATGCAGGGATTTTGTCACTTCACTTCTAATGTTTAATCTTCTCCTTGACGAGCTGATAGGAATATTCTTAGACATAAACTCAGATGAGCCATTCAGAGTTTGCCTCAACAGCATTAAGTAGCTTCAGTTTAATGGCCATTTTGCAAAGATTTCTCACCATGACGAGCACCTTCATCTTCCTTGTATGAAACACTACGATATCTGGAAGGACAGTTAATCCAAATCATAGATTGCCCTGTGCTTGAAATAACCAGCACATCCAAGGCCAGCTGAATACTGAAATATTTCTGATAATGGGGATGACTGTAATAGTGTATATCCTGGTCCCTGGGATGCAGATGAACACCTAAAGGACACTTTGTGCTGGCCTAGGAAGTTGTGTACATTCACAGCAGGAGGAAAACCTCACCTGAGGTCAGGTCAGGGCATGGACCCCACCCAATCTTGTTTGAGCACAAAGACACAAATGTCCTTGCCCTGGCAGATTTAACAGCTCTTCTGGAGCCCTTCCATTTTGCCACCACAGCTATTTATTTTGGGAATGAACTGCCCCATTGCAGTAGCTCCCCCTTCAAAGGGCAGCATGACTCCACGTCTAGAAGCACAAATATTTTGTTCCAGCTCAGCTACACATTGCACTCAACAATGTATGATTTCAGCATCCAGGTGGACAAAAATGGTGATGATTTTGCTTCAAATTGTAGTCCTTTGCTAAAACTCTTATTTCTTATTTAGGAGGAGACAATCGCTCATCCACTCCCTCCATGTCACAAATCACCCCCCCAGGGTGGCAAATCACCTCTGGTCCCTCAGGGTCTCACCCTCAGTGGCAAAGCCAGGCTTCAGCCTTGGTTTTGTAGAGAGCCTTATGCTGGGGCAGAGACCTGAAAAGATCAGAGGATGAGATGAAATGAGAGTCCTTTCAGCAGCAACAATGCCCTCTAATTAGCCAGCCAGAGCAGGTGCCACGCTCTGTGCACAGGTACAGTGACGCTCCCCCGGGGACGCACGGCTCTCTGAGCATGGCCCCTCTGCAGAGCCGAGGACAGCAGCAGGACCCTGCTGACTGTGTCTGCTCGTAAACACTGCCTTGGTGTGGGGCAAAACCCAAGCCCTGATCGTTTACTCTGCAGCTGGAGGGCTTTGTGAGGTCTGAAAGGGATGCTGCAGCCACTTGCCCTGTGCTCACCTGGCCAGCCTGGCTGCTTGTCATAAATACGTTTGTGGGGCTTAGCTGTTGATATCCCAGGCACACCAGTGTATGCTGAGCAACTCAGCATATGATTGCACAAAGAAAGTATATCTGAATTATTGGAGTTTCTTTTGAGGCAGGACTGTAGCGAATTCCGTCATATATGTTTCTTTTTCATTAAATAATTTGCTAAAATTTCTGCTGTAATTGTCATTTTAAGACAGAGCAGGTGTCAGAGACAGCTGTACATGGCCACCAAAATCTGTCACACCAGGCAAGAGGCACCTTTGAGCTCTCAGAAATAATTACTGTCAAAAACAGTGCCTGGCATAAAGACACTGAACTGCTTGGGCACACAGTGAGAGTCACCATATGTGTACACACACCTCAAATACATTCATTTCTACATGAAATTTGGAACTAAAGCAGCAGTTTGCTTACTCCGTACTTAATAAACTTGGCCTTTTCAGTATGAGAAGAGTCCTACAAGAAGATGGGATTCACTTTTGGAAAGCATGGGCATTTCCTTTAATTTTTCTCCAGCCTGTACATGAGTTCCCTGGTTTGGGGAAAGTTGAAATTGCCATCAGCTAAAGCTGCACCCAAATTCTTATTAGCAGAGGGGGAGGGAAAAATATTTTTCTTTATCACAACTCTCCCTGAGGCTGTTCCTGCACACAGTGTAGAGAAAGCTGCAAGGAGGGAATTACCCTAAGATGCAGCAGGAAAGGATTATAGCTCTGGACGTGGATGCTTTTCAGCCAATTCTCCCTAGTGCCCAATGAGCATCTTCACCACCAGCTGGTAGTAATTCTGAAAAAAGCCATTTGTACTTTCCTTGGGTTTTTGGGGTTTTTTGAGGGTTTTTTTGTGTAAGAAATTGGGAACTTATTTGAAAGGTTTTAACTGAGACCTTCCATACCTCAGCTGCCTGTTTTCATGCCAGGCTCTGGAGCAAACCTCTCTCCTGAGTCCTGTTGGCATATAATAACACAGCCCACAAAATATTCCTAGAAGGGTGCAATGAGAGCTGCTGGAGCTGGTTTAGAGTGCTAAAATTTTGTGCTGTGCAGCAAAAATTCTGAAAGCACAACAGAAAATATATCATACCTTCCCCCTCCTCCCCATTGCACCAGCAGCAGCCTCACAACCCCAAAACACGGCTTTCACCCCAAAAGCTCTGTGCCACGCTAGCCTTGTCCCCAATGCGCAGCCCCTGGCACTCTCCCATGGCAGGCAGGGCAGGGCAGGACAGAGAGGGCAGGGCAGAGCAAGCAGGATCGTGCAGGCAGGGCAGTGCGGGCAGGGCAGAGAGGGCAGGGCAGAGAGGACAGGGCAGAGAGGGCAGTGCAGGCAGTGCAAGCAGGGCAGTGCG
>VXBQ01006691.1:1050722-1075489 GCA_013400175.1 Phainopepla nitens
CAGGCAGGGCAGAGAGGGCAGGGCAGAGAGGGCAGGGCAGGCAGGGCAGAGAGGGCAGTGCAGGCAGGGCAGTGCAGGCAGGGCAGTGCGGGCAGGCTGTTCCCGGCGTGCCGGCACGTCCCGCATGGAAGGCAGGGCCAGGAGCACGGCAGCTGCCTGCGCGCAACGTGCAGCCTGTGTGTGGCGGGGCTGTACTCGCCGCCTGCCAACACCCGGGCCGGGAACGCAGCGAGACGGCCGCTGCCAATGGGAGCCGGCAGGAACGAAGCCATGTGGGAAACTTAAAATGCAAGCGGAGCTGGGAGTGCGTGGCGAGTCCTCCCCGGGCGCTGCCTGAGCTGGCAGGGTGCTGGTTTCGGGGACGGGTGTGCGAGCGGCAGCGCGGCTGGCGTGAACCGCGGAGCCGCAGAGGCGTTTGGCCGCGGCGCGTTTGGAACACGCTGCTGTGAAGGCGATTAGACCCCACTCTGATCTCCACCCGTTTCATTTAGGCAAAAATCTGGAATCTGGATTTAAAGATGTCCTTTTAGCTGTTTCTGAAATCAGAAACAGACTCTGCAAGGGAGGAGGAACACGTATTTACATCCATGAAGTTCCTGCGTGTTGCCACCCTGCTCTTCATGGACAGAATATCGTTCGAGTGTTCATTAAATCAACGATAAACCGAGCTTGTTTCCTAAGCATTCCACATGCTAAACCCACTTAACAACGCTTTTAAGAATATTTTCCCCCATTTGATTCACTAAACTTTTCCTTAGATTTAGAAGCCTGCTAAAGCTAGAAAAATTAATATTTCATTCAATCTGTGACTAAAGGTGATACCCTTTTCCAGGTGGGATTTGGAGAAATTTTATTTCCAAGGTGCATGGGAATTTCCGCGGCGCGCGGGCATCCCTGGAGCGCTCACAAGCGGATGGTTTTCCAGCAGCCCCGTTCACACAAATACACACACCGCCCTCCCCAGCAGCTCTCCTCTGATGGGGAAGGTCCCAGCTGGGCAGGGGCAGGGGCAGAAGCAGCCTGCGCTCCCTGCGGCACGCTCGGGGCGGGGATGGGGGATGTTCCCCCCACGGGGTGCCGGTCCTCCCCTCCCTGCCGGGGTTGAGGAAGCGGAGGGAGCCGCGGAGTTGCTCTGCATATTAATGAGCCGGGAGCGAGGGCAGCGGGAACCGCTTTAAAGGAGAAGGGAAGGCAGCGGCAGAGCGCAGGCAGCGCCGGGCAGCCGCTCCGCCGGGAGCCGCTCCGCCGTCCCCTCCCTGGCGACCCAGCCCCGGGACAGCGGGATCGGGGGGACGAACCCCAGGCGAACAAACACATCGACCCCCGGCGTCTCCTTGGGTACCTGCTGTCTCACAATGAAGCTCCTGACAGCAGCTCTGCTCCTGCTCTTCATCGCGATGTGCTTAGCCAGCGCGGAAGGTAAAGTGGTTTATTCTGCTTATTCCTACGTAAATCTCTTTTCCAGTAATTTGTGTTTGTGTCTTGATAGCCTTGGCTTGGGTTGAGCTATCTCCTGCACGGTGGAAAGGTGCGATGTATGGAATCTCTGAGTAAGGGAGCTGCAAGTTATTTTAAAGTGAAGTAGAGGTAAAATACGAGGGATAAAGTTGTGTCTTCATTTGTGTCTTCACTCCAAGGCAAAGAGCTCGCAGTGGGGTAGGTCATGCCATGTTCTTCGTTATTCAGGAATAGAGCTCAAGCATCTCCTTGGAAAATGAAGGTGGTTTTCAGGGCAAAAAATGGAGAGCTGGATGTGAGGTGGTGGCACAGTCTGCAATTTCTGCTGTGCACAAAAATGATGGTTAAAAAATGCTCAGCTTTTTCAGGCTACGACTGCACCACAGCATCCATGCAAGGAGAAAAGACTCAAAGTCCTACAAAGTCCAAGTGAGACACAAGTGAATGGAGAACGTAGCCCAGACATGCACTTGCTTGCTCAGTTCAAAGCGAGTTCTGACTCTTTATTTCCTTTGTTAAATACAATTATATTTAATGTCAGCAGGTGCACTTTAAAAAAATCTGCTATTTACAAAATCCCAGAACATATGTAGTGCTCTAAAACAGATTTCCCAGAGAGTCACTACCTCTTTCTGGGATATACCAAATGAAAAAAAATAATCTCTTTTTAAGCTGAACAGCGTTAAAAAAATTCATCTTTTCCCAGCAAGGCTTGAAAGAGCAAACTGAAGTTTTCCTGGATGCACACAGGCCAGAAGGGAAGGGACGATTGGTATGCAGGAGGCTTTGCAGGCGCATGAGAAAATGCTTTCTCTTGTAGGCGTGAAGTGCAAATGTTCAAGAAAAGGTCCTAAAATAAGATTCTCTAATGTACGGAAGCTGGAAGTAAAACCGAGGTATCCGTTTTGCGTGGAAGAGATGATTATGTAAGTTTTCCTTTGTTTATTGCTTTCTGTTTCCCTGTCAGCTGAGCTACTTCACCTTATCTGCAAGTTCCTTCTTTGTTCTTTGTTTTCCTCATGCCCTGGCATGCTAATTCCTGGGAATAGTAATTTACTGCATCAATTTAAAAAAAAAAAAAAAAACAAACCAAAAAAAAACTAAAAAAAGGTGCAATTCTGACCAAAACCCCAGTTATCATTTTTTGACACCATTTTTTTTTATCAAATAAGTATTTCCAGAATTGGTAGCAGTAAAAAGACTATCATTAGTTCAAAATAGGGACAAATTTTACTCCAAGCTGCCTGATACAAAACTCAGAACTATTTACTCAAGTTATTTCTGAGCAAGTTTGGTCTGTGGTGGTTTCTACAAGGAAGAGTTACCTCAGCCTGCATTGTACCAGAGGAATCCCCTTCACCTGACGGGGTTACTCAGCATGTAATAAAATGCTTTCCTCCCAGTGTCCCTGCAAGTCAGGACCAATGCTGCTGTGAAATCTCAAACTGATGTAGTGGGTAACCAAGCTGAGGCAGGTACAGGGATTTTTCACATAACTGGCTAAAAAAGGTGGTGGGGGGGTAGATTTTAAATATGGGTGGGTTTGGCTTTTTTCCTGTGCTATTTGGATATCTTAAGATTCCCCCAACAAAGCACTATCCAACCAGCACACAATGCAGCTGGATAAGAACCAGAAGGGCAGAAAATCCAAAAAGACTGCACTGAGCCCCCCTGCCACCTAAGAGGGGAGAAAAGGGTCCCAAGATCAGCCACAGCCCAGGATACCAAGGACTGATTTGCTCCAGCATTGTGCTCCCCCATGGAACCCTTGGCAGCCGCTTCCCAGCGGGATCTGTGCAGGCTGCACAGCACCTCCAGCACCTTGCAGTGCCCATGGGGCCGAATCTGCCCATCCACCTGGCACAAACACCACAGGAGATACCAAACTCCCACATGGAACTGCCTCACCAGGCTCAGCAGAGGGCTTGAGGAGAAGAAATGGACATGCAGGCTTCCTTGGGTTTCCTCCAGGGCCAGAGCAGCGTCGCTGTGAGCAATGCTGACCTCAGGGAACGCCAGACCCACGTCTTTGGGGCCCAAACCAGCTGATGGTGATCTGAACGGAAAAATTCTTGCAGAGCAACCCTTCCTGAATCAGCTCCTCACAGCTTTACTCTGTTTGCTTTGACCCTTCAATAGTAAGATGATGTCATAGAGGGACACTAACTCTTGGCATGCCACTCCAGTTATTTGCCCAAAAGCAGATGGTGACCAGGGGGTATGAAATAAATCTCATTAATGCAACATTTTACTTCCAATCAGAAATCTAGGAAAGCTGGGGTGCTGTGTAGGAGCAGTTGCTTTTCCAGCCTGACAGGGCAGACACTGAGCAATACTATTCAAGGCTGAGGGCTGTCCAGGGCTTGCAGCAGCTGCTGGGGCAGAACTGTCTCATCGCTGTCTCATTGCTGGGGGCGTCTGTGGGGCAGACAGGGCAAACCCACTGCCATCACCGCCCTCCAGCTACCCTGAGGCAGCCTGAACTCAGCACTGAAAGCACTGAAATTAATATTCTGGCAACCAATTTTTCCGGGAGCCTCTGGACACGGCACAGAGGAGCTAAATTCCTGCAACTGAGTTTTTGTTGCTGCAGTGATCATCTAAAATGAGTTGTCGAAGCTGCATCCCCTTCTGCCCTCCTTAAAAGCTCTCATATAGCAGAAACATGATATAAATTATGTTGGATAGAGAAACAGTGGGTATGGGGCATGCAGTTAGGGAGGTTGTGGCCACAATCCTCCAGTAGAGCTGTGCCACAGGGTAAGATATAGTTAAACTGAGCCTTCGGTCTAGTCAAAACCTATCAAGATTCATGGTACATCTAGCAGTAATTGTGAGTGTATCTGTCTCCTGGAATGAGGGGAAGCAGTAGAAAACAGGAGGGAAGTTTAACTCTTTCTACCTGAAATGTTCTGAAACACCCCCACCCGTGTTTTGCCCCATCCCAGGGTGTGGGGATATATCAGGCTGAAGGAGCTGATGGGAAATAGGCTCACAGTAGTGCCTTTCTCCAGGGACAGTAAAGGTAGATGGCAGCTCCCACACCAGCTTGGGATGAAAGGACCAGAGCCAGGATCCCTGAGGTCATGGAGACAGGGTATTTGTAGGCAGAGGTGCAGCCCCTCCATCCCTGCAGATGAGATGTGTAGGGGCACAGGGTGCTGGGGTCCTAGATTGGCTCGGAGTGTTTATCACAGCCCTGGAGGCAGGGACATACTGGGGAGAATTTTGGCACAGGGACCCTCAGACACCAGGGTGAAGGCTCCAGCCACCAAGCCCTGGGCAGCAAAAGGACAAATCCCACTGGAGGAATCTTGCTGGAGGTGTAAGTTCTGGTGCTTCTTCCCTTCTCCATCTCTCTCAACTTCTTTTTGCAGCCCATCCAGACAACTCCTCACTCAGGTAGAAGGTCCCACAGCACCTCTTAGGCACGTTCCCCCCCATTTGTCTGACCAGCATCCCCAAAAGCAGGTTCAGGTTGTCTCAGGGTGCCCAAACACGCTGCCACCCAACCCTACATGCATCAGGGACTGTCTGAGAATGGCAGAGGACCGTGGGGCTGCCCTGGGGACATTTCTGCTGTCCATCCTCCAGAACCGAAGCAGAAAACCTACATGAGATGTCAAAGCAATGCATCTCAGCCTGAGGAAAGAGCCAGATCACCTGAGAGGCAAACCGTGGATCTCTTCCTGCTCAGACTGCAGACTGGTAAATCCAGAGTGTCCTTCGCTGCTTCTGGTGCAAATGTAGGGCTTGCAGCTTTTCAGAGGTGTTCCTGCTCCTCTCCTCCTGCAATTCAGCTTGTCCATCACTTCCGGGATATATCCTCTATAGATCTGTCAGAAGAGAAACCCGAGCCAAGGTCTGGATCAGCCAGTGCAGATGGCACAGCTGAGGAGGTGGCTGCTGCATGGAGAAACCTTGCTCTGCCCTCAAATCCCTTAAACCATCATTCAGAGCTACAGAAAAACCCCTTCTGAAGCACACACTGCTCTCAGAGGAGTTGGCTGAGAATACCCTTAGAACAGAGTTAGTCCATAGTTTTTAGCACTGACCCTTCCCTTTCTGATGCCTGCCACCATTAAAGGCTCTTCCACTTCCTTCCCATGTATTGGGAAAAAGTCCACATCCTGGAACAACCTGGAAATTACACCTTAACATTTTGTGACCTTAGCTGGAGATGGAGCAGAAAAGGGGAGCAGGGAAGAAGGTTAATTGAAGAGAAAGATCTATTTGAACACCTTGTAAAACCTTGAAATTAGAATCGTGGTGAGACCCTCAGTTCAGCTCATGCAGGCAGCACATTTTAAAAGGCTTTTTGTCTTCCTTTCTGAACCAAACCATTCAAGAAGCCCTTCAGTATACACAGGTATTTCTGGGTTTCTGTCATCATTATACTCATGTCTCTAGCAGCATGTAATTAATTCCACTATAGGGTTTTATTAAAACCAATGACTGGTTTTCCCTGTTATGGACGATATTTCCAGAAAATTATTAATTCTAATCTAAATTGTTATTGTGGGTTGATTTTTCGTTGTTTTCTGTTTTTTTTTTTTTTTTTTTTTTAATCACAAAAGTAATAAGAAAACCAGAAAAGTGCTCAATTTTGAGCCCCAAAAGTGGGGTGGTCTTGATGTTTCTGGAAAGCCGTCCTGCTGGGACCCAGCTCGAGATCCCTCATGTCACCTCAGCTGTGGCAGCCTCACTGAGCCCTCCAGGAGGGAACCTCAAGTGATGAAAATACTTTTGCTATGTTTTGTCTCCCAGCATGCTTGGTCCTGACAATAAGGAGACATCAAGCCAGCAAGGAGAGCAGGGTCAGGTGGTGATCAGAGGAGGCTGAAGCCCCCAGAGCTGATGCTGAGGCTCAGAGCTTGGCTGTAGGGCACACAAGCACTCTGCCACATGCAAGTTTTTAAAATACTACAGAACTAAGGAAAAAAAAAATTAATCAATGAAGCAGCTCTGATCATTTCTCTTGGATGAAGTATAGTTTGATGGAACTGTCTCCTCATGCAAAGTCCTTGTGGTTGCCTGAATGAGCCCTAATTAAATTAATTAGGCTCAAAAGATGAAATCTAACACTTAGGCAGAGCAAACGTACTGATTAAAACCAGTGGGTATGTCTTCATCTGGTACAACCTCAATGCCCTGCACTGAGGGAGAGCAGCTGCTCTGACCTTATCCCAGTAAACTCAAAATATCTGCCATAAAACACAGAGCAGGAAAACCCTTACCCTGCCCCATTCTGGGATGGAGTAGAGTGGGAGCAGGGGGGTATTCTCGTGTCCCTGTGACTGTCCCCTGTCCCCTTGGCTTGCAGAGTGACACTGTGGACACGAGTGAGGGGGGAGCAGCAGCACTGCCTCAACCCCAAGCGCCAGAACACCGTGAGGCTGCTCAAGTGGTACCGAGTATGGAAGGAGAAAGGCAGGTGAGTCCCAGTTTGCTGAATGGGTGAGGAACCTGGAGGCAAGTCAGGCAACCAGCAGTGTTCAAAAGTAGAAAAAACAGGAAAATGCAAATGTTCCATCCAGCACAGAGGAGGTATTTCGTTACCAAAATTACAATTTTAAATGAGCGTTCTTGATATTAATTCTTTCCTGGCACATGCAATTCTCACTACTATTTTGGCATTAGGCTGTTCTGACTATAAATAGTAATTATTTTTGGTTAAAATATTCATCAGCTGACGTTCTCAGTTATTTACATACACTCACCTCCCTCCTGTGGGTAAAAATCCAAGATGAAAAGCTAAACTGCTTTCACACAGTCATGAGAAAAGCAGTCAGGAGAGATGGAAAGAGGGAGCCCTGTCCCACACTTCAATCACACCACCTCAATATCATCAATACTTGATGACGCAGGTATTTGCCAATTTTAACTAGCGTATTATTCCCAGAAAAATGATAATTTTCTGATAAAAATCTCTGCCAGCTTCTCCCTTGTAAAGAGGGTTGGATTTTTTTCTAAGTCGTAGGCAGAAGACAGAGAGTGAGACAAGAATTCCTGATGGCCAGTGGTGATGTCCCCATCTGTAATTAAGGGGAGCAGCCTAACTCCTGCCACGGCCAAGGAATAGCCTCCACTCACAGTACAGGTCCTTCAAAGCCTCATCCTCCTCATCTGGGGGGGGATTTGCTCCCCAAAAGTGAGCTCAAATAAGGCCAGGAGCAGCAGTCTCCTCTCCCTGCAGGCCCAGCAATCCCCAGCGCGGCCCCGGTGGTGCCTGAGGCGATGCCAGGGCACGGCGAGCCCCTGGCCACCTCCCCCAATTCCTGCCAGCTCCCTGCATCTGCTTCACAAACAGAGCACGTGGGGAAGCCCTGGCTATTGCATAACCGCGTATTTACACTCTTCCCCTGTTTCTTTTTGGGTTCTTTTTACCTAAGGCCATCATTAAGATGAGGAAGGATGCTCAGCCCCAGGCTTGTGCCCTCAGGAAACACGCAGACAGACAAGCCCATCAAGTTGTGCTGTCAGGGAGTAATCTAGGAAAATGTAATAGAGTAATATTATTGCAAACAGCAGATATTGTGAATGAATTGTCTATATACAGCTTCAGTATTTGTATATGAGATAGAGATTTTCCAGCATTTAAAGTGAATTAGTAGATGTGGATTTCTTCATGTTATTTATCCAAAACATGGTGGTAGAGTGTGTCACTCCCCATATGCCTCTAAGATGTGACAGTGTCAGAGTCCAATACTCTCAGATGCCTTATGAATATAGGTAGCAATCTGGTGACTGCTGAAGCCAATAATTTATTTTCCGAATTACTCAGGCACTGGCTAAAAATCTGGTTTTTGGGGTTTTACTATTTTGAGGTTATTTATTATTTATTATTATTGTTATTTGAAATGGAGTTTTTAAATTCCTAGTTTAAACACCCTGCTCTTGGCTCTTGTTTTGTTTAGGGTTTATGAAGAATAAGAGAAAGTGGAACAATGAATGGAGTGGACTCCCTTGGCTGGCATAGGACTGGGCTCTACAGAAGATTATTTCTCTCTCACAGACATAAGACACAAATTCTATATTATTATAAAGCACTTTTTACCAAGGGTCAGTTTTTACATTTTATAGCCGTATGCAAAAGGCTTCCAGATTTCACAAGCATCTGTTGCACTTCTGATTTCATACCCGTCTGCTCTGTACTGAAATTAGGAAAACACCTGCTTTTCGTTTTAAAGGAGTTCTTTTGGGAGTTTTTTGTTTTTAATTATTATTCATTCATATTTCACTATGATCGCAATCGAGCTTTATAAGCTCATTAGGCAAAGAGAACTGTTTGTGACGGTGTTGTACAGCCACGGCCCTCACCCCTGGCAGTGGGAAGGCTTCGGGCTGGGGCTGCTGCTCGTGTGTGCAGCCTCCACCTCAGCCAGGCAGAGCAGGCACCAAAGACGAGTTTGCTGGGGGAGATGCCACTGAAACGCTGTGGCTGTGCCTGCAGAAGTGAGGTCCCTCAGCACCTCGTCAAAAGAGCACGAGCACCACTTGTGTACCTCTTCTTTAATGGACTTGAGGTCTTGCTGCAAGGCAAAGCGTCCTGCATCTCCCATTTAACCTCTCATGCATTAGAAAGCATTTCTAGGTCGTTTTTATTACTAAGAGAATGTTTATTTTTTTTTCCACCTGAAGCACTTACAGAAAGTTTGTGGCTTCAGTACTGAGACATCTTAAGCTTCAAGACTATTGTGTATGTTTTCCTAGATTTGTAGCAACAACAAAAAAAAACAGCCTTTAAAAGGTACCTTTTTATGAAAAAATATGATAGGGCAAACATATAAATACCTACGTATGTTTTAGTCACAATACAACATATTCATTATTTTGAATGTAATACTTCAATGTTAAGCAGTGCATTCCTCTTTTTAATATAACAAAACTACCTTTTCATTTGTAAATATACTATAGGAAGTCTCCCTATATTATCTCACTGTATAATGTACTGTACTGCTAAATTATCATATGCTATTTAAATGTTTGAAATATTTAGGAAGTTGCATGCAGATTTCATATTTCTTTCTAAGACAAATGAAAAAAAGTAATAAAAAATACTTAAAAAAATTTTACAACTACTTGTAAATTTCCGTAGGCCATCAGGGAACTCCTGCTGCTTTCAGTCACTTGGTAGCTGAATTGGTTTGGGGGTTAGAAAAAACGGTAGATCAGAGAAGCTGATTAGAGATAGGACATCTCAGTGACACTGGAATTAGAAAACATTATTCCAGTGCAATTTACTTTCCTTTCTCATTTTAGGATTTGG
This sequence comes from Phainopepla nitens, assembly GCA_013400175.1. Taxonomy (NCBI): domain Eukaryota; kingdom Metazoa; phylum Chordata; class Aves; order Passeriformes; family Bombycillidae; genus Phainopepla; species Phainopepla nitens. The sequence continues at coordinate 1,060,450 of VXBQ01006691.1, forward strand.
ACTTTAGCCAAACACTGAGGAATGCTGTGACATAAAGAAGGGCAATGCCATTTGCCTATAACCACTGGTCTACTGCTGTGTTACATAAACATAAATCAACAACTTCAGGTCATAGAAAACCACGTAAAAAGTGATTTGGACAAGATCTGGGTTAGATTAGGGATGATCTTACAACAAAAGTCAGGCAACAAAAACCTGGGAGCCACCACCTCCTCTTCCAGCCCTGTTTCTGCCTCGCCCACAGGGAGGAACTTTGCACCCAACAAGGCTCCTGCATCACTCCCCAGATAAAAGGAAAGTAACAGCTGGGGATGGTAAAGCCAGCAAGAGTTTAAACACATTAAATGCTCTTTGTGCTCCCTGAAGAGCACCACTGGCCTTCCTGCCTCCTCCCAGCTGTGCAAGGGCAGCTGCACACGGGGCTGCTCCTGGCATCGGAACAAACTCGGTGACAGCAACCTTACCCTGCAGAGCCAGGGCAATGCCTGGCCTCAGCTCGAGGGTTCCCTTCAGTTCAGACAGACAAAATAGGAAAAAAATTAGAAAACATTCTACATATAAAAAAAATATATCTATAAATATATATAGCCTAAATTACTGGGATAAGCACCTGGCAGAGCTGGAGGAGAAAGAGGATTTCAAAGTAGTTTCCTATTCTGCAGAAGGATGAAGATCAAGCTTTAGATATCAATGAGTAAAAATCTTGAGAAATATCCCAGGGTATTTAAGAAATTAAATCTCTGGGGATATCAACCACAGGGGGCTGTTTCTGGCTGAGCATCTGAACCCAATCTCTGGGCAAACCCAGATCTGTGGTTGAGCCAAGCTGCCCCTCTCCTTTCTTGAGTCACATTTTAACAAAACCAGTAGTTTTGCCTTGAGAAGATTTGATTTCAATGTGCTAGCAGACTTCAAAAAAGGTTTCATCTTATTTAGTGACTACTGGGCAATATATTTCCTGGGAAAATATTGCTATGGTTGCATAAGAGGTGGTTAAACTCCACTGGGAATGGTGTGCACAGCTCTGACTGCCCCAGCACAGGGCTCACTGACCCATACCTCACAGGGCAGAGCATGTATAAATGACTTAGCTCCAGGTTCATCTGCCAGACCAAAACAACCAGCACCAACAAAAACTAAGCACAGAGGAAATCAATTGTAATTTTTTTCCACTTGCCAGAATGGGAGACAAAAAAAAAAAAACAACCAAAAAAAACCAGAAACTACCCCAAAATAACAACAAAAAATCACAAACCAATTTAAAAACAAACAAACAAACAAACAAAAAACCAAACTTGTTTCAATGCTTTTATTTCCTTTAACCTGAACTCCCTTGAATAAAACAATTCTCAGAAACAAGAATTAAAAACCTAAAGAGAAAAAACTAATTCTGAGCTGGTTTTCTCAAGCCTGTAAGCCTGCATCTCCAGGCAGAGTTGTTAATTTTCCAGGAACAAGAGGAGAATCCCTTGCTGTCCCTGATATGCAGTTGTAAAGGGAAATACTGCATCAGAAGGTAACAGCCACACACAAAGCATCAGCCACTTTCCCTCAGACTGAAACATCTCTGCTAAAACATTTAAATAAATATAAAATACACATGTATATGTAGGTACTTCCTCTGCCGAGATTTGGCAGCAATCTTAAGGTTTGGTTTTGTTTTCCCCAGCAGATTTCAGGTTGTGAAGCCTCAGGAGACCCTTCAGTCCAGCCTCCCTGACACACAGACCATACATTTATGCTCTGAGATTGAAAAAGAAGCCACTGAAGTATGGTCTGAGCACACACCAGCCAGCCACGACGGCTCCCCAGTTACCAATTTACCTTCCCAAGAGCCTGAACATCTGCAGAGTAAGCAGGAGCCTCCCTTCATCCTGGGGTACCAGGAGCAGGACACACAGACCCCAGAGGTCCTTTACTTGAGCACCAGTGCTGCACCACAGGTTGTGAACCCATCCCAGAGCCTCCAAAGAGGGCAGCAGGCAACTGCAAATCCAGCCTGCAAATCTGCTCCCTGGCACGCTGCAGGAACACCAAGCCCTGCACAGGAGACCTGCCCACACACCCCATCCTTCCCCTGGGGGCTGGGTACCCACAGGCTGCACTCATTCCAAAACAGTGCTATTAGATTTCATTTTAACAAAGGCACAGGACTCACCCAAGCAGCTGCAGTGAGAGGACACCATAGCAGGGAGACCTGCCTGGCCTTTTCAGCAAGAGCACTATATGGGACTAATAATGTTACACAGAGCCTTTCACCACTTGCTTTTCACTTGTTCATATATGGTCTAGGTCAGCAATGGCCAAAAAAGTTTATTAAGAAACAATTGTTGCTTGGTGCTCTGTGTGAGATGGCTCTCAGCAGGTCCTGCTGTGCCCCAGCTCCCACAGGCTCCCTAAATCAAGGGACAAGGCCCTGGCAGATTGTTACACACATGGGGACCTTTCCTGACCATATCCATGCGGTGGAAATGCTGGTTTCACACCAACAGTTTTATCAGGGCTGTGGGAGCAAACGTGGGGATCGATGGTAAAGTCATTTTTGGGGCTGGGGTTTGCACTGGTCACCCCTGAGACCTGAGTTGGAAGTCAGAGGCAGTGTTACAGCAACACAAATGCTCTCTGAGCTAGTTCAACAGCAGAGTTGTGTCCCTTCCAGGCCCATATTTGTAGAGAATAGGAACAAATGTGAATAAAAAAGCCACTGTCCCCAGGATTCATCATCCCACTAGGATCCAGAGCCAGGGAGCTCTGCCTGTTCAAAGGTAAAGGGCCCCTGTGGTCCCTGACATCACTTAACAGGCTTTATATGAGCCCAGACAGAGGGCCCTTGCCCTCTCCAAAACACATTTTCCCTTAAGTCAAATGAAGCTCCAGTCACATTTGGGGTATTTTTCCCCCAAAGCTAGTTTTCAAAATTGAAGCACTGAAATCCAGATGTGCCCAGCAACTGAAGACCTCATTTACTCCTAGGTATTTCAGCACCTTTGGGAAAAGATAAGATGGTTTGGGCTGAGTTTGGGCTTGAAATCTAGGAGGATGGACAGCCCATCTTGAAAACCCTGACTGCACCCAGGTCGTGCCAGAGCATTCTGTAGATCTTCCATGCCTGGCACTCATGCTGGGATTTGTTGTTCAGTTTGTTCCCTTCAGTGGGTTGGGGTGTGCGTGGCCACAACTGGAAATACAGATATTTTTGAGGATTGCTGTTTGCACTGCTCACTAATTCTGTGTCTGCTCGATCAGAAACTCTGTGTCTGTTAGTCATTGATTTCCCTCTGATCCTAAACCACGAAGAGCCAAGTATTTCCTGGAAATTCCTTGGTTTGCCTAGAAAGGCTGTACCCCATGAGCCTCCAGATATCCCTGCAACCAGTACACATTTCTGGCAAAGATCTCCTCTAATTCCTTTACCCAGAATAGCAACAGGGATTGCCATTGCCTGAGAGACTGGGTGCAGCTGCATTTGCAAGCAGCTGCAGGTGCTTAGAGTGACCACCAGTGCTTGTAGATATCAATACCCACCTCACAGAAATACGAATTGTTTCCAAAATCCTGGGCATCCAGGCAACTTGGAAAATCTCACAAAAATTTTGGCTGTGCTTTCTGACAACAAATACCTGCATCTCTATGGAATATTCCTGAAAAGATTTTTGAACTAAAATTTCATACAGAGAAAGCTAAATAGCTGCATTAAATGGGGTCACCATCCTTTTTACCTTCCGAGGCTTTCCCTTGGGCCACCACCTTTGCTGTCCACCATCACTACAGCAACAGTCCCTGAGTCATGCTAGAAGTATTAAAGTATTTAACATCCAGCACAGTACAGATCCAGAAACTGGGTTTTGAGCATTTCTGTCAGCCAGCTCTACTTGAGGCAAAGCCCAGTGAGATCAAAAGGATGGTTGGGAGGCCCCAGCAGCCTGGGATTTAGGCTCCTTCCTTTCTCACACTTTGGTGTCCAGCAGCTCCTTGGCCATCAAATCCCAGCCCAGATGAGAGTTCTGCAGGAGCAGCGAGGAAAGCAGGACTGAAAGGACATCTAGTGGCAACTGAAAAACCTTCTCAGTCAGCCAAGGGACACCTCTACAGCTGTCTGCATTATAAATCAGTTTGGAGCCTGCTCACTGTGCTGCTGTTGCTAGGAATGCTCTTCCCCAGCTCTGCAAGAAAAGTCTCAACTATTGAATTTGCTTTAGGAAACACCTCCAAAGAAAATTTTTTAAAAAAGAAAAGAAAGAAAAAAAAAATAAAAAAGGCAAAGCAGCTGTGGTTTTGGGGAGCTTGCTCAGAGGTTCACACAGTTGTATTATCCTGTCAATTTGGAACCTGTACACTAAGGGAAAAGAGAACACGTGGCTGCTCTGTCTACATCTATCACACCAGCATGGGAAACTGGACTGCAGCACAACTCAGGGCAGACTCATTCCCAAAACCTTTAGAAACACCAAGTGTTTCTGATCAATATGGATTTCTTGCCCAGAGGTTCTCCCTCCAGCTGCCTGCTCTCCAGCAAGCCCAGGACCAATTGTGGTTGCCATTCCTCTGGTGTTACATTGGCCTCCTGTCCTCAGGCAGGTCCCTTTGACCTCCCAGCAGCAAAATCCACACATGCACGATATCACCTTCAGTGCCTAAGTGATGAACTCACTCCCTTTTGCTGAATACCAGCACAGCTACATCCAACCAGCCCAACAAAGCCAAGATCCCTGGGAGAAATGCCTGTAGGGATGCAACACATGTGAGAGTTTATTCTCTGCACACCCAGAGACAGGCTGCATTTCTGGTCCTTTCACCCACCTCTGAAGTGCTCAAATCCCCTTTGATTTTTCTCTCACCTTCTGCCTGTTGTGTTGTCAGCTCTCTGGGCAGTGATTGCTCTGACGACACACATGGAGGGCATCCAGCCCAACAGGAGCTCTCCCTGCGAGCGGGCACGCAGGACCCGGGAGGGAGCAGTGACGTGACACCAAGTGACAGGAGAGGAGGCAGGCAGCCAAGGCCTGGAAAATCACCATGCTTGTGGTTTTGGTTTTCCTCCTGCACAATAAAAGAGGTTAGTGAATTCCTCTTGAATGGTTTTCAGAATCTCCTCCAAGGAAAAAAAAAAAGAATTCTGTTCATGTTCATTTAAGGCTGATAATTACAGGAATAATTATGATTTATTCCCATCATAAATCTTGGAGGAAGAAAAGGGTTTCAAGGTTTGCAAGATTTGCTGGATGACAAAAGGAAAACACAGCTCTAATTGCCCTTCTTTGTTTTGTTTAATTAAGGATTCTGAAGCAACTGATCTCAGGGTTTTTTTCATGGTTAGAAACCTGCAAGGAAAAGAAAATCTTTCTGCAGAGGCACCAATCAAAGCTTTGTTGGGTTACTAGGCACTAAGTGTGCTACATCTGAACACTCAGGACACCCAGAAAAAGAAGCTTATTAAAGGAAAAGAAATGCTACAACAGGCTTCTTTCCTCCAACACCCCCCCACTTCCAGTAGGCCTTGGCAATTTTGAGCTCACTTCTAATCCTGGAAGAAATGTCTTTTGTCTTTACGACTCAGCATTTTTATCTCATTATTGACCATTCAATTGTGTTGCATTAAAACATTTCTCCATTTCTATTATCTTCATAATTCCACCATTTACATATTTCCTTGTGATTTGTTTCAACTTCCTTTTTTATCTCTCCACACTAATCACTTCTGCAACCACTTCAAGAAAATCGAACTAGCCCAGAGCTCCTTAGCTTCTTCCCTGGGCCAGCAATTCCCAGTCAAGCATGACTTCTCCCCAGCAAGAACCAGTTTGCCAAGTACTCCCTCTCCAATTCAAAGTGTAAGTGACTGGCAGGGTGTTCCCTCTCCACTTTAGTGCAACAGCTGAAACAGTTCTGCCAGGAAAATCCAGTTCCTCATTAGAGCAACCAGTGTCAAATCATCACGTCGGGCTCTGAGCAATGCCACCAGCCCACGAGTGGCATTGTGCTCAGCCAAGGCTGCAGGAAGTTGAGGAATAAAAAAGGTAAGAAATCCCTGGGATTGCTTTCAGTCTGAAGGCACTTGGGGCCGTGCTTTTGCAGAAAGCAGCGGCACTTGAGAAGTGTGGCACTCCCAGGCTGAATACAGGAGCAGCACACACTGCATGCCCAAAGGGAACACAGAAACACAGAGCTGGAAGGGAAGCACAAGAATCATCGAGCCCAACACTCAAGTGAATGGTGAGGAAACAGAGGTTTGGGCTGCCCAGAAGGTAAAATCCCAAGATTTCAACTGCACAGAGCATCCTAGATAATGATGCCTTGACATGCTGGTCTACAAAGGGAAGATGTCAGCTTTAAAGGAAAGAAAAAAATACTTCTTTGGTTTGTCATGATATCTGGGAAATGATAAAGGGAAACACTGAATTTGGCTAAAGCTCGTTGTGGAAAATAAAAGAAATAAAATAGAAATTAAGAATAGCCATAAAGCAAAGAACAGAAGGGAAACAATCATTTTTCCGTGTTATAGGAGATATTTTCCCACTTACTTGAAGCAGGTGCCCGGGTTTCCCAGCAGAGCCTCTGCACAGGGTTATCCATCCCAGCCACTGCCGGGAGAGCAGAGGGGGCTGCGAGCTGCAGCTTGGTGGAGGTTGACACCTTGTGGCGATTCCCATCACTTACAAGTCAGGAAAGTCAGGAAAACTGCGGATCTGTCTTTTTTTTTTTTTTTTTCCCTCTGGCGAAGATGGTGGGTGGAGTTCATAGCCGCAGAGCTGAATTCCCAGCACCTGACGTGTCATCTGTGGGGTAGGGGTCTGGGGTCATTAACAGTTTAATGAAAATAAATAACACCAAACACTGAAAACTATATAAAAAGAAATCCAAGTCATATCCTATTTGTTTCTGGGGGAAAAATAAAGAAAAGGAAAAAAAGATTCCTTGGGATAGCACCAGCTGTATATACACAAGGCCCACAAGACAAGTAGCAAAAAGTGATCTAGGGGAAGATATTTCTCACTGATTTTTCAGTCTCATTGGATCCCCTTCTGTTTGCACAGTGGGGTAAAAGGAGCAGAGCTCTGACTGACTCCAACAGCTAACAGCTGCTTTGGAGAAGTGAAGCTGCACCAGCTCCAGAGAAATTATCTCTAATTCCCACTGGAGTAAACAGAAACAGGCTCTAGACCTGCTATGCATTAAACCCGAGGTGAAGGAAAAAATACCTTGGGTGTTATGCCTTGGGTTTAAGAAGAAGTTCACTCACTTCCCCATTTATAATTAGCTATTTTAACGCAATTTACTACATGCTTAAATTGGAAGAGAAAGCGGCATCCCCTCACCAGAGGCCCAGCAGAAACATGTCAGCCAAACTTGTCTCCCCTCATTAGCCAAGTACTTGTTTCAAAGGAGCTTCTTATTGTGGAAGTGCATCCAGCCCCAAGGGGGAAAAAAACTTCACCTAGGACAACACTTACTTTCCCCTAATCATGCTGCTCCATTGTCTAATTTCCTGTCTAACACTGAATTCCTGAATACTAGAACTAGTACTTTGTGTTTACTTAGCATTTTACGCCTTCAAGCCATTCCAAAATATGTATTAGCAGGCCTAAAACTTAGAGCTACGCTAGCAGACAAATGTTCAGGAATTATAAGGGCTAATGCATACCTTGAAAACTATTTTTCCACTAAACAGTGGGTCAGACTTAGCTGCATCCCCTGATCCTCCACAGTCCCACTCCAGGCATAAAGCACAGCACCTGAAGTGTCTTCCGGGAGAATTTTTCCTTCTCACACCCTGCCCAATTCAGCTGCACTATTTTGTACTGGTGCCAGCAAACCCAGCAGTTTGGACCCATATGCTGCCTGGGAATTTTCAAGGGCTGTTACACTTGTAGTTTAACACTGTTATTTTTCTTTTTTTTTTTCTCTTTATACCTGGAGGCATTATCATAAAGAGCTCGTGAGAGAGATGGCACCTGGCTGTGAGCATGGTGGAGAGCAAGATGGACTCCCTCACCTTCACAGCTGCTTTCACCAACAAGGGGTTGAATTCAGGCTAGAATTCCAGATGTTCATACCTATGGGTTTGTCCCTGAAAAATGGGAATTTTAAGGGATATATTGCACATATAACACTAACGTAAATGGTAAGTTAAATGGATAACCAGAGGCCATTAAGTCAGTGCAAAGGGTTCCCTTAAATTCCAGAAAGCAGAGCCATTCTATGCATTATGTACCATATGCTTGATGAAAACACTTGTCCCTGCCTGGCCGAATTTGCAGCGCTGAGCCTTGGGGTGTCACCCTCGTTCCTCTCATGGCCAGGGTGGCAGGACCTGCATCCCAAAGGGTCATCCCTGGGGTCAGGGTGCAGGACCCTGAGTCCAGGACTGCTGGCTGGAGCTGTCTCCTCTCCTTTCCCACCTGCCCGCTTTGCCCAGGCTCTGGGGCTCCTGTAAGCACTGTCAGGTCCCTGCCTACCCCTCAAATCTCGTTTGGGGTGACTTCACCGGCTTTTTTTTTTTTTTTTAATTGAGAGTTGTCAGCTTCTTCCTCACTGATGTAATCTTTTATTCTAGATTGCCTCTATTTATGTATGCATCACATCCAGTTTCTTTTGATGTGAAAGGCATCTGGATGGTTTCATACTGATGTCCCTTTAGAGAAAAAACGTTCCTACCTGCCCCAACAGCCTGGAAGTGGATGCACATCAAAATGGCTCCCCGCTTAAAACCACGTGAAGAATCTCAATTTTCTTTTATGTACGTTGTGCTCTAATTGCTAGGGCAGAGCAGCGACTGAGATGTGACAGGGAATTTTGATCAAGGCTCCCTGGGAATGCGAATGACCCAGCCTTCCTCTCCTATTCTGTGTGCAGAAGTACATCTACTGTGTGTGTAAAATCGGTATCATCACAGGAGCTGCACGTGCGCACGTGTTTCTGCCCATATCTGAGTGTGCAGGGGACATGGGTACATGTCTGGGTGCACATGTGGGACACGTGTCTGTGTGGCACATCCATGGGGGGGTTGCTCCCCAGCCTTGCCCTCCCACCCCAAATCCTGGGGAAGGAAGCAGACAATTCCCTTCGGGTGCAACCCTTGTCCGTACAATGCCAGAGAAGGGATTATACCAGGGATTAACATTTTAAACTCCCCTTCCAGACCTACTCAATCAAAGATCCTCAGGCCAGTAATCGTATTTCTGTCCTGGGATTACTGCGTTCCTGAGTCCAAACCTCAGTTTCAGGAGAAGTTGGAGAGAGCTCCCCCACTCAGTGCCTGCATACCCCAAACTCCCCGGGTCACAGCAGAAATGTCTGCATTTGGATTTTCTTCCTTTTTTTAGCCATTCTCTCCAATTCCCCTGACACGGTCAGGAGAAGACTCCATGAGTGCTTTTCTTGTCGCCTGCCTCCTCCTAATTCCCAGTAATTTATCCCGTATTAAAACTCCCTTAAGGAAGAATGGCCCGGGACCCAACACCTGCTATGCAAATGGCAGCAAATCCCCCGGGCCCCCGCGGCGGGGCTGACAGCGCTCCTGGGGCATCCTCCCCCGGCTGCAAGGCTGCATCCTCAGAGCCAAAAGGGACCCCCAGAGCTGGGGGGCACCCCCAAAGCCCCCCCCACGAGTTCAGGCTCAATTCCACCCCCACATTATGGTGCTTAAATCTTTCAGGTTATCTTTGCCCCTCCTGAGCAGAATTATTGATATGGAAGGTATAGAAGAAAACCTGAGTATCTCAGCATGTAGTTAAGCTTCCTGTTTTGGATGTGGTTGGGGGGATTTCTCCTGCAGGGCAGTCAGTGAATTTTGTCCCTTTCTTTTAGGATAAGTATTCTAGTTTCAATTAGCAAATACAAATCAACAAAAGAGGGAGAATTGTGGGAGGGAGAAGGTGCAAGGAGAAAAAGAGGAGAACAAAAATCTCTCGCACAATAAAGGTGCGGGGAAAAAGGGCTCATTTCTCAGAGACATCCTAATCTCATATTTCCCAGTTAATGTGGTAGCCAGGAGGCTGGGGAAGGGTCAGGCAAGGACTGTGGCCCAGCAACATGATCACACCAGGAGGGTTTGGCCCTTTTGCTCGGACAGCTTGGATCAGGGTTGTTGAAACCTTGGGCAGCCAGTTGCATCCCCAGGCACCTGCTCCCCACACCGGGCCCAGCCCATCTCCCCAGGGGTTCCCATGCTGGGGACCCCACAGGGACCCCACAAGCCCCTCCACTCCACGCTTTCTTCCCGTGGCCCTTTACCATGATCACACATTTCCCAGCCCTGAGCACTTGAGTGACATTTGGGCTATTATTCGAGGAGATAGATTGTTTGGCCTGAAGATGCATTGTTTGGGCTCCTCATAAAAGAAACAAGTTAAATGCCGCAGCTACCACACACAAAAATGACTCCTTCTGGCCATAAAACCAGTGGGACAAGGAAGTGGCTGTAGGAGTCAAACATAATTGATGCTCAGAAAGATGTTATAAATAATCTGCGCCAAGTCCTCTCTCATGTGCCTCAAAACCACAGAAAGTGGCACTTTTTTTTTTCTCTTTATCTCCCCTTGAATTCAGAAGCATAATACACCGTGAGCACCAATAATTGATGTATGTTATAATTCTTCATTACCCTATCAGTAGTCTGGGAAAATTGGAAGAAAAGAAAATGCCAGAAAGTTATGGTAAAACTTAAGATGCGACAGAAGTAGCTTTCTTTGCTCATGCTGTGAGTGTTTGAATAAGAAGAATGTCCCTGCACTGTAACAAGCTAAAAGAATGAGGAAGACAAAGGATTTCACGAAAAAGGTTTAGATAGAAGACAAGGCAAGTGAAACTGAAAGGAAGGAAAAAAAACCATTTACAATGGAACAATGCATGTACTAATCGCTTTGATATATTATACAAACCCAAAGACCCAAAACATTGTGTAATTATTTATAAATGACTTCTCCACTCCTGTGTATAATACCACAGAAAGAATAAAACTGCAGGCTACTCTCTAAACTATTTCTAAATAGACCTAGCTCAAAAGGAAGCAGAAGTGTTTGAAAAAAAATAATTAATGGTTGATTTTATGGTTGTCTCATTAAAACATTTTAATTACAACAAACAAAATACATTTGTGCTTGCAGGGAACAATCGTTTACCAACTCAACCCCCCCTTCTAAGGAGAAGGAAAATGTTACATCACACATTTAAAACCTGAAAAGAAAGCATTCCCACTATTTCTGCAGATGCCCCAGGAGGGGTTGAGCCCTGACTGCAACTCCCAGGCAATTGCACAGGATTTCAGAGAGGATTTGCCTCTCTGGGCCAGGACCCCGCTGGTACATGGGGACACTCCTGTGATGCCCCTGTGCTCCCCAGCCCAGGCAGCCCCTGGCACACGGCCTGAGCCTTCACATTGGCCACAGGCAGGTAGGAGACGAGGCCAAATCCTTTACAGACAAAGCTTTGAGCTGCTCCCAAGGTGTTTCCCTGGCACGAGAACTGGCTCCTGCCTCAAAAGGGGTTAATGCTGCCTCCCTGCAGGCTGAGATCCCTTTCAAATATCGGGCTTCCAGGGCTGTCCATTAGCCAGCAGCCACAGCAGCAATCCCTGAACCCTCTGTGAGCCTCGGGCTGGGGGCTGTAAGGTGACTCCAGCCAGGTGAAGGGTCCCAGGAGCACAGCACCGTGTGTCCATCCCTACCCTCGCTGCCCTGGCCACACGTCTGTCCCCAGATCAGGCTGGACAGGAGCCACTGTGCTCTGCACTGTGTCCAGACAAGCACAGGGAGACAAACTGCCCCTCTGAACCATCTCCTGGTTTTCTACCTGCTTTTAAAATTCCTGCTGCATCCACCCGGGCATCTCCAGGGGTGAGGGGGCAAGATCCTTCCTTTGCTCCCGCAGGGCACTGGGTCCAGCTTTCTGCTCCGGGTGATGGCTTTGCTGTCAGCCATGTCAGGTCTCCAAATTTAGTTCAAGCATTCTCCACAGGCAGCTCTGCCTTCTCTTTCTGGCCATGCTTTCAAACAATGAGGGAGCAAAAAAGCAGTATTCTCCTGGTTGATTTGTTATTTTGACACTCATCCCAAGAACTCATCATTAGTTCAAGCCCTCTTGTAATAATGTAACAAAAGACAAAATTTGCTGAGTTGCTGCAATGATGCGCATCTTAAGACCTGAAAAAAAATTACGTACCTCTGACTTCTCTGAAGCATTCCAGTTGCAGGAGCAGTTTTACTGTGAACTGCTCGTTTCCATGCTTGAAAAGTGATGCTAACACTGTTCTAATGACCATAATTCTGGTTGGGTTTGAAATGTGAAGCTGAATAACATGGAGTTTTATTTTCTTTCACAAGATACAACAAACACCAGGGAATGGCATCTTCTCACTGGCTTTTTCCTTCAAGGAAACAGTGCATCCTGAGAACTGCAGGGAGCCTTGTGGCACATTTTCTCCAAAAGCCCTTCCTCCACCTTTATTCATCAATTCCAACTTTTTCTGGAGTCCAGCCATGAATGAGAGCCCACTCATGATGTCTCAACATGAGGGCAGAGGAAGGAGCTTCATGCTCAAGGCCTTAAAAACGATAAACGTTGCTGCATGGAAATGTATGCATGACAATTTGGATTTTGGATGAGCAGCTTGCCATCACTTGTAATGAAGGATGGGATGATCCAGCTGTGCTTTTGCAGTTTTCTTAGTAAAGAATACCATTTGAATCTTTTTCCCTCTCACTTTTTTAAAGTGCTGTCTCTCAAAGCAAATTATGAAGTATTTCTGAAAACTTCCTTAGAGTTCAAAATATGAAATTAATAGCATCCATGAGTGCAGCTGAGCCTAGCTACATTTACATTAAGATGGAAAAATTAGTATCAAAGGCTAAAACTAGGATAAAGCCATCACGTCAGTGAGGCGTTAGCAACATTGTGTATTTCTTGAAATCACTGGTCCTGTTCCAGTTTGGACTTTTTTTCTTTTCCTATCCCAGAAAACTTCACAAAACTTCGGCAGCCGACTTCCATAGGAACAGGCCCATAAGGTGTAAGAGCTATTATCTGTGTTGGCTGAATAATTTATCTGCAAAATTAGTAGACTGCCTGTGATAGAACTGGTTGAATTATTCATCGGGAATAAATTATCCAAGATATTTAGCACTTCTTTCTGTTTGCGAAGGCTTCCTGAAACAATTCTGGTTCTGTGAATGCATTCGTTATTCATAAGTACGCAGTGAATAGATTATGCAAACAAATTTCAGCCTATGGGTTGTTTGTGAAACATTCACTTCAGCTCTGGCTATTCAGGGCTGTGACTGATCACAGAGACACATGGTGCTCTCTCCCCTCCTTGATTGGAGCACAAACTTTTAAAACAAGAGAATAACAAATGACAAACTGCAAATGATGGATAAGGACTAATGAATAATGCGCTTTCACTGCAAACTTTCAGACAAGTGATCGGTTGTGCCAAAGTCTGTGGAACTCTAGGGAATCATAAACATTTTAATGAATAAACTATTGACTGCACAAAGACAACTAAACAAAAGACAATAAACGTGTTGCTGACAACACTGGAGTTTATATCACTATATATAAAACGCACAGTAACAAAAGTTGAACACTTTTTGCCATATGCTTCCATAACCTTTAAATTTTGGTCCCTTCTGGCTTTCTGGTTGGTGCTGGAAACTCCACCGTCGGTCTCTGCCTGCTGACAGAGTCCTCTAATTGTGCCGTCACTTAAGGACATGAGTAACTCAGTGAAGTGGAACTGCTTAGTGCAGAAAGTCACTTATGTATGCAGAGGCCCTAAAAACATCAGCCTGATTGCAGGTCGGGTGATTGAGAGAGCCCAGTCCCTCCCGGGAGCAGCCAGGCCCCCTCGCCTGCCATACCTGGGAATATTGCACAGCCCTGCTCTGCGAGCGGATAAAGAGGTAAAAAAGCAGAAAGCGAGCTGATCCTGCAAGCTCGGCCGCTGCCAAAGTACTTCTAGTTTGAGACTCGTTAATATTCATCACCGAGGGCTTTTTGGATTGCTCACTTCTGTGCGTGATCTTCTTGGCACAAAGGAGGTTGTTTGTGGTCATCGCAAAGCGAGGAGGCTGGAAAGCAGGAATAACTCTCGTAGCAAACTCCTCGCTCAGGTTCGAATAAAGAATGATTGCTAAGAAATTAAAATGCAGAGATATACAATAATTTATGCTGTCAATTTTCCCTGTTTATCAAAGATCAAAGGCATAGGAGAAAATCAAAGGAGGGGGAATCAACCTACATTTGTGTAAGGGGAAATCAGGTAAATACATGTGAGTTTAGGCACAGACACCTGAAAATGGCTATTGATGGGCGGTGAAACTGAAAACCTTCCAGGAACACAAGTACCTGAGTGCTGACAATGGGGCTTCTTCCAGGCAGGGAGAGCAGGATGCAAAGAGCCAGATGTCAGAATTAGGAAACTTCTTAGCCACTTACAAAACTGTAGCTTCCTAAAATGTGAGATAGTGAATCCCTGGCACTGAATGGGGACTAGCCGAAGCAGCAAGAGCTTTACAATCAAAACAGCACAATTCTTTGTTTTTATCCAGACAAAGAAGAATTGTATCTATATATTGTATATACAGCGTGCATATATGTATATAGAGTGTATATATATTGTGATTACAGCCACTGAAGCTAATAAAATAAATGTCCTTTGGAACTTTGAACTTTCTGAACACCTATAAAACGCTTCTCAAAGCGAAGCACGTGAAAGCCAAAGCGCGTGTTGATATTCACCTCAGAAACGGAGGAGGGAAATACCTGCTTTGAGTTTTACCATTTTAGAGTTTTTTCACTTTTACGGGGGCACGTATTAAAACCGCAAGGTGCAACGAAAACCTGACAAAATCTTCCGCCCGCATGTGGCTGGGGAATAATCCACGGCTCATCCTCTGGAAATCCAGATTGACCTTTTCCTTTCCCGAACCCCCTGCTCGCAGCGGTTTAAACTCGCACTGGAGCCCCTCCGGCCGGAGCGGGACGGTGACCCCTCCACCCCCGCGCTGAGCCGCGACCCCCCTGCCCCGCTTTGTCCTGCCGC
>VXBQ01006691.1:1076736-1142928 GCA_013400175.1 Phainopepla nitens
GCGGCCCGGGGCGCAGCGCGGGGCTCAGCGCACGTCCCCGGCCCTGCCCCGGGGCGGCTCAGCCCCTCCCGGGGGTCCCAGCACCGGCCCCGATGGGACCCCGCACCCGGCAGACAGCGGAGAGGCTCATGCATTATAGATGCTGACCCCCAGCTCGGCCGGCCTGCTTTAGAGTGGGAGCAGACACGGGGTATTCAGCGACTGGACCAGAGAGCGGTTTAATTTATTCAAGATGTTCATTCATATGAAAATTGTATTTTTGTACATAAAGAGCTTTATTCTATTATTATACCTCTTATCAAAGTGGAGGGGGTTGTTTTGGTTTGTTTTTTTTTTTTAAGAAATCGTACTTTACCCTGTAAATAAAATTTTTAACGTTTGTACTGAATTTTGGCAGCGCCTCTGGAGTTTTGTTTGTTGAACTCAAGGGGTTCACTCCTCAGAAGGAGGCTGGGGTGGAAGGGAAGGGATCATCCCGAGGCAGCAGCCAGCACTTCTGACACCCCACTGGCCACAGACACATGGGACTACCTGCAAACATCTGCTGGACCCCAAGTCTCCTAGAGAAGGATTAGAGCCCTGTTCAGGAGCTGCAGGCACAGAACAGGAGCAGTGCTGGTGTTTTAGGCTGTCCTTGCCCTGGTTCACAGCAAGAGCTGCAAGGTGTTGAGAGCTTTGGAGCAAGGAGAGGGTGCTGGGCCCCCAAACAGGGCACAGAGCTTGTAACTTTCCCTGAACCTGTAACACTGGCAGAGCTCGACTGGCATGAGCTGCCTCTTTTCCTCAAGTCACAAGGTGGGACAGAGGCTCTCCCAGTTCACTCACAGGCAGGGAGAGGACAAAGAGTGGCCAAAGGTGCCATCTCATGGTCTTGGCACCAGCTGAGGCACAGCTCTGGCCCTCATCTAGAGATTGAGGGTGTCAAGAGTACCCTCAAATCCAGGAAATCTGCTCCACCAATGCAAAATCCCAAACTTTCCTTTCTCCTGCAATTGTGTGTAATGGGGGAGGCCTCTGACCCCCGAAATCCTACCTTCTACTCTTCCTGACCCCATCCTCCCTCTCTTTAGCATTGCTCCATCTCCCATATTGCACTGGGCACACAGATGGTTAAAATAAGTTTAATCCTCTTTGCCTTGTTTTATGGGGCAAATGAAGCAGCTCAGACATGTCTCTACAGCCTTCTCCAAAACAAGGGGGATTGGAGCTGTATGTGCAGTTAGCAGGGAGTTCATGGGGAAAGGTGGAGAGCTGGTGTTGTATAAGCCCAAATAAATCAGATCTCTGATGGGACTGGCAAGGATTATGGAAAGAATTGGCTTTTATTTTTCTGTGCCTCAGTTTCCCATTTGTAAAACTGGGGTACCACCATCCCCTCATCAGTGAATTCAAGGATTTAATTATGCAGAGCTTTCAGAGCACTCAGGTGCTCAGGACTGCACTAAAAGCCCAGGAAGGAATTCTTTAAGACATGATCATACATGGTCTGGGGAAAAAGGCAGAGGCCAAACACTGAAAGCATCAGACAGAGCACTGAGAAGCTGTTCATCACACAGGCAAAAACTCTGCCTGAAAGTTAACTTTCCTGTGGGAAGAAGGTGGAGATATTATCAAAAACATAACTTGGGATCATATAATTGTCACAAAAATTAGAAGGAGAAGACCTGAATTAAGTTTGCACAGTGTCAGCATTTCCTCCTTTTTGAGTGCCTGAGCCCACAATATAGATAAATATTTCTTTAACAGTTTTCATATGCATGACTATACAGACACACATCCATGTCTGCTTCTCAGTAACTATAAATGCTGAAAAGTGTTATTTCTTTGAAATCCTAATAACAGCATAATACTTACATTAATTAAAGACACCATCAACCAGTACAGGGCAGTTCCTTAATGATGCCCTGTTAAATAAAAGAGATTTGTGAAATCTAATTCTGGCAGTAACAGGTCTTGATCTGTGACGCAGTGAAGCTTTGCTTGCACCTGCCCTTGAAAGCCAGGAGGTTTTGTATGCAGGAGCCTCCAGGGGCTGAAATTTAGTACAGTCCATGGAGGCGGAAGGTCATCTAAAGTCACTGGGTCCCAAGACACTGGACTTCAATCTCAAAGAAGAAAAAAAAAAAAAAATCCTCCACAAAACTTCAAAATTTCTTCTATTCTTTTGTGTTTTCTTGGCTGCCAGCGGAGATCTGTGGACATTATGCAGTGTATAAAGACCATACATCTAACAGGACTCAGTGTATGATGTTAATGTTCCTAATGGGCAAGGAAAGCTGCAAATTGCGTGAGGACACAATTAGATTCATACATTAACATGAGTCAGAGAACAGTTTTTCCCCGGAGCGGTGATAGGTTCAGACATAGTTGAACAAATCTGCTGCCAGGACAGATGGAATGCCTATATTCACAGGCTGCAGGACCAACCTGCACCCCCGTTTACAACAAGGGGGTTTGTATTTATTTTTATCAAAAGAATAGTTTGGTGAATTGGAACAGGCTTCCCTGACTGGAAACAGGCGGCTATTTTTAATTGCACTAAAATCATCTCCTTGCATTAGTACAGGGGGAAAAAAAAATTTGAATTAAATACTAGGGCTGATGAAAGCACTAGTAAATTTTTTGGAAATACCAGATTGTTCTGTGGTAAAAAATATCTATGAACAGGCAACAGTCTCAGTCCCATTGAAACCAGTGGCAAGATCCTTATTGACTTCAGAAATGACTGAAATAGAATATAAATTTTTAATCTTGGCAGCACATTGCATGTATGTATATGCATTTTTTCATATGTTTCCTGATAGGTGTTGGTAACACTTTAGCCCTGTTGGATCCATTCAACCACCTCCAGGGCATGCAAGCATTAGGGACCCTCTGCCAGGAGATTCTGCAAGTCCTTAGGTCTCTTAATTTCCCTTTAGTTAGGAGAGAAAGTCTGAGATGGCTCCATTGATAGGGAATCCCTGCTGGCTGGGAGACATCCAGCACAGACTTTGGAAACACAGCTGGGATTATCCTACTTTCTCTCTGCTGTGGGGAAACAGTCCCTTACCAACTACAAGATGCTTGTGTGCTCTGATGAGAAGAGCCCATAGCAGCTGGAACTACTCTGTTTCAGCCTTTTCCAAATGATTTGAAGCTCTGGAGATTCTCTGTGAATTACCTGTGCTGAACAAGTGAGCAAATAACTGCAAATCAAAAATTCTGTCCAGGTTTTAGATAACAAGTATTTTCTGAAGTTTCAGTGCCATGTGGTGCCCTACTTGTTGTCATCCTTGCTGTGGTGAGGCTCAAGTGATGCTTAGCATTTAGTTATGAACAAGAGCATCCTCAGAAGGATTTTCTTTATGGGGCCTCAATCTGTCACAGATTTTGATTTTACTCTGTACATGATCTGTAAAATACAGTCTGTGCTACCACCTCTGAGCACATGAAACTTAATATTTTAATTACAGACCTCTGGGGCTCAAATGCTCCATTAAGACTGATTGTATAGCAGGTAGAGATTATCAGAGCAAGAGCAGGTGAGAACTAATTTTCAGGAGCTTTTTTTTTTGGTGGCACATGCAATTAAATGAAGTCATCTGGAGGAGCAGAGCTGCTAAGGACCAAGCAGATTTACTGTCCACACTGTATGTGAGCAGAATAGAGATGTAAAAATTCTGCCAAGATTCTTTCAGCTGATACTTTGCCTCTCACTTGTATAGTCTTCAAATAATATTGGCAAGAACTTTTTAGATTAAATGACTTGTTAGAGCCAGGTTTATGCCCAGTAGCCCGGTAGCAGTGCCCATGAACAACTAATCCCTGTTCTCTCTTCCTCCTCAACCAAAAGGCCTAAAGTCAATAAGAAGAACTAGTGAAGACCCCACCGATGTCACAGGGCCATGGTGAAGTAACAGATCCCTTTAAAACCCTGTGGGACCAGCCCTGTTATTAATCCCCAGGGCAATGAGGAGTGTGAGGCTGAGCTGAGGGGTGAAATAGCCATGCTCCTGGAAACAGGCGTTTCCCCCATGCTGAGGTTACTGTCCTCTGAAGAGAGATGGCAAAGGGTTCACATGAGGCACTTCTGGGGCAGACCAAGGCTCCACATGCTGAACAATGCCCCTCCATTATCATCATTATTATTTTTCACTTGTCAGTCTTCCAGTTTAAGATCCACCAGACAAGAGCGAGAAGACTTATCCCAAGGGATAGCGCTCTTCTCTGCCAGCACCAGAACGCTGATGGCACAGCACTCATTGTTATTCAGGTCTCCCACTTTTGCCTCTATTTGAGTGTGCAAAGCATCTGTTAGAACCTCCCATCTCACTGCTAGAAAATGTTATGAAACTCTGATCATCTGAAAAGGATAATGAAATATCACATTAGAGAGGCTGGGACAGATTCCCCCTTCTCCATGCCATGTGTACAATTTCACAAGTACAAGAAACTCTTCTCACTTGGGTCCTACCCCATTTGTTTTACTCATTGACTGCCAGTAGGACTTTGGCAAAGGTCAGTGGGACTTTGGCAAATATCAGTAGGATGGAGCACACAGCATAGCTCTGTTGAAAGTAAAAACTTGTGGAAGCAAGACTTTTAGAGAAGAGATTAACTTTATTCTTTGAGTAATCATGAGTAAGGTTCCACATACACAGACTTGTGTGTGCTCTGCCAAATGGAAGGGTCAAAATCAAGTCCAGAAATTTGGCATCCTAACACAGAAATTGGAAAGAAAATGCTTTGAGTGTCTCACTAACATTCCTGCTGGAGCTCATTCATTTAGTTGCACTATTCAGCCCCCTGATCCCTTGCTTTCAATCCAAGAGATTCATTGTGCTTCAGGGAAGGACCAGCCTGTGTCAGTGCATGGTCTCCCTTCCACTCTTCCTTCATGCTTGTGAGATGTACTTAATTACAAACTGAAGCATGCGAGGGGACTGATGCCTCTATTTCCCAAACAAAGATTTGGCAGAGTCCTCAGGACTTCACTGTCTCTTTCTTGGATTATTACATTCTGCACATTCCAGGATAATCTTTTTCTTTAACCTGAAGATTTCACAAAATTGCCTTCTAGGAAAGCATTTAAAGCTGTCTAATAGCAGTGCAAGGTGATTACAGACCTAAATGGTTTGTTGCACAAATAATGGATTAAGTTCGATCTGTAGGAGTTAATTTGACTTATTTTTACAAACAAACCACTTGCCCTGCTCCTCTCTGTATGGCAGATGTGAGGAATCTTTATAAAATCATACCCAGGAATACCTCCAGCAGGACTGTCTAGGGCAGCCCCTGGCACCTACAGCCCAGCACAAACCTGGCAGAACATTGTGCTTTTCCAAATTGCAGTTTCCATTGAGATGACAAGCCTGAAGAAAGACAACATTTGCAAACAGGAAAATACAAAATCCCAAACCTAAGAGGGTGTTAGTCCACTCTTGGAGGTGGCAGGAGAAGAGACTCATAGCCAAGGGACACTGTGGAATTAGAAGTTTGTCCCTGTCTCTGTCGTAGGGACGAAGAGGTCTGGGGGCCCTCGATGAACACTTCATCTGAGATATTTTCTACCAAGCAGAGAAGGCAAATGTCACAAATTAAATGGAGGAAGACAAAATTCCCAGCATGGTCATTTTCATGTTGGATTCCCCATGCTGACCTTCAGGATAATGCACAGATAAGAGAGTCCCAAAGACAAGGTCAGAAATAATGAAAATCACTAGTTGCAGGTAAAAGTTGACCGAACTACCCTAAACAGTCCTCTCCTACCTGGATCTCTCCTTTAAAATATTCACTTTTGAGGAAGCAATGTCCTTCTAGGCAAGGCTGCTGCCTGTGTGGAAGAATGGGACATGGCCTTCAGATGTAAATTTAACAGGGACCAGAAGAAGCATCTCTTCCTTTGTAGCTTTCCAGTTTGGTCTCTGGGACTCACAGAAAATAGGTAATGTTTATCTATACATTATTTTGCTCAGACCCTTGAAAAGCTAGAGACTTTGCCAGTAAAGACCAGCAACTACAAGCAGCTGAGCCAATCCCTCCCTGCAAAGCCTAAGACCTTGATTTACTTTCTTACTTTTTCACCTGACAATACCTAGGTACAAATGCAGCTTCTCTATTTCACTGGTAGTGGTACTCAAACCGAAGGGATTTAACTCCTGAGATAAAAGAATATGGTAATTTTTTTCCTTCCTATTTGAGTACCATCTCTTCTGCAACAAGTCTTTTGTAATCTGAAAGGAAAACCCTTCCTGTCACAACACCAGTAATGGATATTGCTCTCTCAATTACCCCTTGCTTCACCAGGAGAGCAACTGATGCGCATCGTGTTTATCCAGCTCACTGAAGTGCTTTCATTATCTAAGAAAAGAGGTTAATTAGTATTTAATCAATCTTTTCACAGGGTACAGTTTCCTCCTCTCCCATTTGCAATCCAAAAAGATGTCAGCTTCCAAAGCCATAGTGCCCTCTTGATAAATCAAGTGGCAGCTAATGAGGTCTGTGGTCCCGGGGAAGGAAGGTCTGGGCTACCTGTCACCAGCACGGCTGTCACCTGCGCTGCTCTCCCGGAAATGTCGGGATGCCAGGAGATGCAGAGAGCCTCATGGGATGCAGGGAAGGGAAATATCAGCTGAGGGAAGGTGCTAGTGACTCTGCACACCCCGAACTGGAGTGTGAGTGTGTATGTCCAGTGCATGCCTTACTCTAATCCAGCTTGGAGGATTCACAGATAAATCTCACAGAAACTCTATGCTCAAGAAGGAAACAGATGGGAATTCTTTCTTTCTTTCTTTTTCTTTCTTTCTTTCTTTCTTTCTNATCCCTGCATCTTCAGAGGTAAGAGCCACTAATTGTGCTTGTCACCAAAAAGTTATGGATAATAAAAGCATTATCCCATTTCATACATGTAGAACGATTGAGTTTTCTTCATTAGGCAGTAGGCAAGTTTCTTCCCTGAAAAAATGCCAAAACCAAACCTCTCTCTCTTACCATTTTCACTGTGTCAGTTCTGTGGCTGTGGCTCTGCACAGCTGTGCTGAAGCTAAACTGGGCTGAGAAAAACACCTGTTAAAGCAAAAAAAATTAATTTTGGCCAGTCTTAGAGAGGATCTTGAATGATCTGGTTCAAAAGAGCTGTTCCCACTGCCCAACCTTTGCATCTTTAAAAAGACCCAGCAGCGCTTGCAGTGATATTTTTTTCTGAGATATTTTCTAAAGATGTGGCCCATGAATCCATACGCTCAAGTCCCTTTGGCTACTGGGCTATTCTCGCCATAGCCACTGCTGCTGACAATGAGGGACTGAGCCACATGCCCTGTGGTAGCCATGCTCTGGATTTCTTTCCCCGACTTTGGGAAATTCATTGTCTTTAGCATCGTCTGTAGGTTCAAAGTCCGCTTTCACTCTGTGGGGCGCCCTTTCTGGGTTCATAAAGCTACGTTCAGAAATCTTTGGGCAGACCCAAAGCTGACAAAAGTGTCATTAAATAATGCTGCCAATGAATGAAGCTACCAAAGAAGACATAGTCCAGTTTGCATCTCAGTTACAAGAAGAAAGTGCAATGACAGAGTGAGTAATTGGCTAATTGTCTATACGAGCTCTATTTTAACAGTGCAGTCGTGCGATCGCACCATCTGGGGGGAGCTTGGGGAGGGAGCCCCAGCGCACACAAAGCCAGCGCAGTTCCCTACACACAGGAAAGCAACTGCCTCCTTCCCAGGCCAGAGGTGGGAGCTGCAGCCCCCCGAGTCTCCCCAAATATCGGCTGAGATGCTGAACCTCTGCTGATGGTGGAAGTTGCGGTGGTTGCCAAGCAATATCTGCGGTTTTTGGAGCGCCCGCTGAAGCCCACCTAAGTTGCACGGTGCAGTAACCGAGTGTTAGTGCACAGCGATATCTGCCTGATTGCAGGGCTGCTAATGAGCACAATTAGACGGGTGGTTGGTGTCATGAGCCGGCATCCCTGGCCCAGACGTGCGAGGGTGCTGCCGGCGGCAGCCAGGGAGCTCAGCGCACTGGTGTGATTTCTGGGACATTCAGAAATGATGGCATTTCCCCCTCCTTGTCTTGAAAAAGCTGAATTACTGCCTTTCAGTTCCCATCTATTTTCCTCCAAAGTTACCGTGAAGAAAAAAGTATAAATCACACTTCTAAGTGGGGCTGGCACTCGGCTCACAAGAAGAAGGAAAAAAAAAAAAAAAAAAGAGGTAATGCCATAATGTAAAATAGTTAAAAGCTTATTAGAGCCGTTCAGGGCAGTATGATTTCCACTTTGTTTCAGAACACCCCAAGCCCATCCTTTCATGCTATTGTGAAGGCAGCAATTCAAATCTCCCTTTGTCAGTATGAATGGCCCCTCTTAAAGCTCTTTTATGCCAACATATTCCCTACAGGCATATGCCCTTTAGCTCTATTACTGATTTACCCAAGTATTCAGCCCATACCTTCTGCTTTTCTTTTTCACTTACTGAAGTTCCACATGACACGAGCTGCAAGCTCTGCTTTGGTGCCTGCCCCACACCCAGCCCCAGCCAGGATGCTGCGTGCTCTGCCACTGTCTATCTCACCAGGAAAAGCCACCAAAAAAACTAACAGAGGAGACTTTTCAAATGATTGATTTTTTTTTTTTTACTCCCCTCCCCTTTCTACCTCTCCCCCTTCTTTTCATCTCTACATTTGTCAGCGCAAACAAATGGGAGAGGGTATATACCACCACCACCCCCCAGCCACAGGGGAAAAAGAGCCTTGCAGGCTTTGAGGGAGGAAAAATTCGAGTGTAAAAAACGCAAGTGGGCCTATTACCTCTACTTACCCTAATTAGACTTGCTTTGAAGGGCTATTCAGAGATTTTGAAAGGCTGTCCTCTCCCTGCATCTCATTGTGCAATGTTTGCAGAGACATTTGCATCTGTTTGTGCTTCTGAAAATAGCAATGGATGCTTTCAAGAAAGCAAAGCCACCTCTGAGCCCCTCGCACCAAGCCAAGGGCCGCAGCAGTCGAGGTATGTGTGGCCGGCGCTGGGCAGGGGAACACCCCGGTTTCAGGGGTTTCAAGGTTCTCCACCGGTCCCCATTTAAACAATTCCCTTTAACAATGCAATTTTAGGCATAAAATCTGCTAACTAGATTAAATCCAGATGACACAGGACGTAGAAATGGAATAAAAAAAAAATCAACGCTAAAGTAAATGGTAGGCATCCTAACAGGATAGAAAGTGTGAAATCCATGCAGAGCTTGAGAGAATAGCTGGCAGCACAGCCCAGGCTTTCATACGCATATGGCCTTGACCATTTGACTCTGGTCCCATTGAGGTGATCAGCTGGAGACGTGAAGGGCCATCTCTGGCAACACACACGTCCCACTCGCTCCTTGGAGAAAGCCCACGAAATAAAGCTGCATGAAGGTGAATGATAGCAAACATTTTGTAATTTGGAGGGATTAAATTTGCGGGATGATCTTGATCAGGTTCTCAAGGCGTTGCCAGAATGCACTTACATTAGAATAGCCGCTGCTGGATCGCTGCTGGCAAAGCCACAATATCTGCCAAAGAAAGGGGGTGTGAATGGGACAAAAGGGTTAATTTGAATACGTGCTGAAAAGACTGGAGGTGGACAAGGAGCTCTGCAAGGACTTCATCAGGAGCCATGGGCAGAAGGAGACGGTTTTGCAAATACGGAGGGCGAGCGGGGAGGATGTTTGTAAAGCACACTTGGAAAGGGGGGAGAAAAGGAGAAGAGAAAAGCCCCACAAAGCTCAAACTGCTTCTTTCTTACACTGCCCTTGGCTACGCTCAGAGGAGCACTTTAGATGGATTAATCACAGGGAAAAACAATGAGATAAAAGTCTTCTTCTCCTCCGTCTGTGCCCAGCCGCGCTGATCTTTCCCCAGCGGCGCATGGTGAGCGCTGGCTTCTGGCCTGGGAGGGACCCAGCCGGGTCACGGCGGGCGACCACATCTCCTGGGCTGCACGCTTGGGAGCTGGAAGTCCCACTGCCCTTTTCTGAGGGACATCCGATTAAATTTATGGTATCAGCAGGTTGACGATTTTATCAGATTACTCCTTCAAAAATGCTTAGCGGGAATTAGCATGCAAATCCACTTGGCCAGCTCTGGGGACAATACACTCCCTCATGACGGTGAAATTCTCCTTCTAGCTCGGGCACCCCTGACATGGGCTTTTCTCCTCATCTTTTTAAACTTTAAACACACACTGGTGTCTGGGAAATGCTCTCATGCACGGACCAGGCTCGGATGCGCTGGGTGGGCCAGGAGGGGGCTTGTCCCACCTCTCTAAGGTGATGGAAAGATGTTGTCACCTCCTCCCCACCCCTGTCCCTGTCGGTGCCACAGCGGCAATACATGAAGCACACCCTGCTTCTCTCAGGAGTCTGCAAAGTGCAGAATCCGAGCAGGGGTTGAAGCCACTGGGGATGGACAGCACAGGTGGAGGGAGCCCAGATTTCAAGAGAGGAGATGGGAACACGATGCCATCACTGCTGGCTTCTGACTTATAACAGATCTGACACTCTGTGCAGTAGCCAGAGGCTGTGTGAGGATGTCGCTGTCTCAGAGAGGCAGAAAGCAGCAGCTGGACACGGGTTTGGGGCCAGGCAGGGTGGTGACCCTCAACACCCCAAACCGGCACAAAGGTCCTGGAGGGATGTGGCTGTTTGCACAAGCTTCCCTCCCTGCAGGGGAGCGGCTGCTTGGGGCAGGGTGGCCTCTCTTGGGCATTAAGAACGGTTCAAAGTGAAGCATTGGCTGTGCATAACAGCTTACAGACCTCTGAGACATCCTACCTGCCCCCACCGCTATCCCCTGCCCCTGGAACAGTGCCAGACCCAGTGACAGTGCCAGCCCGGCCATCTGAGCCACCTCTCGGTGATCGCACCCTCTAAGAGATCAGGTCAGGGCTTGGCATCCCCCACAGCATGGGGGCTCGGGCTACTCCAGCCCCTTTTTGACATTTGAAACTCCAAATGAAGTTTCAGCGTGTTCTGCTGAGACACAAGCAGGGCTGAGCTCTGCTGTTTTCCTTTGCATATAGCCATCATTTCCACACCGTATCTCTGTCCCCAAAGCACTCCTCAAATGCAAACCCAGCCTATTTTCTTCTTATATTTAGAAATGCAGAACCCACAGGGAAATCCATTTTTCATTACCCCACTTCAGCTCGCTCAGCCGCTCCTAAACCCAGCCGAGACCCCAGGCCCCAGAACCCCTCAGCAGTGAGTTTGGCTTTGCCCAGAGCACGTGTGCCTGCGCTTTCTCCCCGGCTGCCGCTCGCTGCCAGTTTGGGGAGGGTTTTTTCCACTGGGTTTTTGTTTCCTTTGAGAGCACCCTGTGTTTGTGTTGCTCTTTCTCCGCGGCACAATGCACCTCTCCATTTCCTCGGCCGGGGGCTCGCGTGAGCGTCAGATCTCGGCAGAGTGAAGTCGCAGGGGTCGCGGGTCACCCGAGGGCATCGGGGACAGACAAAGTCTCTTCAGCCGCTAATGTAAGCCGAGGTAACGGCACGCTGAAAGCGCATCCACTTGAGACTATCTACAAGGCACTCAGCCCTCTCTAAGGGCTTATAATGTTGACTCTCCTGTCATTGGATCCAACCTTACCATAAGCCCTGGAGGTATGAGGGGCTTAGAGACATTCATTCAGAAAAATAAATCCCCCTGCTACCATTCTCTTCATGAAGATAAATATACCACAAACAGAACAAGGAAAGAGGCTGAACTCCTGATCTCTGCTCCAGCCGCTTAAAAAATTGGCATTAAAAATCCAACACTTTATTAGACTCCTTTACTATTTGCCATTAAAAAACACAACACGGTTTATGAGTCTCCAAAGCAGTTTATTAGTATATTTTACTAGCAAAACTTGCCTTCAGTTCAATGTCATTTCTAGTCCACTAAAAAGAGAAAATTTTGCAAAGAAAATGGGGTTTGTTTGTATTTGAACTCGCTGTTTCTTCGGGCATTGCAACCTGAGCTGCTCCAGCCTGGGGAGAGTTTGTATTCCACACTGGAGGGGCTATTGCTCAGCTCCAAACTGTTGTGCTTTGTGTTGGTATTAAACCTAGGAAAGCTCCTTGGCCATCAGAAGTGCAGATTGTCTGAGGCTCTACAGACACTGGGAAACACAGAGCACCAGTTCTGAGCCTGGAGAAATGTTTTGGGCACCATGGCATGTGATGTAAGACTGTCACCCCTTCTCATGACCTCTTTAGCCTCCACATTTCTGTCCAAAGCTGTGTCAAACCAGAATGAGGGTCTGGTGTAAAACCTGCATGGGAGGGACATAGTCACAAGGGAAAACAGCTGCCATGGGGATGTGCTTCCACATTCCAGCTGGAGGTCAGCCTCCATCCCCAGCCCTTCTCTTGCATCATTGCTGAAATACCCCACACCCCTGCTTGTACTGGTAGAGCTTTTGGTGGTTGTGAATCTTTACAGCCTTTTCCTGAGGAAGGTGCCTTAATGTCCCCCGGGAGTTCAAAGAGCAGCAGGCTGTCTCTAAGGCCCTGTCTTTAAGTGCATCCAACCTGGCATGTTCCCAGTAGATCCAGGTCTCAGTGAGGTGCCTTCTCCAGAGCATCAGCTGTGAGGATGGAGGAGCCACGTGGCCGGAGCTCCCTGCCTCGTCCTGGTGAGCACAGGTTAGAGACGCCCACGAGCTGCTCTAAATCTCAGTCAGCCTGAGAAGGGGGATGTGTAGAAGGTCTCCAGCACACGCAAAGCACTCACAGGTCTCTGCTCAACAGATCTGGGCTGGTGGCAGCATTTCTTCTTCCACTCCTCCATAGCTGGCTCCCTTAAAAAATCACCCAAATTATTGATTTTTAGCAGAATTTTAACTTCCGCTGTAAACACTTAGCTCTGGATGAAGATATGAGTTTTAGACCATCTGGTTTTGTCTCCAAACATGAGGTGCTAAAGCAAAGTCTGAAAGCATTTTGCCTTTAAAAGTATCAAATTCTTTCTTCTTTTATGAAAAATATCCTGGTGAATGCAGGAGGTCTTGCAGATTTCCCTTCTCTACCTCCACCTATTCATTTTCTGGCATGACGGGGACAAGAAGTCAGTGCCACTTGCAAGGGTTCAGAGGAGAAGGGAACCAGGCTCTGGGCATGGTGTATGTACATGGTGAGGTGCTCAGATTTTGAGAGGAAAACATGCACAAAGGGGGAAAGTTGCTTCCTTGGGGAGGGAAAAGGCTGAACTGATCAAACTGCTGATATAAAAGAGGAATAATGGGATTTTGTGGGATTCACATTGATGTTCAAATGAGAAGAGACTCTGGTTGCCTTTTTCTTTCAAGCCACTGAACAAGAACTTTAAAGCCCCTTTAAAATCTGCTTTGGCTGAGCTAATTATTATCACAGGAGTTATTAGACAAAAGCTCAATGGCTTTTCCAGTGCCTCTTCAACAGTTTCTGGGCTGCCTCGACAACAAGAACCAGAGCTCCCTTTTATCATTGCCATATTCCTTCTGAGAATTTTCAACTGCTGATCCTTATGTAAAGCCTTACAGGAAACAGACAGACAAGAGGGGTGCCCATCAGCCTGGCTGTCTGTCCTCTCACCCCACAGCCTGCAGCATCACTGCTCCCCACCGGCACAGCTGGCCTGCACACAGCTGTGTGTTTTACTTTCTGACATGCATCAGAGGAAAAACAAATGTCACAACAGAGTATCCGGTTTTTGAGCAGTGAGACAGCAACCTACAGGAAGCAGCAGCCAGCCTGAGACTGGCCAAGGCTATCCAGTGACTTATTCAAGGAAGCCATTCACACCTTCTCCCCAAGGAGAGGGCTGCCCTGCCAAGTGATCAGCCCCAGCACAGAGACATGCTTGTGGGTTTTTCATCTGAGGTTCCACTCCAGGGACACAGCCTGAGCTCTGAAGCCCCAGTACTTCAGCCTTTGTTCTTCACCAATGCTTCAAGACCTTCACAGTTTGAGAAACTGACTTTTTTTTCCCCCCCCCTTAAGATAAGCAATAATTACATGGTTTTTAAACAGGAGTATCCAAGGAAAAGCAAAAACCAATAAACAAAGCAATAAGGAAAAACAGCTTGGACAGCAATAAAGGCTGCTTGTAGTGGTATTTCTCCAAGAACTCCTCAGCACTGAAGGGGACCTGGGACCTCATTCAGCCCCACTGAGACAGAAAAACCTTCAGTATTTCCCAGGGGGGAGAATTTCCTCTCTCCCAAGCAGAATGGTAGTGCATGGAACATGGAAAGCAGCTATTAGTGCCCTTGCAACACTTCCATCTCTGCCCAGCTCAGGGGCTGTGGGGTGCTCTGTGGATCCCACCATCCAGCAGTCAAAGCACCTTTTTCCATGCCTCCACCTCACAGGTGCAAGTTTAGCACTGTTTTCCCTTCTTTTTAGGAAACCTCCGCTACAAAGACCTGGGAGGAGGTGGTGGCACTGGCTGGAAGCTATCCTACAGCAGATTGGGAGCTGCTGGCTCCATCCCACTGGGCCCAAGCCCACAGGCCGCTCCTTGCAGGACTCCCAGCAGCAGCACCAAAGTTCTGCTGTGATTTCTTTCCCATTGTTTTCAGAGAGTCCTTCAAGATAAATGGACATTCTTTTTCTTCCCTAACTGGACATCTAAACAAAACCTTTCCAAGGACTCAGGGTGAGATGCCTGATGAGCAGACAGGAAATGGGAATGATTGATCGAGTGCTGATGGCCACAGCACTGGCACCTGAGCTCAGGTTTCAGGACAGAGCCCAGTAAGGAAGCACCTCTCACCTGCACAGCTGCCACACACTGGGCTGCCTGCACGGACAGCTCCCTGCCTTCCTCTGCAGAGGGTGACAAAATGTTTGCTGCCCCTGCAGCTGCCATCCCTGGGAAAGCAGGCACTGGGGCAGCCAACACAGGCACTGGCTGGGTGGAAGGAGGAGGTGTGGGGCTCTCTCCACCACTGGAGGACTTCTCTTTTAGCATACAGGTGAGCAAACAACCAGCCTGCCACATTCTCTTAGACTTATCTCACCAGAAAGTTATTTTAAGGCAGGAGAGGAAAGTAGAGAAAAATTATCGGTGCTAAATGGTCTAGTGCTTGCCCATGGCAGAGGTGTTGGGACTAGATGATCTTTACCATCCCTTCCAGCCCAAACCTCTCTGTGGTTCAATGGTTCTGTGAAATAAAGCACAGGTGAGCTGAAATGGGCTGCTCCTTCAAGCCCAGGCAGTTGTTTTCAGGTGTTCCTGTGGCTGCACCCTCAGGCTGGGACTAGGAGATTTAAATTCCCACCTGACTCATGTCACTGATGGGGTAACATTGACTCTCTCCCAGATAGGGTGTGGGCAAATCCACTGCTTTTTTGCAGGGGCAGAGACCAAGCACACACCAGGCCAGGCCAGGCTGGTGACTTCACCATGTCCCCACAGAGCACCAGCTCCAAATTTTCCAGAAAGAAACACCATTTCTACTTGCATTAAGCAGTGCAGGGGTTTATGGTGCTCTCATAAGCTGTGCATCCTGAGCTGACAAGACAGGAATTTTGAGAAAGATGAGATGTATTTTCCCTCACAAACCTTTCAAATTAATATTTTAAGTGATTTTTAGGCTTTTCCTCTCTTTCTGCCCAGAGGTGAGTTTGGGTTGAAGCACTGACCAAGCAAGAAGAAAGCAACACCCGTTTCTGTTCTCCTGGATATGGGTAGATGCAGAGCAGCATCCCCAGTCCACAGCCTACAAATGCTCCGAGACAACT
This sequence comes from Phainopepla nitens, assembly GCA_013400175.1. NCBI lineage: Eukaryota > Metazoa > Chordata > Aves > Passeriformes > Bombycillidae > Phainopepla > Phainopepla nitens. The sequence continues at coordinate 1,092,452 of VXBQ01006691.1, forward strand.
CCAGGCCAAGACTTTCTGTCTCTGCAGAAGGGCAAAGTCTTCTGGAGGAGGGCAAAGGCTCACCACTCCTCTTCCCCCTTCCCTTCCTCTGACCCTTCTCCATCTCCATCGGTTCCTGGAGGTGTGCACTGGGAAAGTCACGGACTGCAGGGCACTGACCGCTGCCCCACGCCAGTGACACAGGGATGGGCAGGTCCCCCGGCCGGCCCCCAGCTCCTCTCCCTTCCCATCTCTAGAAGTCATCTATTTTGTTGTGTGTACACACAGAAAACAAGGGGCTGCCCCTTGTTCTCCTCCAGCCATGACACATCAAATTATCCAGCCTCCAAATATCCCATCTGGCTGTTAGTTTTTAGCTTTTTTTTCCTCCTTCTAGGTTGTTTCTGCTTTCCTCCTCCTCCTTTCTCTGCTTCCCAACCCATGTGTAAAAGTAGCAGGGGGGCCTTTATTAAAGGCAAAGCCCCACGGCAGCAGCTTCCCAGCCAAACTGCTCTTGTATTACTTTTTGATGAGTTTTCAATTTAGGCCTTTGCAGACAGGGGGAAGAAGGCGACTTGAGAGACAGAGGGGGGAAAAAAATGCAACAGATGGGGCCGATTGTGCTCTCTAGGCAAATTAAGGAAGACATCTGTAGCTCCCAAATACTGGTGGTCTAAAGCAATTAGTCCCCTGTGAAAAGGGGCCTCTCTGAGCCTCCTCCAGCCAATCCGCGCCCCGGCAGCACTCACGTTACAATGGCCTTGACCACAATTCACTGAGCCAAAAAAAAGAAAGATTAATCCAGGAGGAGCTGTGCGGCCAGGCTGGAGTTGCTAGGCTTAAAAGGGAAGGTTACGTCGGTTTCTGCCTGAGTTTGGAGCAGAAAAGCAGGGTGAGGGGAGACTTTTCTCCTTCTTTCTGATGGTCACCCACAGCATACCTGGTCTGTGTCGGATGTGTGGAGCAGCCATGTATGTGTGTGCACACATGTCCCCGTACCAGGAGAGAGCTGTAATCTGTAAATTGCTCAGGGACCTCAATTTTCCACTGGCTTGTTTGGAAAGTGATGAATGAAGACGCAAACCCCTGTGGTTGGAATTATCTCCCCCAGCCCCCTTTGGTCCCACTCCATCCCGAATAAAAAGAAGCTGTTATATGATAAGACCCCTCTGCAAGTGATAATTATAATGATTGTTATGATGCCAGGGCTCTGCTTTTACAATTGGAAATAGGAACTCCGGCTGAGCTAATCCGGCAGTGTGGTCCCTTATTTCATTCGACGTCAGGAAGCTGAGAGTGGAAAATTTAGAAAAGGACTTTATCCAAGCCGGTTATGAGCCCCCTTCCCCCTCCCCTACTCTCCCCTGGCTCTTTTATTCATGCATATTTATGATCAGGAGATTTCAGTGGAGGAAAAAAAACACATACAGAAAACAAAACGGGCCTCACAATGGGGAGAGCTGCTCATGGGAGGTCACAGCACCTTTAAATTACACCTCTTGGCTTTGTTCACACCCGCACAATGGCGCTAAGAGATAGGAAGAATAGCACTCTGCGCCCTGGCGCATCACAATTCTCCCAGTGATTTCAAAAAGGACACAGAGCCCCAACTAATTTGATATCTTATTGCATTTCTGCTAACCTAAGGCCATGCCTCATCCCAGCCACAGAGGCTTGGCAGGGGCCGGGCTCGTACAAAGAGCATGGCTGCGGCTCTGCAGAGCGCTGGGTTTGCCAGTCAAAGCAGATCTGTCTTGGTCAGCTTTGAATTTGAGCTGAGTTAACTGGTTTGGAAATACAAAAGCACCACCCGCCCACTGAACCTTTGCCCCTTTAAATTAATTAATTTAATTAACATGTTTATTGTCATGGCGCCCGTCAGAATGGGATCTTCCTGAGGCCACACCAAACTCCAGCCTGCCCTCACACACAAAGGAGATGGGCTCATGGTTTCGGAGACGAGTCGGAACCAAATGACTTCTCAAGGCACTGAAATTTGAGCCTGTAATTAATTTCTCGCCCAACTTTTTCCTAGAATAGGAAAAACGGGTGACCAGAGCTGTGGTTCAGGATGGAGGACATGAAGGGAGCAAAGTTAAAGTGAGAAATTGCTGGAAATAAGCTGCTGTCTTGAGGCCGATATTGTGTAACAAGCTGGTAAATGCACCAACCTGAATATTTGGTAATAACTGCCTCCAAAGGAAAACTAGAAGAGAAAAGGTGAAGCTGGTGTTGATAAAGAGCCAAATAATGACCTTCAAGGGAGAGCAGGGCTCTTCAGGGGAGGATCTGCCAATTCTCCAAGAACACTAGGTAGTCTGTGACTGCCAGCCCATAAAACCCAGTCTTTTCCCTCTCTCTTGTCCATTGTTGACACAGTTTGCTGATTAAAAGCAGGACAGGGGAGCAAAGTAATCCCACAGCATTTTCAGATCCTGCATGTTGAAAACATTTAAATGTTGCAACTGCTGCCTATGTTAAATATAAAATAGATTACTTGACCAAAGGGTTTCTGGAAATTTAGAAAGCTATTTAAATTTACTAAATGCTTAATGGAGTCATTACCATCCCATGATGAGCTGGAAGAGCATAACCTTCAATGTCTGTGCCCATGAGACATACAAACCTTTTTGGAGTCTGACCACATCCCATTGGGTTGGGTTACATTGCCACACCTAAGAGACACTAAAAACTCTTTGCTGTAAAAAACTCAGATTTCTAAGTCCTGAAAAGACATATAAAAAAGCAGTATTCATACTTTTATCACCTCACTTTATTATTCATAATGACCAAAATAAATGTTTAAATTTATTTGCATTTTAATAGCAACAAAGTTATGTCCCTCCAAGACTACGAGACTCCCAAATCTGCCTAGGAATGCCACTAGAAGAAGCTCTCCTATCTATCCCTGAGGAAGAAAAGAGATAGGGAGGCTTTCAAAGTGCCTTCCAGCAGCAAGAGAATGCTGCTTAGCAGTATAATCATATCTGCTGCAAGCATCCTGCAAAAGCCACTCACCCTGGCCTATGCAGGAGGCTGGCTGGGACAAAGTATGGATTTCTCTGCCCGGGAGCTGGGGTAGGGCTTGACTGACATCACCATGGGGACTAATGACAGAAGATTTCCCCAAAGACGCTGAGGCCTTTGAAGAATGGTCTTTCATTCTGTGTTGAACATACAGATAAAATGTCCACGGCAGAAAACTAATCAGATCATCTGTGGTTTGCTTTGCTGTTTGCTCAGGTCACTATCCCATGGTTACAATTATCTCAGTCAAAAACCATACAGATGTCCAAATTGGCTTCCTGGCTTTTTCCTTAAAGAGTTCTGCTTCAGAGGATAGCGATTTCTACCAGGAAGTTCTTGGCCAAGTCTCTCACATTTATACCTATCTCTAAGGAGAGAGTCCCTCTCCAGCCTCCAGGCAAAGCTGGAACATCCCACTACCACACATTGCCAAAATAAGCATTTAAAAATCATAACTCGCACATCAGAAGCACAGATTTATAGTGGAGAGGCAATGAAGTAGGAAAAGGAGGTGAGACGCACAAGATGCCTGCGGGATTAGCTATCCTCAGCCTTTTGAAACAGTTGGGAATTCATTGTGCACATTTTTGGTGTATCTCTGGGAATTACAGAATTAAGTTTTGCAGCTTTTCCAGTGAGCCTAAGTGCTCATGTGCTTCATTCCACTCTCTTCTGGTGGCTCAAGACTGATGTCTAGTTAAAACAACAGCAGTGTAGTATGGAAGTCTTTTGCTGCTTGCTCAGGGCATCAATCTTTCCACTGTAAAAATTGCTTTTTAAATAGCATAATCATTAATAATCTAGTTAATTACACTGATGGGTATAATGAGGATGCATGATCATGAGGAAGCTTTTGCCTGTGCTGGAACATGATGGGAATGTCCTTGGAGACACTGAAATACCTCTGGTAAGGGAAATAAAGGCCTGCTGGCCCCAAAAGTCAGACCCTCTGCCCATTTTATCTCAGCAGAAATCTGGGAAGTTGTTTCTGCATTTGAATTTTTTCTGGTTTGCTCAAGATTTTGATCCTGGAGAAGCAGGATGAGGCTTTGGGCCACTTGGTCTAGTGCCAGGTGTCCCTGCCCATGACAAGGGGGTTGGAGTGAGGTAAGCTTTAAGTTCCCTTCCAACCCAAACCATTCTGTGTTATTTATTTTTTTAACCACGTAAGAGTTTACAAAGCCGAATCAACAATCCTGAACATATTTAATACCTAATATAACCTTAAATTCGACAAGTGTGAGGCAGAAGATCATGACAAGTAACCTGTAGAAAGTTAAGCAAAAACTTTGGAAACGCTTTGCAGGCCAAACTCAGAGATCTCCGTTCAGGGTGAGTTTAGGTGGAATATTCCCCAAATGGCTCATCCCGGGGGTTTGTTTGTGCTGCCGAAGGCGGAACGGGCACATCCTCGCGGAGCCACCGCGGTCCCTCCGCCGCCGCCCCGAGGTCCAGAGGAGGAGGGAGGCAGCGCTTGTATCGAGCACCACCCTCTGGCACAAAGCTAAACTGGAGCCGACAGGAGAAAGGACTTCTGTCCGCGGAGATAAATCAGAGTTCCGAGCACGGCACCCAGGCCAGGGGTCCTCAGCACGAGAAGGACGCGGGTCCAGAGGAGGCCAAGGAGATGCTCCGGGGCTGGAGCCCCTCTGCTCTGGACACAAACTGAGAGAGCTGGAGGTGTTCACCTGGAGCAGGGAAAGTGCCAGGGACACTCAGAGCCTTCCAGTCCCTAAAGAGAGCTTACCAAAATGATGGAGAGTGACTTTTTACGCAGGCAGATAGGTTTAGATTGGACATTAGAACGAAATTCTTCCCTTTGAGGGTGGAGAGGCCGTGGCACAGGGTGCCCAGAGAAGCTGTGGCTGCCCCATCCCTGGAAGTGTTCATGGCCAGGTTGGACGGGGCTTGGAGAAACTTAGGAGAGTGGACGGCGTCCCTGCCCATGGCAGGGAGTTGGAACAAGATAATCTTTAAGGTCCTTTCCAAGCCAAAGCATTCTGGGATTCTACAGAGACTCCTTTTTGCTGAGGCAGGTTGGGTATGGCACTGCAGCTCTGAGAGGGGCAATTGTGCAATTACAGTAGTTACAGGAAATTAATTAGTACCTCTAAAAGAATCTGCAGGGCTTAGAGTTTGCAGGCAAAATGCAGCCCCACAACAAAAGAGCAACATGAAACTTCTAGACCTGTGTTCCTGGGGCCTGTGCTTGACTGCCTCAGTGTACTCAGACCTGCAGCATTCTGGGCAAGTGTCTGCGAGGCACAGCCACGCAGCAGCACCCACAGCCAAAGGGAGCCCAAGCACAGGAACTACATTTGGCAGCATAAACGAAAATGCAACTAGTGAAGGGAGAGTCTGTTTGGCAGACACTGAGCATAAGGCTGTGGAAAATCGACTGCAACTTAAATGGAAGCATTCTGTATCCGTCAGGCAGCATCCCGACACTGAGTGGAGAAATGCCAGCACCTGGGCCGATGATTTGTGCACTTGGGATGCCCCATCCTGTGCATCCTGATGCCACTTAGCAGAGCTCTGAAATAATCTCAGCTATTTCTCTTTTTTTTTTTTCCTAACTGAAAGGCCACTGAGTGACCACAGTGCTTTTATGCTTTGGATTCGCTGTCATCCCATACCAATGGGGGAATGACTTAAAAAGGAGACAGAAAATGCTGGTTTTCTGTTGGTTTTATTGTCAGATACATGAAAAAACCATAGTCAACCTGCATGGTTTAGCCCTGAAATGCTTCATCTCCTGCTCTTTACCTGCAGCTTGGGTTTCACTTAAACACTTCCACGTCCTCCTTTCCTATTTTGTTTTTCTTGCAGAGGTATTTTACAGAGATTAATTACAAATTTCATACATTATGAAAGGGATTTCTGCCAGACATATTGCAGGGATCACATTTGCAGGGCGTTGTTATAAACTCATTGCACAAGCTCAAGCTTTGAGAAACCTCTACTTTGTCTCACATCCAGAAGATGGAGCCAGAAAGCTGGGAGTAGCTGCTGCAGCGTGGAAAAGCCACCTCATCCTCCTGCTCCTGCACAAACCCTGCTCCTCCTCAAGAGCCACCCCGAGGTGCTGCAGGTGGCTCACAGCAGGGAGAGGAGATGCCGTGGGTTGCTGGCAGGACACTGATTTTCCTCTTTTCTGCTGCACAGCCCTCTGCACCCTATCAGAGGAAGAACGTGCAGCTGGTTTTCAGGATAAGATCAGGAGACATGAGTTTTATTTGCAGTCCTGTGGCTGATTTTGTCCAAACCAGAACAGACCTGAACCAGTGTCCCTGTGTTTGCTGAAGGGACAGATTCAGGAGCAAGGGATGCTAAACCTGCCTGTGATGGAAAGCAGAGGTGCTGCACAGAGCATTCTGCTGTCACTCACAAACTATAACTGTATGCCAGGTTTTATCTTCTTTTTCCAGCTGATGGCATATCCTGGATCAGAGTGTAGTTTCTGGGAAAGTATTCCTCAGTAAACTGATGGATATTTTCACAGCATTTTGGTTTTTGATTCATAGCATAACTACAAAATTTGGAGCAGGAAGTGAATGATTTGGATGTTTGCATAACAGGTATCACCTATTTTTTTCTGTCTGCAGAGCTATCCAGAGACAGTTTATCATTTTCAGATGTTTCAATTACAAAAATAAAATTTAAAAAAGTGATATCTTAGTGAAAGACTTCTTACTGGTTTACTTCTTATGGGCTTACTGGTTTTATTTTGGCAAGGTTAGACCAGACCAGTGCGAGGAGGATCTTGCAGGAAGACTTCAGCACTGTCACCTTGGAGATTTGATGGGTCTGAAGAAGGGTCCTGCTGGCTGCTCTGTCCCCTCCTCCTCAGTGCCAGGGTTCAGAGAGAATCCTGAGCAGGAAGCAGGAGTCGGGCAGAGCACCTTGTGTGCCCTTTGCAGCTGCCAACAGACCCCTGCTTTATCCCACAGGATGCTGCCAGTGCACCAGCATGTCTGGAAGTCCATCCAGAGTCGAGTGATGCTCATTTGGGTGAGCACATCCAGTCTGGACATCATCTAGGGCAGAAAACCACCAGAATGTTCCAGCTTTTCTTCCTCATGCCAGGCAGATGCCTGCAATGGGCTGCACCCCTTTTTTGGCTACCGTCTCTTCTAGCACACATAACTTCTCCAGCTAAATATAGCCTGGCTGACAATTTGAAGGCATTTTTTTGGCTTCAGTGCTTTCCTCTTTCCAGTAGCAAGAAGCAAGTTGTGTTTTGTTTTGTATATTCAGGTAACAACATTGTTTGAGTGCTGCTGATGATTTATGTCCCTTTCAGCAGCAGGACTCTGGAAAACTACTTGGAAGATATGAACATCAAGCATTTTTTCATTTTCTCATCAGATTTCAATTGTTATGATATATGCCCTCAGGAGACTGCAAGGAGGGGAGAGGGGGGCAGGGGAAAACCTTTTACGGCATATTGCGATCCATATGGAAAAAAAATATATTTCCCACACATCTGATTCAACACAGTGTGCACATTTGTAAGGCACATGTGAATGAATGCCAAGAGAAAGAAATTTTTATGAAAGCAGACTGATTACATGGCAAAAAATCTATTGGTTGAAGTTGGATTTATTTACAGCACACTAAATTGTGTGCTCAGAGGGGCTGGTACTGTATTGGCGATCAAGATGTCTGGGGAAATGTTGAGTTATGTTTGATAAAAGCCACCGGGACAGCGTTCCTCGAGGCAAAGTATCCATGTGTCATGCTTTTCTTGTGTCACCACAAACCCAAGTGCTGAATATATTTGTACCAGTCTCCTGCAGCTAAAGTTGGAGAAGGGAAGGAAGAATGGTGTGGGATTAAAATGTCCACTAATGCATTAAATGAGGCTCCAGAGATTTGGGGCCCCGGCCGAGTTATTTTACTATTTTCACATCAGCTGGGAGCAAAGCATAGTGCCTCTTCCACTGGGATTGCAAGAACCACAAGGGAGGGAGAGGAAGAGGAAGGTGGGATCCTCCATCCTAGGTTTGTGTGCAACCGCCTTGGTACCATCCTTCCAGGCCAGAGATGCTGCCCACTGCACAGCTGGGCCCTGGATGTTGGAGATGAAGCTGGAGGAGGATATTACTAGGAAAATGGGTTCCAGAAAAACTGAAAAAACCCTGTCTCCTCTTAGTGGGCACACAACCACTCCTGCCAGTCTTCCTCCTCTACAGAGAGAAAAAACATCTGAAGGAATAGGATTTTTTCCATTTTCACATAGTAATTTCAAGCTATAGGTTTTCAGCATTAGAAGGAGTTGTTTGTAATTCAGAGTTGTTCTTTGGTTAGTTTTTCCTGATATTTCTTGTTCCTGTTGTCATCTTTATCTATGTCCTATTTCCAAGGTGTAAAAAGAGACTCATCTTTTATCTCCCCAAGATCAGAGATATTTTAAAATCCAGTCCTGTAATTAGGGGATCCCCTTCTAACTGGAGATGAACTGGAGGAAAAGGGATAATGAAAAACCTGAAGAAAATACGCTGAACTACTGAGCACCTCTGGAGATGCTCAGTAGATGGTAAAGCTCTTGCTCTCCACAACAGAACATTGTCCCACGGGATTTCTTTCCACTGAAATGATAGGACAGGTGGAATCCATCATCCTTCTTGGAATGTGGCTAATTTGGGAAACAGCTAATGAGCCTTGAAATATTAATTTGCACTGCAAAACAATGAAAAGGGTTTGAAAGGAGACACTAGAATCTGGATTAAACACTCTCAAACCTAATCCTAACTCTAGGCCTAGTGGCAGCTTGACACTGGGGCTCAGCTCCCCAACACCACAGCTGCTGCAGATCAGAAAGATGTAGGACCAGCAGTGTTGGGGCCCTGCTGGGATCGCCTTTGAACACCTTTTCCAGCCCCAGAGTCCCTGGAGCTGTAGGCTCTTTGAATCTCTCCACCCCAACCCTAACCCTCCTGGCATCTTGAGCTGTTGCTGAGATCCCCATCTCCAGAGGAGGCCCCCATCAACACAGTGCAGTGTCAGCACTGCTGAGGCCCTCATGATGCCCTTGCAATGCCTTTTCCAGCTCCATTGTCCCTGGAGCTCTCAGGTCTGTGGCTCCCTGAAACCCTAACACCAACCTTCCAGCAAGCTTGGGGCTGCCACTGAAGTGCCCATCCCCCTGCACGGCCCTAATCTGAAAGGTGTGGAGGCAGCAGTGCTGTGGGCACACCAGTGTCTGTGAACACACACACACACACACAGGCTTTTCTTTAAGCAAAAGCAAACCAGATTGCATTACCCCATAAGATTAGTACTTTATTGAACCTCATTATAGGTTCACGTCCTCCCATAGTCATATCCCACTGTGTTATTTCTGGCACATGTAGCCATCATGATTTAGTATCCTGTGAGAGAAAAATGAAGTCTCTTTCTAAAATATGTTGACTATTATTCCAGATGTGGTAGTTGCCTGAGTTTCTTTTCAAGCAGGTTTTTATGGTTGAGGTTGTTTGGATCAAGCATTATTTATTTATATGTTCAAACTAAAGACGGGATGGGAGCAGTTTTTAATGAAAGCTAAAGAAAAAGGGATAATAAAGTGAGCTTGCTGGAGAAAGAAATATTTACACATAACTTTTGTATGTTCCCCAAGAAAAATAAAATGTGGGTATATTGAAAAGCATAGTTATTTGGAATTCTCATGCAACAGCAGAATCAGAGAAAAGGACTGAATTTTAAGTAATTAGACTTTACAGTTAATTAACTGGTTATAACTAACTGTGTTATTGACAGTAGATCCAGGAGAAGCAATGAGTCATTATGGATTTTATCAAGGCAAGATCACAGATCTGGAGATATAAATGGGGCAGATGCTGAGAGGGAGAAAGGACCTGAATTCCCTGCTGCCATACAAAGCTTCCATGTCCTCATCTGGAGGTCTGATTTACTGCTATAAACAAAAGAGTCATTTGCACAACCAGATCAGGGGCATCTATGTATTAAACAAACGTACTGGGAAGCAGGAGAAAAGTGGGAATAAATAAGGTTATAAATTAATGTGTTGGATGAGAAATGGTAAGAAATGAAAGTGGGGGTGAAATACTCCCAGAGGATGAGCATTTTGCCATGATGTCAGTAGGGCCCGACATGACCCTGCTGTGTGGGACAGGATAGGGCTCATCATTGGCATAGCAAGGCAAAGTGCCCATTGTTGCACTTCTGGGCATTAATTGAGCTCTAATTATTACTGGTGAGTAGTATTATTATCCATGAGTAAACTCTTTCTAAGTGCTGGTGGAGGAGTAGCCCGTGGGTGGCCCCGGGCAGGAGATGTGATGCAGAGCAGCAGCTCCCCTGGACTGCGAACTGTGAGCCTCTTCACAGAGCAGTGGCTGGGATTTGGATTTCAGGTTACAAAGAATCCCCCTCAAAACAGGCCAAAAATAATTTTTTTTAAAAAAAAGGATAAAATAGAATAAAAGGCTGCAAATGCTGAAGAAAACTCAGCCAGAAGACAAGCTTGCATCAGACTGGGAAACAAGGATTCAAGTCCAAATTTCCACTGAAACATCCAGCTGAACCAGTCTCAGGTCTGTTACCACAGTGATTTTGTCATGTACCTTCCCTCCTGCGTGTCTTGAATAGATCTGGAAATGGAAGCAGAAAAACACCAAGTGAAAACCTATTTCATGGACTTTCCTTGATTTCTGGGAAGAACAAAGCCCTGGGATTCACACTGCATTTCTAACTCTTTTTGGCAGATGGAACAGGGTGAGCCAGCACAGCCAGAGCTGAGCACAAAGGTGGGTTTGAATTGTCCTCCAAATGTGCTTCCTTACCACTTTCTGGTTTCTTTGGATTCATCATAAGGAACAAGTCTGTGTATTTTATGATTTTAATTTGAGCATAAATTACCATGGGACAAATTGTCCTGTGTGGACCTGACACATGAGATTCCCACTCTCTCCAGTTAATCAGGGATTTTGAAGCACAGTAGCAAATGCATCACCTCTCCAGCAGGAGCAGCACCGAGGGGAGGGTGCAGCTGTACCAGGCCCCTTTTCACCAGCTGGGTGGGATGAGTGGAGCTGCAGCCCCTGCTGCTCATCCACAGCAGGACAGGTCCCCAGCAGGAGTCCCTTGTGACCACAGGGATGATGTTGGGATGCAGCCCAGCAGCCAGCTCTGCTTCCTGCTCCTCCGAGTTTCCATGACAGCTTATGTGCTGGGACATCTCCTCACCACAAATAAAATCAGGAATGAGTCTCTTGTCAGTTTTTCCCTCCCCCTTGAGATCACAAATTCTTCAAACAAAAAGAAACAAATAACTATATTCCACATCTGTGCTCACATCCAGGCTCAGTCCCAGTTATTCTGGAGCTCCATTCAGAGGGGCAGTCTGCTCCACAGCTCTCCAGACGAGAGGTGTAGATCCGTGTGTTTGCACCCACAGGAGCAGCCTGGCCTCTCTGACATCTCTGGTTCTGCCAGGGGAGCAGAGCAGTGCAGATGGAGCACACACTGCAGGCAAAGGTGAATTAAACCCTGTGCCTGCAGCTCCACATTCATCTTCCTCTGGCACCCATTCCACCCTCTCAGAGCCCCAGGCTCAGCAGTGGGATCAAACTGGGCCTTGTGCTGCCTCAGCCCACCCAGCACCTCACTGAAGGAGTGAGCATGGAGGGGCAAAATCTGAGGGGGTGGAAGGCCAATGTTTAATGTTGGGTTTCAATATTTCTGGCCCTTCTTTTTGTATTTCAGCTAAACTCCTTAAGGCTGTCCACACAAAGCTGGGAAATTTTAGAGACACTGAACCCTGAATGTCCACATTTCACCCGGTGCTTGTGACTTGAGATTGCTGCTCCATCACTAAGCCTTAGGGCTGGGAGGTGGAAACTGAGCTGAGACTTAGGCAGCAAAAACATACAAAATCAGTACAAATTCATTCATCTGCTGCTAAAAGACTTTTCTATTTTTAATTAATGAAACCAGGCCCTAAATTATCCCTGAATTCAGTGGCAAGATCTGGCTTATTATTAAAGCATCTCAGGATTGGCAATAGACTAGATGTAGAATTTGGTCTTGTAAATTAATTCCTCACCAACTTAATCACCTGCATCAATAATTGTCCATATGAGTTTAGTTCAGTCTGCACTGGAATGGATGAAGAGCACTCAAACAGTCATCACAACATCTCAAGACAGTGGGAACAAGGGCTTCTCAAGCTGTTGTTGCTGTTTCATGCTCCGTGCTTTTCTCAAATCCAGAGCAAAACAACCTCCAGGGGAAAAAAAAGAAAAAGCTTTCTGTGGTCTGGCCTTCAAACAAAATAAAATTCAGCCCAGGCTCAATGCAATTCTGATTCATTAGCATCTCTGTGTGAATGCAACAAGAAAAATTGAACTCTCAGCACCACAGTGGATCCCACAGCAGCAAGGAGAGCCCAGGGCAGTGACTGGGGTGCTGCAAGTCTGCAGGGAATTTGTGGGGCTGCTTGTACTGCCCCCCAGTTCCAGGCTCCTTCCCCAAGCTCCTGCCCCGCTCACTGGCACATAAGACACATTTGCATGGATAAAAGGGCTGAGAACTGCTTTAGAATCAATCCTGAAGAAAAAACAATGACATCTGTGGCCATAAGAGAAGTGGGCTGGATTACCATAATTTTATTTCCCCTTGAGCAGCACCTGATGGCACAAGCAGCATCCCCAGGCTGTCTAAAAACACCAGGATGCTGAGGATCTTGGTGACCTCGGGAGCCTGTGCCTGATGTTGCTTTTATTTATGCCAGACTGACACCAGCAGCAATCTGCAACTGGCCTGCACAAGTGAGAAGAGAAATTAGGCATTTTTTTGGCAAGCTTTTCAAAAGAGTCATCAGCAGCTCCTCAGGTTCTTGCTATTGGCAAAAAAATAAAGGGGATAAATCTAGAAAATTAAATATATATCTGCTGTTCTTAATCTATTTGCTGATAGCCAGATGTTAGCTTTAGTCTGGGTATTTCTGCTTGGAGGTACAGAAGGGCCAGCTGCAGATTAGCTCCAGGGAGGTTAGCTTTTATCCTAAATTGTCAGGAAACTGAGAAAAAAATAGATATTATCCACTTGATAGTGTGATAAGGTGGAGTAGCCCGAGCTGAGCTAAGGACATGACACGAAGGATGGTTGCACAAAGGACAGACCCTGACACGGTTACACCCTCCATTTTTGGCAGCTTTTCATGGCCTCTGCACAACACCCAAGGAGCTTTTTAATGCTGCAGGTTGTTTTGGGGGTAAAGAAGGGAGATTTTCACACTGTGGCCATTCTACAGGCACACTGAGGTACCAGTATGAGGTTTAACATTTTTCCAACATTACTCAGCACTCAGGGAAAAAAAAAGTCAGACGAAAGATTTACATCCCTGAATTTCAGTGGATGTGAAGGGTCTAAAATCTCCCTCATGTTTCTTTTTATTGATTGCTCCCAAGATGAAACAATTGCGAGTCTGAATGAATTTCTAACTAGCTTGTGAAATAAACCTCACATCTAGCAAAGATATTACATTGAACAGGAAACAAGCCCACAGAAATTCATTATGTTCCCAGAATTAAATGAAAACAATATAGTTTATGGACCATAGGAGGTAGTTACCGTAAAAAATGAAACGAAAATCCCTGGGCTGTGCAGAAAGACAGCACAGAGGTCCCGGATCCTCCGGAGTGAGGACGTTTCAGCTGCCAGCTTTGTGTCATCACTTCAGCACTCCTGATGTGGGGCCTGCAGCGCAGCACAAAGCACAGGCACACACTCTCGCGGCTCCATTCACCCAAGGAATGCAGCAGCAGCACTGGGAGTGCTGTTTCTATCCATCCCCGACGTCAGGGACCAGCGAAGGACAGAGGGATGGCAGGGGATGGCACCACAGCAGCACAGGAGGCAGTGACCTGAGCCAGAGGGCAGCATCCCTCAGCTGCCAGCACCTGGGGGAAAGGATCATGTGAGCTGGAGCCTTTTAAGCTGGCAATGAAAGGCAGAAAAAGGTCTTGATAGCCAGCCTTCCTGTGTTTATTTTTAGCAGGAAGCATTCCTCTCCCAGTTCGTCTGTTACTGGCGCTGGATTGCTGCAGTGGGGAATGCGTGAGCTGAATTTCCAGCAGTGGAAATCTCCTTCTCCTGGGTAACCACTGAGCAATATAAATATATATACCTACACACAGATATGCATATATATATTTCTATTAGGAAAGCCAGGTGACAGCAGCCCCATCAGCACCAGCACAGAGCTGCCTGCTGGCATTGCCCCATGGCGGCTGTGGGGTGACAGACGTGGCCATGTCACACCTGGGGGGAGCAGCAGCTTTTGACCCCACATTTTGCCTCAGGGAATAATTAACTTCTCATTACTGGGGTCAGCCCGAGGAGGTGAGACAAAAGCCAGGACAACAAAGCTGTATGTCTACACCCAGAGAAAGGCACGTGAGTGTCAGCAAGGGGACACAGCACAGTGTCCCCGAAGAAGACGCTCATATGGCAGATATTTTATTTGGTTATGAAAACAAACTGCAACATGGAAAGAGAACCAGAGCAAAATGCAACCATCTCACCCATTCACAGTGTTGGAGCAAGGAGGATTTTTAAAGGCTGAGTCAGAGCAAGAATGCAAATGGAATAAAACCTCTGTGTTGGAGAGCTGGAGACACAAAGAGCTGAGGCTGCCCCAGGAGCCATCACAGCCCCAAGGGCAGCCTGAACTGTATGACTTTTTCCTCAAAATAGGCTCAGCTGAAGTGTTGGGGGTTTATGCAGAACCAGAGCACTGTGGAAGTGATAAATGATGTTTCCATATCACAGACAGTGGCTGGGATACAAAAGAGTAACTGCAGGTTTGAATATGGCTTGAAATGAGGGCTTTAAAATCCTGACTTAACCCCATGAGAGGAATGTGCAGCTGTATGACGGTATCAGCCCTTCACTGGGTCAGTGAGCAGCACAATCTGGGCTCAGGCTGTGCCTTAATAGTCCTGCAGGCGAAAAGAGCAAGGAGTTTGGCTGTATTTTGCTGCCTTTGCCCAGCCTCCCACCCCAATCCCTGGCCTGTGCCAGTCCTATGTGTCCCTGTCACTCCAGTCATGGATGGAGCACCTGCTCCTGCTAAAGCAAAACCTTATTTCTGGCTGATAACCCAGGTCCTGTTAAACCTTGTTAATTAAGAATTGACCCAACATGAGAAACCTCTTCTAGGTGGCCCACAAAGGATAACTGACAGACAGCATTTTCAAAAAGTGGCTGAGGATTTCAGGGAGCAGCAAGCCCTGGGCACAAGGTGAATCAAGAGCCAGCCTTGCCAGCTCCATGTCCCCACACAGGGGAGGCTTGTGCATTCCAGCAGGGAACATTCATACACTCCAGGCAGTGTGGTTGGAGAGATGTTTGCCATCAGCATGCAGGAGACTGCGCTTCCCTTCCCAAATCAGCCTCTGCCTAGAATCACAAAATCATTTAGATTGGAAGAGATCTCTGAGATCACTGAGTCCAGCCTTTAACCAGCACTCCCAAGCCCACCACTAAACCACGTCCCCAGGTGCCACATCGATATGCTTTCTGAACACAGACCTGCTCCATGCCTCAGCTTCCCCACTGAGAACCAGCGCAGCAATGTCAACCCTTTTTGGAAAGCACTGGAGATTTGCTGGTGAAGGCAACTGCACAAGAACTGGCCTTTAAGAATTGTTACGCACCTGTGAGGCACCTAGCACATACAATAATTCTAGCAAAACCAAAGGAAATTACTGCAGTTCCCAGCTTATTGAAACAGGGGGAGAAAAAGCTGTTCTGGGAGCCAGACTGGCTGGGCAAGCCCAGCAAACTGATGGAAAGTGTGAACAGACCTGATGGGCTTGAGGTCTCCTCCCAATCTACGTCTCCTGTTCCTGCAGTCCTCCAAACACCCAGCTCCAGGAAAAGGGAGTGACAGGGGAAGGAATGGTGTTGTGGCAGCTGGGATGGAGCCGCAGCAGAACTCACACCTCAGCCACCTTTGGAGAGCCCCATGAGCAGCCCTGGCTCAAACTCAGCTTAGGAAAATGAAAAGCCACAAACTGGTTTCATAGTCCCGGCAGTGAGGCAAGGAGGAGTGAAATTCCAAAAGCAAGAAATACAGCTTAAAGAAGGGACACTTCTTTGGAAATTACTGCATGGAAAAAAACAGAGTCAGAAGTGAATTGTGATCCCATCTGCTCCCAGGCCTGGTAAGCAGAGCTGGGTGGGGAAGGGCTTTCCTCCAATACCACATTTCCAACAGTATCCTTTTACCTTTTAGGTTTAACATCCACTGAAATAAGAGATGATGTAACAAATAGCATAATGGAAAAGCTGGCAAGGCTGGTTCCCCCTAGAGAGCTCCAGAAGTTCAGTCCTTGGTTTTCCTTGTCCTCGCAGTAAGTTTCCAGAAGCAGCCATGGGCATGAAGAGAGCTCTAGGGGCAGGCAGGGACACCAGGAGCTGCAACCCTTGCATTAGGAGTTGTTGATGCTGCAAAGCATGCATCCAAAACATCAGCTTCCTAGCTTGGCATTGGAAAAGGTTCTGGCATTACAGACCAGGAAACTGGCAGAGCCTTTAGAAGAAATCAGATTCCTACTGCTAAACACCTTCCCCTCACCCCTGTAGAAAGCTAGAAAGGAACTTCTTTGTGAGCTTCAACACAAAATTAGTCTGTGAACAGCAAAACTAATAAACCCTGGATCTCTCCACTTTTTCTCTGGTGATTGATTTTAAAGGTGAAGCAGGCGCTTCAGTCTTTTCTGGAGTTGATCACATATGAGGATTCCAGAGTATCACCCGTGCAAGCTGGTGCTGTAATGTTTCTCAGCCATTATAAACAAACCTCACAAACTTTTAAACATTTCAGTATCTCAGAGCTTTCTTATCATTTGCTTCATTTGTATAAAATTGATCAATAGATTCACAAGTTAAAGCAGGGCAAGAGAAGTAGGAAAGGGCAGGCACAGCAAGGGACACAAGCATTAGGAAACTCATTCCATGAGAAATCAGGGGCTGATTGGGGTTCCTCTGTCTTGATTTCCAAATGGCAGAAAGTTTCCACCGCATTATCCTTTCCAGAATTATGAGGAATATGGTCTCAGCTGTGAGCTGTGCTCCTGGCCAGGTTCAGCTCTGAAGTCATTGGGACTCGCAGTGAGTTAGAATTGGGCTCATCCTTAAATATGTCCTTTCCTAAGCAGGCACAAAACAGCTCCCATCACATGCCATGACACAATTGCCACAGGAGGCTGCTAGGTTTTCTGGACTGAAACTCTCTTCACACTGAAATCAACAGCAAAATTCCCATCTGCTCCAGTGAGGGAAAAGAGATGGGCCAAAGCAAAACACTTGGGAAGAATTCCACTCCATCTAAGTGCTAGGGTTATGCCATATAGCAACAAAAATTACAGACATGCAGAGAAGGTGTCAGACATAAGTGGCTTTCTTAGATGAGATATAATTTGTCCACTTGAAGAAAAAAGTTAAATAAATAGTCACAAAATTATCTCATTCCTTAACAGCCTCTTTTCCAGGCACTCTGTGCAGTTCCCAAGGGTCAGATGCCTTCACCACTTAGGCTGAGTGAGGCCACTGGCCTCATTAAAAGTCATGTCTGTCCCAAGCCAGGGACACAGCACAGCCCCAGCCCATCCCAGGGCTCAGCATGAGACCAAAGTCCACAAGCCAAGCTCATGTGTTCAGAAAAACCTCAAAAGCAACCCAACTATTTCTGATGCTGATGGATTTTTTGGAAATAGTGTGGACAGCAGAAACTCAACCTGCCAGGCTTAACTTCTAATATTCAAACAGAGTGGGGAGGTTATCCCAGATAGAAATATTCATCCCAATTTACAGCTGTTTCCTTTAATTATTCAACCAACTTATGTAAGTAGCTTAGACATAGCCAAACTGAATCTTTCGTACATCACCAATTACTGTGACATCTGTACCAAGTCTGCCTCCTTGCCCTCAGCCTGCTGAGGCTCACTCCATGGCAGAGCTTTGTCAGGCTCATGCACATCCACAGACTTTGCTCAAACAGCAATTACTCCCGGGGTGACTTATGTGGTTGAGCTGCTGAGGCCAGTACTGGCAGGAAACACATGTTAGAAATTAGTGTGTGTCTGGTACTGTCTCCCTTCTCTGTTTCTCCAAGTGGCTGAGCAAAAGCAAGAGCAAGAGCATTTTCTGATGCTGACCCTGGTTAATGTGAGCATAAATACAAGGTTAATACCCAAAGGATGGTTGATGAAGGAAAAAGTGAAGAAAAGTAATCAGGATGAGGAAAGTGATTAAAACAATTCCTCAAAAAATATGCACCTTTGGCTTGTATTCTGACAACAAAGGGTGAGGATTACCATGAAATAGGAGAGTAGCATGTGTTATGTTGCTTACTCCTCAGGAACTAAATCAGCAATGTACAGAAGATGTTAAATCTTTTAGCAAAACTAACTCAGTCCCTATTTTTAATCAAACAGTGTGCCCCAACTCCAAGCAGAGTGTGCAGGCCCCTCTGTGGCTTCCCTTTGTGGAGAGATAATGTTTTCTTGCAGTCTTGCTGTCTTACAGCTCAGCTTATCCTCAGGGATTTCAAAACCCACCACACAGAAATGGAGCTCCTGCTGCCTGAAGCATTTGTGGAGCCATGTGCATCCCAGTGCAGCATCTGTGGGTGCTGCAGGCTGCCACCCCACACCTCCCCATGCAGGAGCCTCCAGCCATGACACCCAGAACACAGCTATTTAACACACTGCTTTGGAGAAAGCCATTATTGTCCCCAGATGTTTCCACTGGGAGCAGGGAACGAGGAGTGCAATCTGCTGTGATTTTACTGTCAGGACATTGGTATAGCCAAAGATCAGCCAAAAGGCCAGGCAGCTTCTCAGGAATTATTTGTCATGTCCACCACTTTCTTATCTTTTTTTGTTCCTCAATATTATGCTTAAGTTTTTTAAGGGAGGGAAATTCCTGCTCCCTCCCCTCCACATATTCAAGAAAAGCACAATCTGTCCCAGAGCCTTAATAAATTTTTATAGATACTTCAGGCCAGTTTTGGCTCTCAAATCCATCAAGGTAAATTTGGAATGAGCAGACTTCAGAGGAGCTGCTCCAGCTTCCTTGAGAGCAGATTTGCCCTCTCTCTGCCCAGTGCAATCGAATAACACTGGTGAGAACTACATTTTTGATGTTCCCTTTGCAGGCTTTCCAGGAACTTTGATGTTTCCTTCGCTCCTCTTCTCAGCTGACCCCAGTTTGCTTCATTAGCCGTGATCTCCTTCAATCAGCTTGTCACTCTATTTCATGTCCCAGACATGGGAGGTGCTGCAGGACATGGGGAACAGGCAGCACAAGCACAAGCTTGGGCTGCAGAGGAGACTCCAGGCCCTACCGGGAGCTTCTCCCCATGCTCTAGCAGGATGCCAGGAGGGCTGCAAGGGCCACCAAGAACAGATCCCCAGCTGCTCCCCAGCCCTCACAACCACGTGCAGGATGCAGGGTGTCTGCAGGAGCCCTTTGACATGGCCACAGCCTGTTTGGGGCAGGGACACAATTCAGTGCGTGGTTCAGGATTGCTGCTGCTGCCCAGCACCGCTGCTCACTCTGGAAACATCCCCCAGCATCTGCTCCACCCTGCAGGTCTTTCCACCTAGGGACCAAAGCACACCCTTCCAGTGGACTGAGGGATCAAGATAGGAGAAGTAGCTATTTCCCATAAAAATAAACATTCCTAGACCCTCATGGCCAGTGCAGCAGAAGATGCATGTGTGCTCATCCCAGCTCCTGATTCACACTGCTGTGGGTGAGCAGAAGGAAGTGCAATTCTTTTTCCAGGACAGAGGCTTTCAGCAGAAACAACAGGCATGGATATGAATACTTCTAACACTGCCTATAAATTCTTCCTGAATGTGCAACAGTGATAGTTAAGAATGAGCTTGGTTGGTTATAGAAACATATTTCAAGTCGCTTCAGACAAAATGCAATGAAAATTAATGCAATATATGTTCAACCTTCTGTAAGGCAATAGTCTCATCAAACAGACATTCTGCTTCTCTGACATTTTTGGAGGTAACAGACTACACAGAAAAAAGTAAACCTCTGGAGTCATAATTTCTTTGGGGTTTAGGTTCCCTCTGCCCATTATAGCCCCTCCAATTCAGCACTGCATCACCTTTTCTGCTTTTAGACTGGTTTTACTCTACTTCCTTCTAACCACGCCAGCCTGGGAGCATGAAAGGGAGGGAATCTAAGTCAAAAAAAGTCCTGTTTAAGGCAAAATTCCAACTCAAGGCAAGTTCCTTGGTGCCCAGCCAAGCCCTCTGCTGTTCTCCTGACTATTCTCTCCCTCCTTCTTTCTGACTGACCTGCATTGCAGCTGCAGCAGCAGCAGATCTTTACACAGTCTGTGAAATGAGTCTCATCAGGTCTTACCAAGTCATCCAACCACCCCACAAAGCATTAAAATATATCACATCACTTATAATCTGTAGCTGTAGACAAAGAGCCTGCCTAAACCCACTCTCCCTTCAAAGGAAAACAGATGCACTTGCAAGACCTTCAATTACCCCTTAAGCCACCTCCTCCCTGCTCCACTCATCCCTGAAGTCCCTGGAAAACAGATGGTCCTTGCAGCTTGCCTGTGAGTTTTATAAGCCTGCTGGACCAAATGAGAGGAAGCACGTTTCAGAAAGCAGGGCTGTGATCAGGATGCTCTCTCACCTACTCCCCCGGTCACCACAGATTTTGGCCTGAGCCGCTCCAGTGCCCTCTGCTGCTGCGGGTCCTTGGAGGGAGGAGCTCCCTCCTCCCCTCCCTCTCTTTATTACCCAGGTCACGAAATGGTTGAGGCTTTGCAAGCTCTGCTCCAGACCTGGAATTTCACCCAGAAACCTAATGGCAGCTGTGCTGATTGCAGAGCTCTGCATGAAATTCAGCTTATGGAGGGGGCAGCTGCAGGCTGTGAGTGTTCCCTGAGCTGCTCATTTCCCAGCAACTGCAGCACGGACACCTTGGAGACAAAGGACCACACTCACATCCCTGAGTATTGGCAACTGGGAGCTCTGTCCAAGATGTACCTGCTGCATCCCAGATAATTCACATACTCCTGAGAAGAAAGAAGGCTGAATTCCTGTCCTGCAGATGCCCCAGGGAAACATGTTCACTGTCTTTATTTGACTCATTGGACACATACACAGTCCTGATATATTTCTTCATGGAATTTCCTCTTAGGTTTTTCCTCCAGGAACTCATCATGATCATCAGGCAAATCTCCTCTAAAACCACCATCTGCATGTTGCTCATATCCAGTAACAGGGAAAAGCCACTGCTTGCACAAATGTGGGACCACTGACAAGAGCAATGGAGCAGCTCAGCAACAAGCACCACAGACACTGGCATCTAACTCTCATCTGTAAAGATTCTTGGATTAAACGTATGCCACAAATATGAACATCTTCAGCTCAGAGTAATGGCAAAACTTATAATCAGCTCATAAAGTGGACTTTCATCATCTCTTCATGTGGATGTGAAAATGATGCAAAATGACTTGTTCAGGAGCAGTGCCTCAGGTGCAGAAAAGGTGGGGCAAAAGGAACAAAAAAAAGGATTTTTCTAGTTTAAATATAAAGTTTGTTACAGAATATCAGACATCTCTTACAGATTCATCTTCCTAATGTAGCTCCCAGAAGAAAGTCCATTTCCAGTTTAACCCAATGGGCACTGAGGTTCCTGTGTTGGGTAATGAACCCTTGATTGCTTTTTTACAGGACAGGGATGTCTGTGCAAGTGCCTCAACTCTCAGGTCACCACATTCTGCACAAGGACATAAAATATCAGCTGAGCTCTATTTCCTTCCTGGTTCTGTGGTAACAGAAGGGAGAAACAGCAGTGATCTCCAAACCCTCTTTGAACACAGGGCTCAGATACTGTGCTTTAATGAGCTGCTATCACCCTGGCTGGAGAGCTGAAGTATTATTTTAAGACGTCTCTCAGCAGCTGCATTGCAAAAGTTAATGATCTGTTCATTGCAAAAGCACATACAGATTCAGGCTGAATGGTCTGGAGTCAGCCTTCTTGCCCTGCATCTTTTGATATTAACCTTTTCCTGGTATTTGACCTCAGAAATGTGACCAAAGAAAGCCACCAGCATAGAGAAAGACTGAGATTGCAGTGAGGTGGTGAACTGCATGTTTGTGGGGTCCAAGTGGGATGGATGTAATTATGGATATTGTCACAAAAGAGTCTTCTTGCTTCAAGCCCGGAACTGATTCTCCTCAATCCTAGGCTG
This sequence comes from Phainopepla nitens, assembly GCA_013400175.1. NCBI lineage: Eukaryota > Metazoa > Chordata > Aves > Passeriformes > Bombycillidae > Phainopepla > Phainopepla nitens. The sequence goes on from VXBQ01006691.1 coordinate 1,114,734, forward strand.
ATAGATCAATGCAGCCAAAGAAAGGTGACTGATATAAAAAAACCAAAAATTGTATGTAATAATAAAAGCTAGACTAGCAAGACCTGAACTAGCTTTGTTTCCATGAGTGGACAACGCTATCAAGAAAAGCAATATAAAAACTCACTAGCTCTGAGATAGGAGTTTATAAGAAAAGAATTGTTTTAAAACACTTAAGTGTTTTAAAGAGAAAACAGGATTGTGCTAATATCTCCAAATTTGGCCAAAAGAAACCTTGAATTTGCAGTCAGGAAGTTATTAAGAGAAAAGTTTGCTGTATCAAAGATCACTATCTGAGTCAAAGGTACTTGAATGCACAGAACACAAGATCATCATCACTCAAAGCTGTTTTGCTGATGTACAAGTATTTCAGTTTGCTGAAGTAATTTTGAAGTGTTTATATAAGAAGAAGAATCACAGTGAACTGCTTTGAAATCACCTCTAAGCACTGAGAACTGAGCACTTGAGCATCTGAGTTGGCAAACAAGGAAATTTCAGGAAACAGAAGCTCAGAGTAGCCAAGGACATTTCTCCTTAGAGGGAAAATTAAGTAGCTAGGGCGAGAAATGGGAAAGGCTCTTGGGCATGTCTATGAAAACAGCCTCTTCATAGAGCTGTGCCCTTGAGGACAAATAACTTTCAAGTACTCTTGCAAGGATCCAAGCAGATGAATACAGGAAAATGAGAGTTTGCTATTAAAATGGTTATGACAAACTGGAGAACTCCTTGGCACAAACCCAGCTCTTCTCAGCAAAGTTTGAAGTACTCCTTTGTTGAGAGGATGAGTTTTTGCAGGAGGTGAAGCTCCTAGCCTACCTGGAAAGGGCAGTTGCCACTGGCGTCCCAGTAGATGATCTTGCAGACCCTGATCCAAGGCCTGTTAAAGCCATGAAGAAATCCTTCAGGAGACACTAAATCTGGCATTTGATGCTTAAATGACTTGCATTTTCACTGATATTCTGTGGGAAGTTTAGGAATAATAAAATTGTTGAAGGGAGACTTTTATTTTATTCCATGAGGTAACATGAATGCATGGTGCAATATTTTAAAATTCATATTTTTAAAATGTCATATTTTAGTTCTTGAAAAAGGCTTGCTTTTCCAGAACCTCACACATGCCATGCAATTCACTGTGAAACAAGATTCATTTTTAGACAGAAAACCCTTTCACTGTCAGATTCACATGGGAAGAAAATTTTTTTTCCCTGGATGCAGGGACTCCAGACAACATCAACAACCAGAACTCAGAGCACTGAGAGAGCTCTTCCTGTTGGATACTCTGGTGAACATTCAACTTTCCAAAGCACTCACAGTGACTGAAATCCACCATTCAACAAAATACATACAAAACACATTCCCCTGGGGTTTGTACCTTGCTGATCAGCCTGGCACAATGATAAGGACGTGGTTTCATGTCCACAGGCAGAATCAAAAATGTGTCACTCTCCCTGCAGTAATCTCTCATCCCCAGGTTCCACATCTAACTTGTCCCCAGTGCTATGGAGATTTTGAGTGAGCCCCAACTGTCACAGAATCACAGACTCATAAAATAGTTTGGGTTTGAACAGACCTTCAAAGGTCATCCAATCCAGGTGTCCTGCAGAGAGCCTTCAACTACATCAGGTTTCTCAGAGCCCCATCCAAAGTGACCTTGAATCTTCCCAGGTATGTGGCATCTGTCACCTCCCTGGGCAACCTGTTCCATTTTGACTTGCACTGAACACTGCTGTCAGTGTTGGAGACACTCCAAGAGTTCATCTCAGATGTGGAAGAAAGGGAAAAAAAGGAACATTAAATAAGCATTTATGGCTTCAAGCTGAATCTCCTCCCAGGTGCATGCAGCCAGGGGCTGGAGTTCGCACAGTGTCTCTGAACGAGACCTGCCAAAAGGATAAGCAAGGGCTTAGTGCAACTGATTCTGCAAAGTGGCCAGAGCTCAAGTCCCAGATCTGCAAGGCAGTGAGATGAAGACTTAACTGTAAGAACATGAATTAGCTCCCACTTAGCTGAAGCTCTTTTCCAGAACACATTTAAAATGAGATTGGACAGAAAACCAGAAATCAACAAAAAAAGAAAACAAAAAAACCCAAGCTCAATTCCCACAGTAAGTGGGAAACAGAGAAAGAAGACTAATAAATGTTTATCATTTCTAAAAGCAGCACTTGCAGTGGTGACTGGCTTGGAGAAAGATTTCATTAGGGTCTGAGCTGACAATGTGCTGCGTTTCTGCTGAGTCTCCCGGTGCCTGAGGAACTATAGCTGCTTTATTTATGGGGCAAGGAGGAAAAGGGTAGAGAAGAAAGCTTTTTTTTATTTGGGGGGGTGGGGAGGTGTAGGCTTTTACAGGTCAGCAAAAAGAAATATTTCCCAAGTGTTGCAAGATTTTTCTCGATGTACTTGGTCCCTGTAAGTTCATGTGCTGTTGTCCTTGCTGCACCCTTTGAGCCACTTCCCAGCTGGTTTTGCCCTCAGGAGCACCCTGGAAGCCTCCGTGCAAAAACAGAGCAAGGGCTTCTTCCAAAAGGAGCTGCAGAATTTAATTAGCTCTACTCCATATTTGCAGTCCTGTGATTTCTCTTACCTTTAACGTGAACTCACATATGGATTAAGGTGAAATAAACCCCACAATTTGAGTTCAATTCAAAGCTGATTGGAAACATGTATTACCTTTCCTTGACCCAGCAGTGGGAAGGGAAGTTATTACAGTTCTTTAGTGAGTTTGTAAACTCTTTACTGCTGTGGCAGTTTTAATCCTGCTGAGAGAAAATTTGATCTCGACAATAAATTGCTCCCATTTTACTCTAATATTTTACAATCACAGGTTTAGATAGCAAACAAGCATCAAGTTCTTTTGGAATCAACAAGTGAGAGTATTACCAGAATCCTCATGGCATCTTTAAGCTAAACAATAAACAACTATAATAATAAGAAATGAATGTTTCAGATCATGAAGGTTCTAATATGCTGATGCAGAAACATTTGGAAATTTTAATGGTTTTATTAGACCATGACTCAGAAAAAAGGTGCATGTCTGAACTAAAGTAACTGATCCTGCATTCCCAGATAAAACAGCAGATCTTCACCATTCTTTGGAAGTTTGTAAACATTTCAGGGTCGCACAGAAAAAAGTCACAAATGATAGATGCAAAAATACTGGCAATGGTTTAATGAAAATGTGAGTCTAGTCCAAAGGAGTCCAGAGCAAACTCCCAGCAGTTCCCGTGCTCTAACAAGCCCTAATGGCTGTTTGCATGTCAGCTAAGTGGGACGGGAGCCCCGGCACGGGGCTGAGTGATGGCGGTGATTACACATTATAAAAGCACAATTGGATTTTCTATCTCTCGAGGTCTTCAGATGAAGGCAGCATGTCTTCCTGGAAGACGTGCTTTGGCAAAACAGAAGTTATGAGGTTGCAAACAGAAATGAGCTGGGTAACATTTATTGGCTAGTGATAGATGAGTGGTACCTCATCTAATGTGCTTCCAGCTTCCTGTGCCATGAATCTCCCAAGAAAAATCTATGAAAAGTCTCACCCATCAAATCTCTAAGGTCTTTGCTTAAATTAGGCAAATCAAACATTTTGTACAGGACTGATGTCTCCTAAGTGTTTGCATTCATGCATTTGCATGGTGGTAAGGCACAACTCTCCCATGCAGTGTAAGGTTCCCAACCTTTCCTTTTGATTTAATGGGAAGAGCAGGTTCTGTGTGCTCTGATAGAGGGCAGACCTCAAGCAGCTCAGTGTGTCCCTGTCCCCAGGAAAGGAACTGACACTGTTGGGGTAGAAGAACTGGATACATTTCAGCAACAGAGTGAAGTGCCACTGAGAAGCATTTTTCCATAATTCCTTAAAAATAATCTAACAAAGAAGGCATAGGAAGGGGGAAAAGACATTTTTCCTCTACTCTTAATTCACTTGCCAAGCTGGATGCTGTGTAAGCCACCTGGGCACTCAGGCTCTTGGAAAGGCACAGTCCACTAGCAGGATTTTCTATCGCACCTTGGCACCAAATATCCACAGTTTCTAGATCCATTTGCCACACTATTAAAACTGAAATATTAAAACACTCCAGGGTATTCAGCTGAAAAGTGGGTTTTATTATTCTAAATGAGCTTTAGACTTGCCAGGCAAAAATGCTCAATAATATTCCTTTTTAACTCAAAGAAATTATTTGTTCTACACAGAAGAGTCAACATAATATTATTTGCAGGAACATAATCATGCCATCCCTTTTACAATCTCTGGTTTTTTGCATGGCACAGAGGTAAAAAAAGGAAAAATATTGATGCTGAAATCAAATCAGACAGAAGATGATCCAGTGCAAATAGAGCATAAGGGAAGAACTTTTAGGATTTGTTTTCACTGCTGGCATGTGTTCCTTCTGACACATAAAATTAAAGAGAATGATAATCTGTTTTCATAGGTGAACAAAGAAATAACTGCAAAATAGATATAAAATCAAAAGTGCGCAAGAATGTGTGTACTGGGTCACACAAAGATGAACCAGCTCACAGTGGCTGGTGCTCAGGCTTGTGAAAAAGAAATGAGGAAGAGGACAAATACAGTGTGATGATTCTCCGGGTTCTCCCATGCTGGCACGTAAGGACCCCCAAACCTGAGGTTCCAGGTTGGAGCAGCATGTTTGCCACCAGCCAGCTAAGCTCCAGGACTGCTTCCAGGGCTTCCTTACACTTCTGTTTGCTCAGGACTGGTTGCCCTGAGCATTGGTTATTTCCCTGAGCACTCTCTCCTTTTGTCAGAGGACAGAAAGGACAAATCACTCCTTACTCAACATGCCCACATACAGTTTTACCCATCCCTGGGTTTCTGTTTAGCCTCTCTTTTTATGGCAGTGATTACATATTCCCTGTTCTCTGGATCACTCCCAGACCATTCCCAGTCTGAAATGTCTCCTTTAAGAAGGGTAACCAGCCTCCACCCCCCAGTACTGCTTAAGCAGGAGAGGTTCAACAGCCCCTCCTCACCCATTCCCCTCAGTTTCCCATGCAAGAGGTGATGTGTCTTTGTAAATCCTTTTTTACAGATTTCAGAGGACTTTCAGACTGAAGGAGAAATCATTTTCCCCATTGATAGATGATGTGAGGCTGAAAAGGGTCAATGTGCATTTCCCCACAAGCACCCCTGAGGCTCCCAGCACCCTGGGCCATGCCAGAGGCTCAGTCCTTGTCCCTTGGCTGTTGTCCTCTCTCCCTAATCCTACTCCAGCCCAGCTCCCCTCTGGCAATGGGCCTGCTGAGGCTGGCTGAGAATGGGGTTTGCATGCACTTTCTCCAACATCCCTGTAACCAGCTGACTACTCTCCCCTCAACCCCAATTTAATTTTATATCATTAAACAACAAGGTACAGTCCAGAATATCTAAAGCCTTTGAGTAGTCAATGTAACCTACAGCAGCCAAAAGCTCCTGATCCTCAGCCAAAGCTAACTCATTAGGTACCAGAGCAACAGCCGTGGCAACCCTGTTTTTCTTTCAGCGCTGACTGCAGTGGGGATATTATATGAGGAATGTTCACATGGAATATGATTTTTACTTGGCCAGTAATAATTCTGTGAGGTTTACAATCGCTTGGGTCTTGCAGGTCAGGAGTTATTAAATGAAGTTATGAATTTTGCATACCTACCAACGAAGGAAATGGGCAGTGACCTCCTACACCAGAGACACACTGAGGTCTGTGGGGCCTGATGGGACCCACCCAGGGCTACCGAGCCACTTTCCACCATTCATCATCAGTCCTGGCGAACTGGGGAGGCCCCAGCTGACTGAAAGTGACCCAATGTGACACCCAGCCACAATGCCTGGCTCCAAGGGTGCTGGGCAGTGTGACAGCAGGGTGGGGTGATGATGGAGATGGGGATGGGAGCACATCCTTCCCTGCACTGTTCCCTCCCTGCTCCTGGCCTCCCCACTTATAACTAAACATTTCAGCCAGCCTTTCAAGGTTGCTTTTGTTCTCTTTCTGCATCTGAAAACCTTCCAGGGAAAAGCTGTGCTAACAGGCTGTCCGGTGCTGTGCTCAGCACGGGGAGGGAGCGGGGGGAGCACACAGACACCGAAACCCAGGGGTCACCGCACCGATGGGAGGCACAGAACAGGCTTTGTGCAGCTTTGCCCTGCCAGCTCCCTTCATTCTTGACTTGAAACACTTGCTGATAATCCACTCCTTGACCTCTCCTACACAGGATGCAGTGTCACTATATGGAAGCCATATGGAACAAAGGGATCACTCTCAATACACGCTGAGCATAAAAAATAAAAGTTTACAATGGCACTGTCACCACAGCAGCTGGGTCGGCTGTTTGCCAGCGTGCCCTCATGTTGGCAGCTGGAAGCTCATGTGCCTGGTATGACAAAGCACAGACTATCAGGCTTCAGTTAGAGGAATTTCAGCCAGGGAATGTGTTTGTACCTCTAACTGAGCTAGCTCCTGAATTTATTGTCCAGATTTTTGTTTCCCCCTTTGAGTAATCATTAAACCTGTGAAATGTTTTCTAGAACATGAGAAACAGATATGAGCCTTGATGGTCCTGTTCCTTTGAAGGAGGATACCTGGTTCCCATTAATAACCTCTATATTATGGGATGGAGCTATGGACAATTTGCCTTCTAGTGATTACAGATTGGACTACAAAGCTCAGGAATAATCAGAAAATGCATTGAGTTTCTGCTCCAAATGCTTTAAATGTGCATACATATCTCATGTCTAGAATTTAGGTTTGCCAATAGAATTTAATAAACATTAAACAACTCTCACCAAAATAAATTACCTACTTGTGCTTTGAGAAGAAGGGAAAAAATAACCAAAAAGTTGAATTACTTTGCAAAAAACAGTAAGACTCTAACTTTGCCCCCACAATACAGAAATAAGTACAAGGCTTCAAATAAGCCTTAGAGGGATGGATCTATGGGTAAGGTTTTGACCTTCTTGTCCCATATTTCTTCCCTAATCTGTCTCTAATAGCAGAAAAGATGTTCTGGCAGATACAAAAGCCACCTGATGACCAAATTTGAGCAGAAGTTTCCACGTCACTTTTATCAACAAGGTGCTAGTCATCCCCTGCCCTGCATTCCCAGTGCTTCTGGAGCAGATGGCTGGAGCCAGATTACAACCAGCATCTTGTTTCTACCTTCCTTTGCCTTTCAGGAAGGTTTTATTGGAAATCTCATCTGCTCCCATTGGTTTGGTCCCGTGCCAGATCTAAATGAGAAATGGCCCATTTCCCGCTTCATTTCCCCTTCAAAATTCACAGAGAGTGCTTGGCAGTTTTCAAACCAAGCTCTGACCAAAAAGCCTGGCACAGGCTGAATCCACAACCCAAAGGAAACCCAGTTACTCAGCCCAGTGCTGCTGCACTGGCACCACTGCAGGAAAAGCAAGTTTGCTTGTTTTCAGTTGCAGAAACCCTTCTGCCTACACCAAAGAGGAACACACATAATTTTTGCTGATCATCTGGATGCCTGATAATGAGAAATATCTCATCATATGGCAGAGAACAAGCAGTGGTTTTTTCAGCATGACAAGCTAAACCCTTCTCCATTTTTAGCCAGGAAGGAGGGGGGTTAGTTTGGAGTCAATTATTTAGTTATTAGGCTTGAGAGTTCAGTATCCCTTATGAAAATGATATAAAAAAATGTGATGGGTTTTAAGGTAGAGTTTGAGTGACCTTCCTTGCACATAGATCCAAGCTTGCTACTCCACACGTTTGGGTGGCAAAAAAAAAGAGGGGTAAAAGGCATCTTTTCTTGTATGCTAGCAGCTGACCTCAGAGTAGCCTGAGGGTATTTTAAACCTACCTCTGCCTTTATTATGTGTGTCATATGCCCCTATTCATCCTTTGTAGTTTAAAGCAAAAATGACCTTTTATAGCTATCTAAAGCGTAATTTTGCTTATGTTCTCTCACCATTTGTTTCGAGTTAAATATCAAACATATGTGCACCCATTTTTAACAAAAAAATGTTTAATATTAGAGAGCATGCCCTCATATAAGACTGGGAAAGCCTTTCAGGGAAATAAGCCTTTCAAATAAAAAGGCATATTAGTAAATTTTAAAGTGATTTTAACTGTATATTTTCAAGCATTAAAGGAAACAGATCCAGCAAGCCATAAAGTGACAAGTGGGAGGTGGGGAAAGATATATGGTACTAGTTTGAAAGAGAAATTAGACCTGGAACAGGGTGGAAAAATCCACCTACCCTGGAGCTATTTGAATTCACAGGTTTGGAGGTAGGGAAGCTGAAGGGAGGGAGGGAGGGCTGAAGACTGCATGGGGGCATCAGCTCCATGCCTCACCCCCTGGCAGCCACAGGTTGCTGACTGTCAGAATCACACCATGGAGAAGGTGGCAACATCCAGGCTCATTTTACATCTCATGACTAAGAGGCAAACAGCAAAGCTCAGGTTTTTCAAAGCCAGCTCCCAACTGGAATATTGTGCTGTGGCTCCATGAAGGCATCAATCAGCTCAGTACCAGCTTTGCTCTTGTTCCCCTCCTGACTCTGCAGCACTGATGGTGCAGGGCTGTGTTAACATTCCACATCTCCTAATATTTCTTGGCACTGCACATATTCAAAGCACAGAACTGAATTTCCTGGCTTCCATGATCTGCAACAGCCATCTCCTCTGATTGTTAATGCTGAAATTAAAGTATTTCCATGTGGCTGCTTGAATTACTTCTGCCGTAGGAAAGGACTTTCTCTGCTGAGACATGCCTGCAAATTACATTTCCATTTGGCCCCAAAGATGGTTTGCACAGATTTACTATATTCTGGGACTATTCCATTTGCAGTTTGGAGGAGAACTGATACCTCTGGTGTTTTACAAACTCAGGTTGTGTCTGCTGGTGCAGACCAGGAAGATGTAACTGGTTATCATTCCATTAGGCTGCTACAGCAATACCTGAAACCCTGAATAATCTGAAGTAATTTTCCTTAATGACTGCTGAAGGGAAATGGTCCTGTTTCCATCCACTTAGCTTTGACAATGCAACCGAGCCTGGGGTCTGCAGGATTTAGAGCTTTGGGGGCTCCCTCACTCTGTTTCTTTTTCAAGCCTGGCTTGCACATCACAGCAGCTCCCAGAGTTGGCTGCTGGCTTCCCTGCAGTACATGAAATACATGAAATACAGGTTCCTCAGCTTTGGACAAAGGAAAGAACATTTCTGTGTCTTTTAATGCCTTTATTTCTCATGAGTAGCTGAATTGGGAATGGAACATTATTACATTTTGAGAAGTGTATCAAGGCAGTAGAAGATTTATTCCTGGATATTCCACTCTTGCTGAGGGATCTCTTGACCAAGGTCTCATAGTTTGGAGGCTTCTGAGCCCAGGGCAGACAGCAAATTTTGTGTTTGGGGAACATTTGCATGCCCTGGAATGGGCAACACAGAACACAGAGGTCACAACTGCCACAGGAATAAGGAACAGCTCCACTACATCACCAGGGCACTGGGGAAGTGCATTCCCAAAGCTGGGCGAGGAAGAGAAGTCAGTGTGTTTTTTCCATGCCAATCAACCTGGCCTGCCACTGCATGGTATGTCCATTGCACCATGAATTTGAAGGTCAGAAAGCACTACTTACATCAAGGTGTATTTTTTTTCTCTATTCACCTACTTAGTTGAGTTATGAAGCCTATCACCACCACCACAGTTCAGCAAAGGGTCATCAGTTCCTCAATTAGGACTTGTTTGGATTGTGTTCACTCACAAAAGAGCAGCTCAGCCGTTTAGAGACCTTCCAGCCTGACCCATCTCCCAGAAAATCAGTGTAACTGAGGTTTGCCTCTTCCTGCTTTCATTTGGAAGGAAAAAAACACAAAGGCAGGCTGGAGAACAGGAGCAGCAGAGTAGGCAAGGCAAATCACGATCCAAGAGAATTCAGTAGTAATTTTTAAATTCAGTGCATTAAATCAGGACAATCTAACAAAACCAGTTTTCCACCCTTAGTATTGAAAAAGAAGAATAGAATTATCACTGCTTGCTGGACCTGTTGCCCAGCTCAGTAGGATATCCCATCCTTTGCTGAGAACAAATGCAGAGCTGTCAGAATGTCAATATGTGGTACTAGGCAATGAGAATCATTTAGATTCCAAACCATCCCATCCTAATCCTCGCCTCCCCACCAGCCGAGCTATTCATCGGATAACCAGAAACACCTGGGTACAAGGAATTTCCTGCTGCAATTCAGCCTTAATTTCCTCAGATAGTAAAAACCTAAGGCTCGCAAAGGTGAAAGAAACCAGCAGTCAATCAAGTAAATCACCACCACCACCACTGCAGCAGTGATAGTACATTCTAAATTAAATTTTAATTCCCACCTGATGGTTCACCGGGAGTTACTTATATACAAACCATTCATCTAACCCACTTTTGTATTTCAGGCAATTTGTTGGGGTCCCATTAGTTATTAACACCCATCTAAGTTCCAGAGCAGCTTTTTTTTTTATTTTTCTGTGACTGTGATCAGAATCAAAATCAGAAGCAAAGAAAGCAACGTCTGCAGGTATTTGCTGGACAGATACATTAAGGTACACAGACTGTGGAAAGCAATGAACAACAAAGCCAACAAAACTCACAAGTTCAAGCACAAAGTATAAACAAGACAGGTTTGGGATCTTTAATTTTTATTCATTTTGGGGTTAGAGCGAGCTTATGGTTAGAAAGAGCTTATGGTGCTTACTGGGATCAAAGGTCACCTCTCTCTGTGGTCAACAGTCTCAGCAGCAAAAATATCTGAGAATCTGGCACAAACACGCACAGAAGCTGTGGCTGCCCCATCCCTGGAAATGTTCAAGGCCAGGCTGGATGGGGCTTTGAGCAACCAGGTCTAGTGGAAGGTGTCCCTGCCCATGGCAGAGGGGTTGAAAAGAGATGGTCTTTAAGGTCCCTTCCAACCCAAATCATTCTGGGATTCTATGATTCCTCAAAGAAGGCCAGACATTAACTAAAAAAGGTGATCAGGGTTAAGCTGAGCTGAGCGGAGAAAGGCAAGAGGGGGCATTTCAAGCCAGCACTTTCATTATCTCATCACCTGGACTAATTATTAAAATAAATAAAAGTAAACCAAGTCCTTAAAGTTAGATTTTTAAGAGCGATATTCATGGAATTTCCATTTTTACATACTCAGCACAGCATCTGCAGTAACTTCTGTTTGCAATTCTGCCAGATCTGTCAAAGTAATGTACACAATTAGAGTATGTTTTTGGCAAAATTTATTGCAAAAAAAAAAAAAAAGGCAAAAAGCTTAAAAGGAAAAAAATGTGAATTCAGTATAAGAGTCATCCAAAATTGCTGACATTCCTTTTTCCTTCTCAGTGAATTTGAATATGAATAGTCACAAATGCCTGTGAAAACTGGATTCTTTATCCTAGGAAGATGCTTTGCAAGGCAGCTTCTGACACTCTCAAAGACTATTAAGAGGAGGGAGCTTGCTGTGCTCACCAGGCAGGGGCTGTGTTAACAAACAGCTGCCAATACCAAAGGAGTGAGACCTTCCCAGAGAAGGAAGGTGTTGTTAGGTTTTACTGATGGGACCCATGAGACAGGAGTTTCATCAACACCTACTGCTGGAGCAGCACCCCAAGCACCGGGAAATGTCACAAAGCACCTCTGTGGTAGGAGGCCCTTTGCCTTCTAGGGGAGGTGAGAAATAAGACTTTCACCATCAGCCTTTAAATTCTTTAGAGCTGAAAAATGCTGTGGTGATCAATGTGAATGCAGTAGCATCTTTAGGAAGGGATTTGCTCTGATATGTTGCAATGTGGGCTTTTAAAGGAAACACTTTTTTAAAAGTCATATCATTTGTGCCTAAGATCAACAGTGTGGCTGCTGGAATGGGTATTTTTAGGGACCCAGTAAGAGACTTTACAGACCAGTTGCCTCTCACATCAGTGCAAGGCAACAGATCTTTCCAAACTCTCAGACAAAGCAGCAAAGTAGGTGTCAGTGATAGTCAGTGTTAAGCCAAAAAGAAACAAAATAGACAAAAATAAAAACCTGCAACAAAGCTGTATGAAAATCTGTCATTGCAAACCAGGATACAGAATGGGATGCTACAGCAACAACTAAATGATGTTCTGCCAGTGTGAAAATCATGTTGAAAAATAGGAATCCTGCACTCACAAGGAGAAAACAAAGCAGACACTATGTTCAGGTTTTTATTCTTTCTGGTTTCTGTCATGCTAAAAAGCTGACCACAGCCAGCAAAGGCTCCCAGAGTCCCTGTCACTGCGACATCTCACAGAAACTGCTGGGACCTTCCCGAGGAGGAGGAGGATGAGCAGATGTCTCTGTAGCGTCCAGCTCCTTATGGGTCAATGAACTCCTTGGGACTCTGTTGAAGTGAAGCTAAAGGGAGACTTTTCAAGCTACCTAAGCATCATTTCAAATCCACTTAGTCCCTATTTCTCAAGAAATAAAGTCAGACAAGCCCTGGTCTGGAAGGGGAGAAATTCTGCAGTAAGGAACATTTTCCACAGACAAATTCCAGCCTCTGATGCACCAATTTCCCAGCAGAGAGTGATTCCTTCCCTGTTATAACGACACACACACACATGGACAGCCATGTCCAGCAAACAGTCTCTGAGAAGGGAAGGGTGGACTGAACAAGGACTTCACCAGGAATAACAAACACAGTCATATGGAAACAATTAGAGCTGTTTCTCAGATCTCTCTCTGCTTCTTCAAGCTTTTCTTTATATTCCTCCCTTGGAGTTAGCCTGAGCAATTTTTTAATTCATAAACTATATTATGTAGGTGGGATTTTCCAGCCTCCTGCATGTTTATAGTAACCAGGATTGCCTCTGTCAGGATATCATGTCTATTTAAAAATGTTTATCACTCACTACTTCAACCAAATTTCAAAGCATATCTGTGTTGCCCAGCAACAGAAAAAGCTGCTCCTGTTTCCTGTACAGAAAATTAGGAGTTTAATCACCTAATGTCATCCTGTTCGCTGATAATTAGGCAAATTATGTTCAAGGAAATGCCTTATTTTAAGGTTACAGCAATGAATTTTACTTCCATGTGTAGGATCAGATTGTGGCTTCTCCTCTGTAGTTTGTGGGGGAACTTAAAAACTTAATGTGTGATGAAGAGGGTTTCTTCTAAGTCCTATTCACTCAAGACAGTCTCAGAGCTGAATTCCAACCAGGAATGAGAGAGAGGAGGAACCACACTCAGATTTGAATTCAGAAATTCATCTCAACATGCCGACCACAATGTGAGCCCCTCAGAACTGTGTGCAGATATTTTCTCTGCTCCCCATGGCCAGGAGATCTGCCTGACTCCACAGTCCTGCTTATGGTCACAGCCCAATGGCACACCAGTAATGCTCCTTGAGGTCTGCCCTTCCACGTGGTCCTCTTGGCCTTAATTCAGGTGGATTGATCCCTATATGTCACTGGATGAGACAGTTATTCACTGTCTTGGGTGGCACTGATGATCCCAGCAGAGCCTGGTCCCATTGTGCAAAGGATGATCAGAACTGGCTCCTCCAGAGCTGTACTCAGTGCCTGGGACAGGAAGCCACGGGCATCCTGAACAGTTTAGAGTCTTCATAAAATGAGAGCAATTAATTTTAATCCCCACTAGATGGTGCAGGAAGTCAATAAATGTCAATCGTCCACTAACACTGGACTTGTCTTTCAAGTGCTTCCATATTCTCTGAAATACCTCATCACATGGTTTCTTTCATGAAGCCATAAGCAGGGTTTGAACCAGAATCTGAGCAGCACCTAAACTCCCTGCTGTGCACCAGAAAGAGTTTTTAAACACCTTTTGGGTATAGTTTTGTGCTTGTACACCACATTATTATTTTGAAAAATAATAAAAACAATATTATTATTAATAATAATACCCATATAGGAGTTGCTTGTAAGGCTTAACAGAAATCTAGTTCTGATGACATTTAGAAATTCTCTATGGGATTTAATAGGCAAATGCATCCTTTCTGTATATCAAGATGGTTTAATGTATCAAGGACAAGATCTGCTATCTTGTAATTAGATTGTGAATGATTTGAAAATAAAGACTGTAAAGTTTCTTGTACAAATGCTCTAATTCATGGTTAAAGATCTCCAAGAGGCTGGAATAACATAAAAATATACAAAAAGATAATAAAATCCTGATGGATTTTATAATTATTTCTGCCTCACAAGATTATTATAGCTTCATACCTCCAGTTCAGTTTCTGGAATCTCAGACCATAAACCAGAGGGGTCTTGCAGGATCAATATGCAAGTTATTTAGAAGACTGTTTGATGCACATATGATTTTCTGTAACACTGACACATGGCAGCACGTAGATCTAAACCCAACAACCAAACATGCACACACTGGGGTAAGGATGAAAGAGAGAATGAGCATGGCAGATGTTAGCTGGATCACATAATGCTTGGCTGGAAGGCACTCAGATACTCTCTGGTGATGGAGGTGGAATAACATCCTGTATAGACAAGAAAGCAATTTACCCAAAGAACTTGCAAGCAAATAAAAAAATACAGTACATGAAATGAGCCCTCTTCAATCCTAAATTCTGCCATGAGGCAGTGCTCTGAAAGCATCTAAATCTATATGGATCAGTTGAATTTCCAGCTCTGAACACAAATCAAATCCAAAGAGATAATGAGCCAAACAGAGACATTAATTATTTTTTATGCTGTCATTTATTTTGCAACATTTAATTAATGTCATAAAAATATATACTATACATTTTCAATAAAGAATTTAAAGTACCACAATCAAAGATCACGTGACCCTAGTTTCATTATGAAAAGTACCTGGATTCAATAAAAGGAGGACATAGCTTTATCCAAGACATAAATTTGGTTCAGGCAGCAATATTGAGAAAGGTTAAATGGTAAAGAAAACTAATCTCTTAAAGCAATATGAATCATAGAAAAAGAGGTGGTGGTAAGGCGATAATAAAAGTCAGAGCTGTAATTTTCTTCTCACACAAGCAATGCCTGCTAGGGAATGGACAGCAGTGCTGGTGCCTTCACACCACACAAGAACCAGCAGGGACCAAACCTGCAGCGTTAGGGGTCACACCTGGGAAAGGATGATGGGGGCAGAATTTGGAAACAGATGACACTGCTTAACAGGGCTGCTTTGCAACCTCCAAAGTGCCACTGGGGTTAACTGCCATGGGCACATTGTCTCCTGTGTCAAAGGCTGCAGATCTATCATTAGTGTGGAGCTGTGCAGTTTACCCCAAATGGACAACTCGGTGCCATATATTGCCAATTAGTGTAATTGCTTATTTATATTTTTGAAGTCCGTTTAATCAAAGACAATTTAAAACTTCTTTACTTTTCACTGTACATTCTCTTTGCTGTCAGCCTGAAAATGCGACCACACCAAAGTTGTTTTCATTGCCATTTGTTCTAGAGCTTTAGACTTTGATGAGTTCAGAACTTTGAGTCCAGCTGAGGAGATCCACCTCTCAGCCAGAACATCTGGCCAGTCACAAAGATTTTATAGCATCCATTTAGAGACATGTAGAACCTTCATGTTGTTCTAGTTTGCTTCTCACTTGTTTCCAATATTTAATGTAACCCTTGGCATGCTTTGGGTTCAAGTTTTTTAGTGGTCACTTCGGAGGGACAAATTTGGCCTGACTTATTTTGGTTTACTTTGGTTTTCCTGAGCCCAAACTGGAAAAACACAATGATGTATGGCAAGGCTGTCAAGCCACAGTGATTTAAAGGGCTATGTCTTGAAACCAATGCTTCCTGAAAGGTGGAACTGCAACATGTCTTCTCAGATTCACTCGCTCATTAGGAAAATGCAGTCTGGTTTCCCTCCTGCCATCAGAGAAAGACTCTGATTCTGAAATCCAGTGCTTATGAAAGTATGAAAAGAAGATTTGGACTAATTCTGCTCCTTTAACAAACCAGTTTGTCCCTGTATTTTCCTGACATCGATCTGAAAATCTTTGCTACACATTCGTTATCCTGCTATCAGCTGCCTGAAACCATAACAAGTGTCTCTGGCATCAGCTCTGTCTCTTATCCAAACCTCTTTGATGAAAACTTTAGATGTACAGGCTGGAATTGAGTTGGCTCATGAGGAAAGGCTGATACTTCCCAGAAATAAAAATCCCAGCTCTGTTACTCACCAGCTGGATGAATATGAGCATCAGCTCATATTCCTAATAACTTCATATATGGGCATCAACCAAACCATGAAATGAATGAAATTTGAAACCTCCTGCAGAGAAGCCTCTCTGGATTGAAAAAGAGAAAGAGCTGAGTGGGTCTCAAGTATTTTAAGCTCTTGATCAAACCAGGGATCTCCAGGCATGCTGGCTGTGCATGGTACATGACCTTCCATCATGCCACTCTCCCCCTCATCCACCCTTAAATTTGCAGTAAAATATTGGATATATTCATAATTTCTCTAACCCTCTTACTATTTATTGCCAGACCCTGAGAAAACTGTTCCAGCATCCCTTCATTTCCATTTCCCTGGCAGCTCTGTAACTACATTCAGGATTTATTTCTTGAAAGTACAGACTAGTCCTAGACACAATCACACTACATGACTGCCCTGTGCGGAGGTTGTCTTCACATTCTGCTACAATCCCTGCAAGTTTCTCTATTACATTAACACTGAATTTTTGTTTAATTACATTAATTCTTCTTTTATGGCTGAAAGCTTCTCTGATAACCAAAATAGAGATACTGGAGTTGTACATTTAAATGTTTCAATATAGTTCCATGTCTCCTGTATGCCTTCTGGAAAAATAGATTTAACCCAGCTAATACTCTCTGGATAATGGAGTCCAGGAGCCAGGGAGAATGAGCTCCTTCAGCATGTTTTACACAATCCAGAGCACTGACAAACAGCATTATAGGCAAAATAATAAATACCTCATGTAATACACTGCAAGTGTTGCCTAATGAGAGATACACATCTTCAGGATGCATATCTGACAGAGGCCTTTATTCAATAAAATCACCAAACTCTTTTCTGATGAACCCTCTCGCAGCCTCAGCAATTCAAACCTGCTTATTCCAGCTGCAGTGCTCTATCCCTTTGCTTCCCTCCTCAAAACAGTCAATAGCAATTCTTACACACTGCAAACTGACCATAACCTCCTCATTTTAATTCAGTAATTACCTCAGTCAGAGAACAAAACTAGGGTGCCCTTTGCCTTCTGAACAACGGCTTTCGCAGCCATGGAGCTGCTCCCCAGATTTAAAGAAAGGAGAAGGCAAAGCAGAGCTGTGTGTGTATCACAGCCATCTGCAGGGGAGCTGCACTGGGGCATGGCACAGCCACAGGAGCCACGCCACTCTTTGCAGCAGGAGGGGGACACTGCAGCCTGAGGAGAAGAACCTAAAAAAAGCAACAGACCTCGGTGACGAGCTACCATAGGTATGCTGAACACTTAAAGCTACTGCACAGAAACAATGGTCCTTTAAAAAAAAGTAGTGAGTTTCCTACAAACCAAAGTGTTGGTCTCCTATAATCCTCTTCCACAACCATTTTCCTCCCTCCTTATTCCCTCTGACTGCTAGAAGTCAGCAAAGACATGATAATAATAAAACCCCCCACTGTCTGCTTTGTCTTCAGATGGAGGTGATGGCAAGGATCTCTGCAGAAAACAAAGGCTCGCTGCTGATGAAGTCATTTTAAAACCATCTGTCGTAATTTACTGACTAATGAAGTGAAGGCTTGCTCTCCCCAGCCTCACTGCAATTTGCCATTTTTTTGGCACATATGTAAAACAACACTTGCTTCCTTCAGCAGTCTCTGTGACAGTCTCGAGGTGACTGTCCAAACATTCCTCAACCCTGGCAAATGTAAAATCACCAAACTTTGTTTGACCCTTACTGAAAGACATTAAAATAGAATTAGTTTTGCAATAGTATAACAGCAATTTTTCTCCCAGCGGCTGTGTGTTGGCAGTAAGGACAAGATCACACAGAATACACAGCAAATCCAAGTAAAACTGGAGATCATTGCAGAATTGATTGTCTGAGGTTCAGATGCAACTCAAAAGGTGAACTCATGTGTTACCTCACCATCACCTCTTTTATCTTGTACAGCAATTCACCGTCCTTGCCTTTGAATCCTTCTTCTCTTTTTTTTTTTTTTTTAATGCTTGTTCATTTCTTTTGATGTCTGAAATAAAAATCATTGTGCTGGAAATACTGCACTTCATGTGTGGGAATCCAAGCAGCATATTACTTGTGGAATCCCATCTGATTTCAGGTGCATCCCATTGACCTCATACCGCATACACTGGCAACTAAATTTTGTTTATAAAGAAAGAAAAATAATATAGAATCATAGAATGGTTTAGGTTGGAAAAGACCATTAAGATGATCAAATCCAAGAGAAATATGAGATGAGTTTATTTAATTAAAAAAGAAATAGCCTGATCTTGCCAGAATTTTCCACTTCTAGTTTAGGGAGGTTTATAGCTTGCCAGTAGCTCAGTCTTCATCTTTTGCACATTTTTCTTTCCTTATGTCTGTAATTTCCTTCCATCCTGGCGGGTAAAATGATGTTGGGACTGTAAGCACCGAAGTACACAAGTATGCTGACATCAGGCATGAAGCATTGCACCAGGAGGCTGGAAAGCTTGTTTATAGTGTATCATTTCAAGAGTGGAATGCCATCTATTTTCTTTGCTTTTTGCAGCTTTCTTTAAAAAGTCTTTGTGGAGAGAGCTGCTGATTCAGCATTGCATCCTGGTGAGCCATGAGAGGGTGATGATGTGAAACTCAAACACGAGAGCCAGCACAGGAACAGATCCTCGGATCAGCAGAGTCAGCCTTCTGCTATAGCAGAAAGCACATCACCCAGGCCTTCGGACTGCTGAGGTTTTCTGAGGTGGCAAGCAAAACGCTGTTGGTTTTTGCAGTTGGCGAGACAGCAGGAATAAGGCAGGGCTGGCTGGCTGAGCCCACCCAGGCAGGGATGAGCTGCCCCCTGGAACGCTTCCCGCCGTTATTTATCACAGCCTCCGTGGCCACGGCTGCTCTCCTGCTCCGGCGTCGGTTGCCAACTTTCCTTTTTCTGGCGCTTAGTAAGGAGAAAGTTCTTCTTTTTGCCAGGTGAAATGTATTCACTAAACTCAGGGTATTTGGTAGTAAATTCTGGCTCTGGCTTTGTTTAATGCTACTTTGGTCTAGTGCAGTTTGTCCATCTGCTCCCTAGTGCTGCATCTGTTATGGGTGCTGAGATGCTCGTTTTATAGCTCCTGTTACTCCCTTCTTCTCTCTCCTGAGGCGTTCTGCTGATGATTTGAGAATACAAGCACGTTTTCAGATGCAAGGATCTGAAAAACATTTCGATGCTTCTAAATGTCTGGGTATTTTCTAGAAGGTTTTTCCAGCCTGTACCATCTGCTTTGAACATGATTTTTGTGGTGCTTTGCACCTCTCCTTAGAGTCCTTTGTCACAGGTTTAGTGTCACTAGTTCAGGACACACCTGGTTTAGATGAAAGCAGCAGCTTTCTGTAGCCTCTACAACTGAAATTTCAGTCTATATAATTTGCTTCAGTGTTTTGCCTGTAATTTGCATTGTCTCTGCAGCAATCAAGTTGTGTCATCATGTGCTTTCAGTGGCTGCCAATTCCCTTTCTTCTTCTGCATAGCTCAGAGGAAGTCAAGGTAACCTGGCAGTCCCTGATCTGCCCATCTGGTTTGCCTTCCCTTTCCTCTTTGCGTGTTCCTGCCTGATTTGTGTCCAGTAGGACTCTAGATTTCATAGACTCCATTTACATGAGCTTCTGCAAAACATTCCTGGCCAAAAAGATGCAAAACTCCACCTTTAAATCACCACAGCAGAGTGTAACAATTTTTTTCCCCTAAAAATTGTGCAATAAGGTCTTCCTTGGATACCAGTCCTGCTTACAACTGTATTAACCAAAGCAAATTTCACCATTGTTTTTCTTCACAGTCTTGCACACCTCTCACACTGATTCCTGGATAACAGCAAAAGCTGCCTCCAGAACAGAGTAGCTTATCATAGCAGCATTTACTAAGGAGTTCCTGTCTTTAACCTCAAACCAGAACTCAGTGCAAGATAAAGTGATGCCAGACTGCGCAGTTCATCTCTGAGATTGAGGTATAAGCCTTGGAGCCTGGCTCCATTCCCAGGCAGATGCCAGCCATAGCCATATCCTGCTCAGAAGGGCTGGCCAGCTCCAGTCGCTCTTGCTTTGGCTGTTGCTCAGCATTAGGCTCATAATGAAGCTCAGTGACAGATGCAATAAACCCTGCTCTCACCTACCTCCCATTGCTACCAGTGCAGTGTTATGATTTTTGTCAGATACTTCTTGACCCTTCCATCTCTTTCAGTGCTTAATGCAGCTTCTGGTGAAACACTGCCATCAAATCCTACACTGATCTTATCCTAATCCTACACTGATCTTATCCTAATCCTATTTTTTGCCATTAAGGCAAAAAAATAAAACAGTTTAATTTAGGAATTCAGTTCACCTGAGTGCTCCTTCTCCCCTCATGTCTGTTCAGGTATACATAAAAATGACAGATGGCTTTTTTTTTTTTATTTGCACATAATGACAATTATTTAGCACTCCTCCACATTACTCCAAATTTGAGGCAAGCAAGTTAATAAACTGCCCTTGCCACATTTGCAGCAGCAATGTGGTCTACATCTAAACAGTCTGACAGGCAACAAAACTTTACCAACCCAATGTTCTTCCAGAAGTGTCCATAAGAGGCATTTCCAGTGGCACAGTTTCACATAAACCTTAATCAAAGCCTAAAACTGCTGTTTAAATGCAATTTAAACTCCACCTGCTGGCTGAGCTCCTCAATGGCATCATGTCTGCACATACAGAGGGTAAAGGGGCTTAAGGATGCTCCCCTTCCAGTGCTAAGGGGCTTAAGAAAGATCTGTGATACATCCCATTAAGAGAAATAACAGGCAAGATTTTCTAAAGTGATTAATGATCTCTATAGCTCTGTTTAATAGAAACATGTCTAAAAGATCTGATTTGCAATATCACTAATCACATTTGAACATGGTGGCAAAATCAACCCTGAAATGCTCTGAAACACAAATGGGTCTACGGAGAAGCAACAAATGTGCTCTCAGTTTAAAAAAGGGAATGTATTTCACGAGAAAGGCTTGAAATAGGGGTTGGAGTAACCAGACATTGTTTTGTTTCTCATATCCCATTTCCAGAGATACATTTCAAGTAACTGTAGAACACTAACTTCACGTACACACACATAGAGAACACAATGCACACACGTGGCAATGAGGGATTTGTGCAGAGTGTTCACATTTCATTCCATTGGGACTCATATATGCCCGTGTTTTAAAAAAAACATACATTGAAAGAAAATTAGGATTTTGTTTTTCTTTTTTTATTTTAGTACCTAAAAATCAACTTCAGTGGAAAAACAATCTGTAGAGCAGTTTAAGAATATGAGGTGCATTCAGGAAAAATGTTAGGCATTAGTAAATTTTTCCATGTGTGATAAGGGTAATTTAGCATAAACTATGTATCTTCTATTTTCTTAAAACTAGCCAGACTTTAGAAAAATTTTATGGTACTAATAAGACAGAAATCTCTGAGAATTCAGTGCATGGCATACAGGGAAATCAAAAATTAATTTAAGAGGCATATTTCCAAGCTATGAGGGTTATTGACAATAATCAGTACAATCAGGAAGTCATCAAACACTGACTATTCTCTTTTCAAAACAGTGCATAAAAAGATATTAATTTTGTTTCATACTCATATTTCATATTAATTTATTATCCAATAAACAGTTTATGTGACTGTGTTTATATTGCATGAATTGTTTGGAAAATATTGACCAAAACTATCACCCAGAGAATGCTTTACTTTCCATAGCTCAATTTGTGGGGCAGGTCAACTGACACTTGAGACTAATTCTGCTTGCCTGGTTAATCCACAAGCTTCAGAATGACCCTCTAAGCACTTCCAAACAAATACTCTGGCCCATTTCTCACTGATATTCATCCCAGTGCTTTCCATAAGCCATTTTTTATGGATAAAAATGTCATCAGACGAATTAGCAAGAAGCAAGTAGAAAAGAATAACATATCCTGACATGAACTGTAGGGCTTTATGCAAACACACACACACACACACACACACACACACACAAAAGAATATATATGTTACAGGCACCTGCTGATTCTTATTGTGCCTAGTGACAGAATCTAAACATGACAGAAGGATGGATCTGTTCAGCTGGTAATACTCTGTTAGTTTGATGCTGCTTTCCCCTTCAAAAGTAGCACACGTGAGGATAACCGTAGTGCAAAGCCTGTTAGGGGAAAAAAAAAAAAAGGCAAAAAGAAAAGCAAAGCAAAACGCAGCAATAATCGTAGAGTTTCTCATTAACATATGAAAACTCTTTAAAAGCACAGGTTCTGAGTAGCTGTCAAGAAACCAAGACTTCAGTTAGAAGTAATTAGTTACGGTTCATACCCTCAGCATCTGCACCCAGCAGCCCACCCAGCCTGTCTGGAATTAGCAGGAGCAGCAGAGGCTTGGCCAGACAGGTAAGGCAGCACTGCAGGAGAATTCAGCTGCCCAGAGCCTGGGGCTGCAGTACAGGTGATTCCCATAGAGGGAGATGTTGCTTTGTTTCTTCTTCATTTTAAAGTTTTTCTGTCCATGTCGTGGGAAAAACTTCATGTGCTCCAGTCACAGCATGGACACTTCCCAGTAAGATTTTTAAGATGAGCAAAGCATTCACCAAAACTTGTAAGTCACGTCTATTACTGAATTAATTTTTCCCATTGTCCTGCCTTATGGCTTTTTTGAGCCAGCATTACTAAACTTACAATTTGTGACTGTTTTCTTAACCTGTCCAAAGGAGCCCATGAGGGTGCTCAGAGGGCTGAAGCATCTCTGCTACAGAGACAGGCTGAGAGAGCTTCTCTTCTGGGGAAGAGAAGGCTCCAGGGAGACTACATTGTGGACTTCAGTACTTAAAGGGAGCTTAGAAAAAATGGATAGAAATTTATTGTAAGGGCAGATGTCCTATCCTTAGTGATAGGACAAGGGAGAATGGTTTTAAACTAAAAGAGGGGAGACAGATCGGATGTTGGGAGGAAATTTTTCCCTGTTAGGATGGTGAGGCCACGGCACAGGTTGCCCAGAGAAGCTGGGATTGCCCCATCCACGGAAATGTTCATCCAGGCTGGATGGGATTTTGAGCAACCTGGTCCTAGTGGCAGGTGTCCCTACCCATGGCAGAGGGTTGGAACAAGATGAGCTTTCAGGTTCCTTCCAACCCAAAACATTCTGTGATTCTATGACTCCTAAAGAGCGATAGAGATGGAAACTGTTCTTACAAAGCAATCAAGCAGCTACTGCATTCCCAGCACTCTGGATCCTTCAGCAAAAGGCAGGCTGACCACATCACTGGGCACTTTTGACATGAACATACTTCCACCACAAATAGCTGGCACCATCACTTCCTCCTTCTGTACCTCCACAGAGAGAACATACTCCAAAATAAACAGAAGGAAGGATGGGCTGTGTCTGATACAATGAATTTATGGAGCTCAGGTTAAACTGAGGACATCGCCCTCTGGTAACCCTTGGTTTGCTGCGACAGCCAAGGATCTTCGCGTCTGCAGGAGAAGTTTGGTTTTATTTAAGGAGTGGGGTTTGTCTCATGAGATGGATGTGAAAGTGCCTGATTTCATTGCTGCCTGGTATTATGGTGGACTCTAATTCTCTTGCCTCCTTCATGAACCATATTCTATATAATATCTGCTGTCCAGCACAGGAGCTTTTTTAATTAATATTCCTCAGAGAGGTGATCTGATTTTGCTTTTGCAGGCAAAGAAATGGGTCTGCTTTAAAAATAACCTCTTATATGAAATTATGCATTATAGCAATCCCATGCAGAACAGCAGCTAGGAAAGTATTCCATAGCAACAGCCACATCTTAATAGAAGATCATCTCCTGGACATCTCCCTCTGCATTTCTGCAATTACCAACTATGTCTGCTACCATCTGCAATTATATAAAATCCCTCTGGCAAGTACAGCTATTGCTTACATGGAAAATTAATGTAGTGGAGCAATGGGACCTAATAACTAAATATAAGAAATATGAGTTATTATTACATCTGCCAAGCTTTACACCAGCTACCAGGAACCATTGAGCTGATCATCATGTGAAGTAATTTGAATTATTTTACTTAATAATATAAATCATAGCACTCACATTTAATATTTTCTTTGCATAATAATGCAGAACTTTCCCCTGCCACTTGACATTAAAAATGCATCAGTGCAAGAGGCTGTTTTCAATATCACAAAGGAAAGAACTGATCTGGTCAAAGGACACCATGGGAGTCAGGTTATCTGGGAGCAGCTGTGACCACAGGAGGCACAGACAAGTGTGCCTGTTCCCTGGGTGCTCCAGGGTGCATCAGGCTTCTTTCCAAGCACACTTCTTCCATATTGCTGGGAAAGAGGCATTCATGTTTCCTGATGCCCCTGTGTCATATTGCTGTCGGGCTATCAGTTTTATAAATCAAAAAAGCACTTAGATTCTATTTAGAAGAAGCAGGTTTTGAAATGCATTATATTGCAGGTTAATATTATCCCTAATCTACAGATTAATAATGATTTTACAAACTTTGGCTTTTTCTTTGGCCCAGCATCCATTAGTGTATGAATGACTTCCTAATCTGGGTTTAAAAGGTGCAGTTACCACAGTGGCTCTCTTTTTTGTCTTAAAAATTAAAGACATTTGCCTTCTTTTTTTAAAAAGTGACATTTTATTTAAAGTATTTTGAAAGCAATTAAACATTTTCTGACAGTGGGTATAAACATTGATAAAAAATTTCCATAACTGACATTTTTCTAGAAGAAAGCAGTGACAAATGGCATACATGTTTGAAAAAGTTGCACAAATATCATCTTGGGGAAAACAATAAGAGGTCGCCTGCCTAGAAAGATTTGGAACAAAGTAAATTATTGGTACTAATTTATCTCTGTCTACCAGCCTGGGAAAGAAATCCCAGACATCCATTTTTTGCACCCTGGAAGTATTAATCTCACTATAATATATCAGCACCAGTCAGCACTTCTGCTACAGAACAACACACCAGGCAATTAATAGAATCACCAGTGCCTTGACAATGTCAAGGCAGGAGGAAATGTTCTGAAGAGGGAGAATATCCCAATTGTCATGACTTGGATGTCAAAGCAAAGATTGACTGTTTGAAAATGGAATTAATCCTGTTCACCTGTGGCAGATAAAGAAAGGCTGAGTGTAAAACAGCAGCTCAGTTCAAGTCAGCTGTCAGGTTTTGAACTGTTCTGAAACCAAACTGCAATTCTCTGGTGGTCTAGATAGAGGAGATAAAAAGGGATCATTAAGATCAACGGCTCTGACGCTGAACTAAACAGGTACCAAACACACTATGCTTCCAGCACCAGCTTTTGGGCAACCTTAGTTGCAGAACTTCCTGATCTTGATGGGCTAATTTTGAACAGGGAAGCTGAGTATCTTCAGAGTGGCTGGAAAATAGAGCAAAGTGAAAGCAAAGGCCTGGCCCACACACATTGAATGCTGTGGTGTGTCATTCCTCAGGACGGAGTGACACCGGCGCAGTAGAGCAACCTGCTGGGAGGCCAGGGCCAGCCCTCTGGAAGGCACAGCTAATACTCCCCTGGGACAGCAGCAGGTCTGTGGGTCACACCAGGAGCATGATGAGCACTGAGTGCATCTGGATCGAGGTCACTGTGCACCTCTGACAGTGAAGGCAAGAATGTCACTAGCTGGAAGCACAGTACAGGTGTATTTATCTGTGTCACTGGAAACTGAAGTTAAGAAGCATGGATTAGTCACATGGCCTGCAAAGAGAGAGGAGGTTGAGCAGCTGAAGGAGGTTCAAATAACCCCTTCTGAGAAGCAGGTCATGTCTGAGGAATCTGTACTTTCTTGTGACCATGTGAAGGTTGAAGGAAAACAGCAGGGATCTGCTGGTTAGGCACACAACATCCTGAAGGAACATTTCAGCAACCTGCAGTAACCTAGACATGCACTCTCAGTAGCCAATAAACACAAACAACAAACAAATACCAGTGACAAAAGAGGTGATGCATTTAGAGCTAGGATAGCTGTCCCAAAGTGAAAACAATTATCTAAGTTTAACAGGATTACCCCCAGCCACAGCCCTTCCCACACTGCTCTGCCCCCTCCCAGGTGATATTTCCATCTCCACCACCTCTGCTGCATAAATAAGTGTTTGTGTTCTCAGTCACTCAGAACTTTCTTCTGCAAATAGTCCCTTGAGGTTGTTTGAATGCTAACATTACACATTATCAACAGCAGTCTCCATGCTAGCATCCTATTCCATGGACAAATTGTTCAGGCCCTCTGAAAACTCAGGCAGCTCCCACTCCAGAAATTCCCACCATTTGAGGTTTTGAAAGTTAAAATTGAAAGCTTTGAAGCTTTCTTCAAAAGCATAAAATCCCTAGACTTCCCTTCATACCAGACAAAATGAACCATAGAAAGCGACCTTTGGGTTTTAAGGGACCTTAAAGATCATCTAGTTACAACCCACAACTCCCTGCCCCTTGCAGCCCTCCCTCAATCCCATTAGACAATGCATTCTTTAATTTTACATGGGCCTTTGCAGCTCATATCAACAGAGACATTTGGGGGAGAGCTGGTTTTGTGGTTTGGGTTTATTTTTTTGTTTTGTTGGATTTTTTTTTATTTAAATAAAGCTTGTGTGGGTGGCAGGAAAACAGAGTGGGAAGAGCCAAGCACTGGAGGACCTGGTTGGGTACTCCGCACAGCATACAGAAAAGGTTACTGCGTGGGCAGCAGCAGCAGCAAGGAAAGTGGGGAAATGCAGAGGTAGAGGAGGAGGAGGGAGAGGTGGGAAGGAGATGATGTGTGTGGATAGGAACACAGGGAAAGCAGAGTCTGTCCTCAGCTGTGTAAGAAGAACCAAGGCAGATGGCCTAGTAAGGACTGTATCCATATCCTTGGGTTAAGGGCAATCAGACTATAGGGTACTTACCCAGCAGGGAGCCTTTGTTAGGCAAAACTGCCCCACTGCAAGACATGCAGGGTACAATCAGCACCCAGGGAGGGCAGTCAGGACCAGGCTGCATTTGACCGTGTGGTGCACTGAGAAGTAATGAGAGATGTCTCGAGAGACACTGAATTTAGCTATGCTAAAAACCAGACCAGGTCTGGCCATTTAGATGGATAAGAGCACCACAATTACAAGGCTTGAAACGCTTTTTGAAAGGGTATTTCTCAGACCAGCCACACATTTTACATAGGCTGCCCCTACGCTCTTGTTTTTTCTTTTTATTTAAACCCCCTTCTTCCTTTCTGCTTTATATTTTGTATGACAAAGGCCCTGTGATGATACATTGATACTGAGCAAAATAAGGAAAGCTGGAGCTTACAGTGGTTGATGAGAAGAGCAGGAGAGAAACTCCTTGTCATCTAGTAGTAATGGTATTATGCTACTTGTCACCCGGTACAGTTCTACCCATGGGAAAACAGCAAGGGACAACTGGGGAGGAGGCTATGGGCCGGCCCTCTGCTTTGGGTACTGAAGAAAAAGGATGCTCCATTCAAATGGCAGTGGCACAAGAGTCTGGGAGCCAGGAATCTTCCAGGACATTCAAAACTCCAGCTGCTTCTAGTCCCACCATTGTAAACACAGTGGCAGTCTGTCGGGACTTGTCTGTCGCGACTTGTCTGTCCTGCAGCCAAGATCCGCTGTGGTAGTTCCTCTTTTCCACTGGCAGCCGGTGGGCGAGGCAACCGGGGAGGCAGGAGAGGTGGAAAAGGAACTGAACCCTCGGCCCGCCACAGGGCGTGGGGGCAAGGGGCAGGGGCAACCCAGCGCCACCAACCCGGCAAGGTGAGCCCAAGGACATCCGTGTGGCCCACGCACGAATGCCTCCGAAGGCTCCGTCTGAGGCCTTGGTAAAATGGCACTGAGCCATTTTTGTACAACACGAGGAACAAAGTGCGTGCCCCTCACGAACACTTTAGCTGCTCGTTCTCTTCCCTCCATGAACTTCATTCCTCAGAGGAACACAGCGCGAACCCCTGGCTCTGACCGCCCCGTCCTGAAAATCTGGGAGCGAACACGTTTGTGCACAATGGCTCGGGCGGCAGCAGCTGCGGAGG
>VXBQ01006691.1:1143118-1347073 GCA_013400175.1 Phainopepla nitens
GCGGAGGCCGCGGTGCCAAAGCCCAGCTCCACGCAGGGACCGCGCTTTTCAACAGCCGAGCCGGGCCAGCTGCCGCCGGGGACCCGTGCGGGCGGGAGGAGAGGCAGAAGCGCCCCTGAGAGCCCCCGGGATCACGGCACCGGTGGCCAGCCGTGAGGGATCGTGCGGGATCGTGCGGCAGCCGCGCCGCNCCGGAGACATCTTGCCCGCGCCGTAAGTCGCCGCCGTGGCCCGCCCGCCGCGCGGGAAGGAGGGGGCGCGGGGGGCTCTGTGGCGGCGCGGTGACACCCGGCGGCGGTGGGGGGGCCCCGAGCCGGCCGGGCGCGCCGTGGGACGGAGGGTGACGGTCTCCTCCCCCGAGGGAAACCGGGAGTCGGTTCGGCTGCTTCTTGCTGTGCCTCGGGTGAAGCCGGGAGATCCACCCGCGCCCCGCGAAATGGTGGCAGCGGGGCTGTATTTCCATGGAATCCGCTGTGGAATGACGGTGTGGGGCTGGAAGGAGCCCGGCGGGGCTGCGGGAGCGGCCGGCGGTGTGCAGCCGCGGGCCCCCGCGGCCCGGCTGCTCCACGCACGGACGGGCTCTCCCTCCTCGTCGTTCCCACCGCGGGTCGCCGAGCAGGGGAGGATAATCGAGGGAGACTGCGAAAAGCACAGGGCACAAAACAGCAGGACGCGTTTTCCGTGTGTTTCACTTCGGGATGAAGAACCCGTGGTGTAAAAGTTACCTGCCTCGTGTGAACGACTTAATTAAAAAAAGCTAAATGATGTGTTTTAAACCGTAAGCAGAGGCTTCCGAGAGTAGTACAAATAAATGTTTGTCTGGAAAGAGGGCTCCTTATTCTTTCCGGACTGTCACTTCGTGCAGAGGCTGCAATATGTCTGCCTGCAGGATTTGAGCAGCCCGTACGGACTGTCTGGGTGTGGGTGTTCCTCCGAGGGGACTGCCAGTACTGCAGGGCGCAGGTGAATGCAGGTTCCTGAGGCTCCGCACCGGCTCCAGCTCAGCAGCGCTGGGACTGAGACTCGAGGCTGACGTGTTTCTGCCTGTAGGAGACAGTGAGGGCAACAGACTGCTTCTGTGACTTGCATCTCCCTGTAATCCTTTTGTTTCTTCTGTAATTGTTAGAAGTAAGTTGTAGAAGGCCCATCAAATTGTGTCTGAAGCCAGCAGTTGGAACTAGCTCCTATGCAAGCAGGGTGGTGTAAAGCTGAGGTTGCTTCATTTATAGAGATGGAAAGTGACTTGTTGTTGAAATATACTTGGATGAGAGTTGTTATTTATCTCTTGACCATGCAAGCGAACAACCATTTTTTTCCCCAGGACTGTGTGTGGCTGTCACTTAGCAACAGGTCTGTAGAGAACTTGGCAGATCCACCGCCTCCCCCATTCTGAAGAGTAAAAGAAAGAAATGAGCGAAGGAGCAAGAGTGCAATTAATAAAAGCAGTACCTGGGTTCTCAGGGACAGCCCAGAGTTGAAAGACTTACATTGAAACAAGACAATTACAGTTGCTTTGAAAATTATGTTTTAATGCAGTTGGGTATGAAGGATTTTCATCAAGTAGTCCCTAGAAAACTACCCAGTGTGTTTGGGAGTTTGGGGCTTTTTTTTAAAAGTGTTATGGAAAAAGGGAGTTACATTGTTTACTTAGTAATGGTTGGAGGTTGTTTTGCTGCATTATGTTTCGGAAGCTTTGCCACTGAAATCTAGGCTTTCTGGGTTTCTAAAGAGTAACTTTGTTTTGCTGTGTGTGCTGTATACCCTTCTGACTACCAGTAAAGCCAAATGGTGACAGTGTAGATTAAGCCATAACTGATCTAAAAACTAGTGGCAAGACTAGAATTTGGCTTAATGACAGTGAAGTCAGTAAAGTGCTTAAGCACTGCTTATTTTGTAGATCAGCATGAGCAAAAAGAGAAGTCCACCACTGCAAGCTTGGTCTTAAAAGAACCCAGTGCATTTAAATTTGTTCTTAGGAGTTGCCTAGTTCTGCTAGTACATAGCAATGAGCTTTGATAAAAGATATTTTCTTGATAAGGTGAATGATATAATCACACTCTGGAAGAATAGTCATGAACCTTTGCTCTCGGAAGAGTGCAGAAATATTTTTGTGCAACTCTGTCAGCTTGGATCAAGGCCTGCTGTCTGTTCCACAGAAAAGGTAGTCCTACCCCAGCGAGGTTCTGAAGTAGGGATAAAGGAGCAGGGATCTGGAACTGATGCCGCAAGAGGAGAAAATAGCTTCCAGATAGATGCTCCATTGGGAGAGGAAATGTTGGCCCCTGTGGGTAGTGCTGAGTATTAGGTTTTGTCATCTCAAGAGGTAAAATTGGAAAAGAAAAATGCAGTGCTTGTGGAAAGACTACAGGGCTGGCTTGCTTGCTTGGTAGGGAAAGATGCTGTGAACACATAAAGAAGCTACAGTTCCTTACCCAAACCCCTTCTAAAATGGATGGTCAGGAATGATGAAAGAGTCACACCATTCATGACCTCCTTGATGGGTCAATTTCTTGCAATCCCTTCTCTCAGCAGTATAATATCTATTTTAAATTTTGTTCTGCATCTGAATTTTGCCTTGGAAGCATCCACATGAATTCTTTATTACATTTTTATTTTCTTGCAAAAATGTCAAGGGACAGTTGTTTTCAAAACGTCATTTAAAACAGTTTTTCTGCAGTGAATTTACAAATGATCCAGTGACTTAAGGCCCTCTATAAATTTTTATGCTTTCTATCTACTTACAAAAACCTGTAATGTATAAATGGCTATTTCAGGCCAGTTCTCCTAGCAGTGATCAGTGAAGACAACTGTATTTACGTTTTCCTGGCTATTGGTGGCAGGATGCCCAGCAGAAACTCTTGTCACACTCCCAGCACTGTTCTTAGTGGAGGTTTGCACATTAAGGGGTATTTGTTTTGGTGTTTCACACCCACTGTGGGAGGGAGGGACTTCTGCCAATTGAATACAATTGTGCAACAGTATTTTGTGTAGCACACAGATTTTGTGAAAACATTATTCCTCTTTTTCCCATCCTTTATGTAATTGCTATAGGAATTTTAATTGTCTTAATCTTCAACAGAAGGTACACATATTGTGCATTCCTAGATGGGGAGTGTTCTCTTGGTTTTCCAAATGAGAATAAATGTATGGTTCTACCTTCTCAGATGAGAAGTTAATGGAGTTTTGGAACAACTGCTTTACGACTGGTTTCACTCTTCTGTCTGTTTCAGACCTCAGAGTTACTGCTTTGATAAAGAACTTGAGCTAAAGTTTGAAATCACATCAGACCAAATGGTAACTGAGTGATTGGCTCTTTTTAGTACTGTTGTACCTAGAAACCACAGTCACAGGCAGAGACACTGTTGTGCCAGGCAAGTATTTTTATTATTATTAAATGCTATGCCATTTTATAAATATGCCAGAGTAGCTTCTGATCAGCTGAGAACAGACCAAGTTCATTGTCACAGCAAAGTCAAGTGCACCTTTTCAGCAAGAGTTCAGGGAGTGGCTATTGTGGGACATAAATAGATTTAAGAGAGAATGGCAGTACTTACATTGTTAATCTTTTGAAACAATGGAAAGAAAATAATATTGAAGTTAATCTCTTGTGATACAAAAATGAACTTTCCAGCTTAGTCTTTGTACTGAAAGAAAAGAAAACTAATTACTGCATCTTAGTATTTTTCCTATTGTAGTAATGATCTCCTGGATTCCACTACTCACTGATATGATGATGTAGATCTAAATTGAATCATCTCTTTGCTGAGTGCAGTTAATAACACCAATGTGAGCCCACGATTAGAACAGTCTCTGTCTGACAGTAAGATTCATAGTAATTTGTTTAGTCATTAAGAACCACTACCTGAAAACTGTTAATAACAGACTGGGTTTATTACTGCTGTTTGATCAAAGTGTCAAATCAACTGAACTAATGAAGTGCTGGTATTTGGGATTTGAGGATAACTTTACCAGGATGATCAGGCTGCGCTTTAAGAATTATGTGGTGTTAAACCTTTCAGAAAAACAAATGCCTGTGTGCATTTGAGGAAGATGGTATTTGAAAGTGTGGTTCAGCAGAGTATCTGTCTTCACTCAGAAAAATACGGCCAACCGGAGTTACTCCAGCCAATTTCAAAGAGAAAAATGTTAATTATGCTGATTTCATCACTTCACTTTAAGGTTGTTTCTTAGGAAATGTAATTCTGGCTCACAAAGACATGACAGCAGAGGAGCCTTGTAGCTGGAATCTTTGCTGTGACCCAATTAATACACCATCAAATCTTGTGTATGCATTTGGAGGTCTTAGAAAGCAGTGTGAGTCTTTCCACCGTTTTAAAGGGGTTTCAAAAGGCTGTGAATCAAGTGCTAAATTCTGTATCTAGGGCAATCTGTGTCCAAGCACAGCAGAGCCACTGAAGAATATAGTGTTAAATCTGATTTGAAGTTAAAGGTGAACTTAGATACTTGAGTCCTCAGTGATATCCCCTGATTATCATAGTGATAATTTTGTGAACTCTCACACTGAAACAAAACCATTTTATTGTCAAATCTTTGGAGACTTTGCAATGTATTTGGTAAAGTTCTCAAAAATTCCATTGCAGAGGCAGGACAGAAGAAGGAAAGGAAAGTACTGGTCCATTGACTGTGATTTATTTAAATATATATTTACTTTTATTATACTGCTGAAATCTCGTCTGATCTGTGATGCGTGTGATAAGGTTGCCTTCGGTTGCCTCTGTGATCTGTGGAGTCTCGGTGACTCAGCAAACAGCTCTAGTTCATTAGTGCTGGCAGCGTTCCAGAGTTTCTGGTGTTACAAAGATAAACCTTTTTGGAACATGTAAGGCACACAGCTTTCTTTGGTTTTTGATCTATTGCCATGCTCTTTACATTTCACCTCAGTATATTTTCTTGTGGCTTTTGCAAGTGAAATCTCTCTCCCTTCTCTTTTTCGGTGGAGAACCAGAAATGGGGAAGAGACCTCTGAGAGTTGGTTGGGCCATCCTGCAGCTCAAAGGCAGGACAAACAGGTTCTGCAAAGTAATGATCCTGAATACACAATTAAGCTCTGAAAAAGGTTTTCATGCCAGGCTCTCACTTTCACCTTCCAAATGACGTGGTTGGTAACAGTAAAAGTGGTACTTGAAAGCTAATTGAAGTTTTCCTCCCTCCACCCCCAACATCTAAACAATCTGAACGTCCAGTGATTCACTACATGTAGGAATGGGATCCTTGAGATGGGAAGGTCTGAAACTCATGTTTATCACATTTCACCTTTCATACTAAAAGTTTCAGAAGTTCTTGGTTTTTTCATTATGCACCCCTGTGCACCAGCACCTTTCAGGCAAAGTTTCTCCTCAGAAATAAACTTCCAGCTAGAAAGGTCTTTAAAGTTCCATATAAGGGGGTCAGGTGAACTGTAAAGATAGGTCCAGGGTAGCCTAAATATTAATGTGAGTAATGTGACCAAGTGCATAAAATAAAGAAAGAAATTACCTGTAGAATTTACAGAGCTTTTAAATAAGCTTATGAAAGAAAAAAAAGACACCATTTTATATATGGGTTGATGTTACTTTTTATTACTACCTACTTTACTAATGTCTTGGTGCAAATGTTTCAGCAGATAATAGCTAAGATGACACTCTCCCAAAGAAAGAAAACATTAGGAAGTAAGGATTTCCATGTTCTCTTCCAGCTGTACTGATATCCCATAAACTCACTAAATGATTAATAGAAGTTTACTGCTCAAGGCTTGCAGGCTTTCTCTAGAAAAATTATGTTTTTCATCATTGACCTCTCAGTTACAAACCAAATATATTGCGAGGCAGCACGGATATTTCTTATGTCCCTTTCTGTGGTTTTTGACTCAATGAACCTCTTAACATTTGAGGTTAAACATCCCTAGTACTGTTGATGAAAATGGATTGTGAAATATGAAAATTATTCCTGGCAGAAGTTCTATAGACAAGTCAAAGCCCCACCCAGCCTTCCTGCTAACAAAGAGCTAACTAGATGAGAAAATGCAATTAAATGGATGTTTTAAAAATCATTGGTGAGATGCATTTGGGTCATTTCTCAAGGCAAGAAGATTGGCTTTTGTCCTCTTCTTCACAGAACAATGGTTGTTACAGAGCTTAGTCCACAGCAGATGAAAGGAGATGGAGCCCTTCTGATGGCTTCCCCTTCCCAAAGATTCCTATCTCTTTCTGGACATGAGTTTCCTAAATGTCGTGTGACTTTCATCTGATCTACGAAGATGGGATTATTGTGTTTAGCTTTAAAAATCATGTAAACCCATTGCATTTAATTTACTTAATGTACTGTGCAGGTGTAGATTCTGATGAATGGAATGTGGAAGTGGAAAGGAAAAGAAACATCTGATACTCATGTTCCTTTGGCTATCCTGGCTGGTCTTTGTTGGGCAGTTATGTAGCCTGAATGTTACTGAGAATTGAAGGACTGCAGGATGTGTCAGCACAGAACAGAAATTGCAAAATCTAGAAGTGGGGTTGATGGACCTGTTTTGCCCCATTCTGAGATCGCTCCTTGGTGGATTCAGGCATGTGGGAAATACAGTTAGGTTCATAAGGGCAAGTAGAGAATTCAGAATGAACAAGTGAAAAATAGGGGAAGTAGAGAAATGGTGTGGGAAAGCAGGATTGAAGGAGATTTCATTGTGGAGTGTAAACACAGCAATGAATTTGCATGTGTGTTAGGTAGGATTTGTGCAGCAAGGGAAGAGGTGGGATGTACAGAGGGGTGTGTGTCACTGATGCATTCCTCGGGTTTCCCTGGAGTTCAGACGTGAGGGAAGGGAGATGGGGAGATAGGCACTGTCTTCTTTCCTCTGAGGTAATTTCAAAACCCAGCAAGTTGCCTAAACCTTCAAAGACACCTTGAGAGCCTGTGAACCCTCCACCTCTTTGGATTTGTCAGTGTCTATTTACAGCCTGAGCAGAAATCAAAGAGAGGACAGAGTATGTTTGACAGCTGTATCAGCAGTAGGTTCCCTCAGTGAGATAAACTGAGATACAGTTGTCAGATACGTGCTGGGTGTTCAGATCACTGTGCTGTCAGGAAAAGGTGGCAGATAGAAGATTGCCAGATTCCTGGAGGGAATGTTGAAGCAATATGCTCATCAGTGTGGAGATGGCTGAGTTTTGGTAGATTCAAATCTCAAGGGGCTCATTTCAGATCTTCCTAAAAATAGAACATTTTCTGTACAGGGGATGTATTTTGCCATCCGTAGGCCTTTGTTCTCTCAATTCTCACACATCTGGAAAATTGAGTTTTTTAAAGGAGGTGAATACACTTCATGAAAGCTTTAGTGGATACAGTTTCTCCTAGTTTGGAATGTAATTGTGCATGAACATAACTGCCCTACCACAGCTGTTCAAATGCCCTCACAAAAGGTTTTCATGGAGATCAGAGGTTGTGTCAGTCTCCTCACAGAAAGCATCCTCTGCTTCAATGCAGAAGTTCTATTTTAAATCCAGTACTTACTGCTCTTTGCTCCATTAGTGGTGCTGGGTTTAATCTGTTAGGAATTTCAGGAGAACAGATTTTTAGGAAATAACTTGTTTTATATATTTTCTGTATAAAATTATGCCAAATTACAATGGGAAGTAAACATTCTATGGGAAATTATTTTAGGTTCTTGTTGTGTGTACTCTAAAAAGGCAGCTTGTCTGTATGTTTAGCCACTCTAATGCATTGCCTACCCCAAAATACTGATTTGCCTTGGAATTCAGTGTGTGGGCTTATAGTATCATTCCTTATTAATAACCGTTTATCTTTTGTTCTTTTTTTTTCTCCTTTCTTCCTAAATATAGAGTGCTGTTTCAGACCTGATACAGACAAGATGTCCAGCAGGGGTGGAAAGAAGAAGTCAACCAAGACTTCCCGCTCTGCAAAGGCTGGGGTCATATTCCCTGTTGGAAGAATGCTCCGGTACATTAAGAAAGGCCACCCAAAGTACAGAATTGGTGTTGGTGCTCCTGTGTACATGGCTGCTGTACTGGAATATCTAACTGGTAGGTTTTGCTGAATTACGTGAAATAGTAGCAGTAAAAGTTAAACACAAGCTAAATTTGCATGGAAGAGAAATCAAACAAACTAAAAAAGTTACAGCTGAAGTGTGTGTTCTGCTGATCACGCATCTAAGCCAAAATCAAGGTACCCTCACCCCTCAGAGCTGATGACTTCTGTTCATTCCAGCATAGAATTTGCTTTCACCACTTATAAACACACTCCTTCCACATAGACAGGCCTCCCACTGCCATCTGTGTGTGTGAACTACATTGTTGCAGTTCTCTTTGCTTTCATTTTGTACCTGATGACTTTGTTTGGATTATAATTGTCTGTTAAGCATTTACATTAATTTAAAATAGAGAGCTTCTCCATGTTTGCACAGGGCTGAGACTGCTTACAGCCTTGTTTAAACATTTTTATTCAATTTACAGATTTCTTTTTGGACGACACATGCTGTTTGCAATTTGTTTGAATGAGTCTGTGTATACGTGCACACTGTTCATCTGCCCTGCATCCATGAAGATTGTCTGCTTACAGTTGGAGTTCTTGCTCAGTTCCCTTCATCACATCAGAATGAGAATATCTTAAATAACTATCTCATCCTCACCTTCTTGCAGGACAAAATTATTATTTTTCATCCATTTAGAAAGAAACTTCAAAGGAAGAAGATGCTTTGTCCAATGACATAAACACCCAGACATGCAAGGAAAGATCTTTACATGGTTGTTTTGTTCTCAAACAAAACTTAAGACATTGCAAGTTTATCCCCCCAAACAATATTACAAAAGCAGTCTTTTGACAGAAAACCCCGACTGTAATGGCATCAGCATATGGGCTTTTTGCAATAACGGTTTGCTTAAAATAATAAAAAAAAAAAAGGATAAGAAGGTTCAGTCACCTTCATGTGGCCAGGCTGATGTCTAAATATATACCTGTGGTGTAAGGATCTAGCAAAAGCACAAGTGCCAGAGAGATGAGTGTTTGGAGCCAGATTCTATTAGTATGACTAAGGAAAAGCTTGAATGGGATCTTATTTCTCAAAGCAGTGTTTCTTTTTCCAGTGCATCTGCTTGTGTCAGTGTTCTTGCTACAGGTTCAAGTGTTTCAATGGACAGGAGACTTTAAGCTGTATTGGTGTGCTGAGCCTCTAAAAAGGTACAGGTTTTTCTTTCCCTCAAGCACAAAATTATAAAGGATTGACTTTTCTGGGACTATTTAAAACTGAAGCAACCTGACCTTACCACAGTTTTACACACGTCTTATAATGGCTCCTGATGTTGAAAGACAGAAGATTTCTTCCTATAAAGTTTCTTCTTCCCCTAAAGATGAAGATTGGTAATATTACCAAATAGTTAATAGAGTGCTTGTTTTCTGTAGGTTATTTATACTATCAAATACGTATTTTTTTCCCTTCACTTCACATTCAGTTTTCTTTATTTGGGCCTTTTCTTTAAGAGAACGCTTTTAAACTTCATAGATGGCCTTAAAAAATTAACATTTCCTTTAGCTAGGTTCCTGCTTACACCAATAACAACTCAAATAAAAGGCTTCTTAGGGTGAAGGGTGCTTTGAATGCTGTCCTTTTAAAGAAGCAGAGCAATACAGGTGAGCTTAAGGCTCTGCTAATGAGCAGCACATGTTACTGGTTAACTGATTCAAAGTGTTGGCTGAGGCAGTGATAGTTTAGGCAGTTAAGAATAGGCTGGGGAAATAATGGTGTTTCCTTAACTGCTGTGCATCTTGGGAACCTGTCTGAGGACATTACCAACAACAAGGGAAAAAAACCAAGGAAAGGTAACATACATGACTTTAGGAAAAATAAAAAGCAGGAGGAAAGGTTAGCTAAAGGAAAAAGTACTTTCCTTCTTTATCCCTTTAACTATTT
Source organism: Phainopepla nitens (assembly GCA_013400175.1). Lineage (NCBI taxonomy): Eukaryota > Metazoa > Chordata > Aves > Passeriformes > Bombycillidae > Phainopepla > Phainopepla nitens. The sequence goes on from VXBQ01006691.1 coordinate 1,153,035, forward strand.
TTAGGCAGTTTTGCTGTGGTTTTTCTGTCTCCTCTGAAGGCTAGGTAGATAATCCTAGTAACCTGTATCTCAGGGTTTTCTTTCATTCCTGTACATAGATGCATCTCAAAAGCACAGATACTCCTTTCTTTCCAGAGTTAGCACTGATTTTATCATAGAATTATTTGGGTTGGAAGGCACCTTGAAGGTCATCTTGTTCTAATCCCCCTTCCATGGACAGGAATACCTCCCAGGTTGCTGCAAACCACATCCAGTCTGGTGGCCTTGAACCATCTTGGCCATTTCCAGAGATGGGGCAGCCACAGTTTCTCTGGGCAGCTGTGCCAGTGCCCCAGCACACTCACAGGGAAGAATTTCTTCCTAATATCTAATCTAAATCTATCCTGTTTCAGTTTGAAGTGATTCCCCCTTGTAGTCCCATCATTACAAGTCCTTCCCTCTCCAGCTTTCTTGTAGATCCCTTACTGTTTTAGTCTGGTGGTTTTTTTTTTTTTTTTCCTTTCTCTAAGTTTTTCACACTCTATATAGTATAATTTTTTAGCCTTTAGTGCTCAGTATGTTTTCTGAACTTGAGGTCGTTCATCTTTTTCAGTGTAATTCAGAAACAGCCCCTTGAAATGGAATGCTTGGAGATTTTTGGTTTGTGTTCTTTTTACCTCTTGGCAGTTATTACTTCACAAAACCAGAGAAATCCTGACTTCTCTCCAGGAGAGTTTTTAAAGATCCTCATGTTAGCACATGGTCTGAGACAAAATCAAAGCATTTCAACCATTTCAAAGTAAAACCAGGAACGTGACATAATAGGAAGGAGACCATGTGAACTGGCATGCTAATAAATTGGCTAAATCAAAAAGCAATCCTGTGCATCCAGGAAGGAGAAGTATAAAATATCAAAAGCAGTCATAGGAAAGAGAAACTTCAGAAACAAAAATGGGAGGGGAAATGACAGAGACATGACCTAATAAAAAGGAACCTACTAAGATTTAAAAACTGGTTCATCAGTGTGCAGAATATGGAACCAACTTTATTCCTGTAGAAGGTGAGGTGCTAAATTTTGCTGGCCTTTGCTGAGGTTTAACTTCAGTGTAAATCTGAAATTAGCCCATAATGTGCTCAGATCTGGGATTTTTTGCTCAGTCTGAGATTGGAACTTCTGAAATACTTCCAGCTGTTCAGACTTGAAGTTCTATTCTGGATTCATCTGGAGTTATGACTTACCCACTTTGTACTTTGAAAGTAGCTTATTTTTGTCACATATGTACAGCTCCTCATCGGAAAGTAAGAGTACACATTCTATGATTTCTCATTTCCTTAGATTTCAGTATACTTCACATTTAAACAAGTGAGTATCCTCTTTTTCTTACTTATTCACTAAAGATTCTTGTTACCTAGAAGTAACATTAGAAAATAATTCTCTCATCAAGCAATGTATCCAGTTTGGTTTCTTAAGCCAAGTTGCTTATTGTTTCCTGTTTTTTTATCTATGGAAATAATGTGTTATGTCCACTGTAAATAGGATGCAAGTGTGTCTTTTGTGGGTAAATGTGCAGAAAGTACTTTTGAGTGTTTTGAAAGTAACTTTTGAGTGTTACCAATATTGAAGCAGGTGGATATACTTCCTTTCTTTACTCTGGAGGAATAGCATGGGTGCCAAAGAACTATAAATGCACAGTTCTTGTTTCTTTCTTTGAAGCAGCAGTTTGTGCAGTGCTTCCTGCCCTGCAGTGAAGAGTCAGAATAGTGGATCCATTCTGCAGCATAAGCAGAAATTAATTTTAAGCATGATAACAGTTTTCAGTTGGCATGTTCAGTGTTGGTAATTCCTTTTGTCTTCTTTCCTTATTGCACTTTTTTCAATGGCTCCTTGTCTATTTGTCTTCCCTAACATGGACTATAGAAAACTGCAATCTCCTCCTTAATTTCTCTGCAAAGTAGTGCATCAGTATCAGTTTATGTAAAAAAGTACTCTAGGTCAGTCAAGAGAATGGCCACAGATTTCATCTGGGCATTGCAGCCACTCACATGAATTTCAGTGGTTTGTATTTGTCAGAACTGGTCCTGCCATGCATCTCATCTGGTGTGGTCTTTTCAGATGTAGAGCTTGCACAAGTTATAATATGTATTTCAGTCTTTCTTACTAACAGAAAATTATACTCCTTTGCCCTTGAAAAATAGAAATCTCTTGAGCATATTTAAAGGCAGAAAGGGCCAGGCCTGCAAGTGATTTCTGCTTCCCCTTCCCCCATCATCTGTTCTACACTGTAAATAATTTTCAATTGCCAAAATGTCATAGCAAATGAGGAGAAGGAGAAGTTTATAAAACAGCAGGAGCACAGGAATACAGAAGAAATGAGACTCTGATTTATATTTGTTGCGTACATGTGAAGGTAGGAGAAAATGTTAAATACCTCTTTTGTCCATTAGATCTTTCTCTCAGCTGTGTTTTTGGGGTCTTTTGCACACAAGTACTGTTGATCATATATTTTCTTGAAATGTAAAATAAGCACTTCTTGAACCCCACGGTTAGAATTGTTTCTGAGGCATTCCCATGTTTAACCCGAGTTTTTGTTTTCAGGCTTTCTGATGTCAGCAGAATCAAATAATGGGGGTTCATGTGCTGGAGCTCAGTTCATTGCATTTTTATCTTGATGAATTTTCAATGTGGGAAACGTTCTTGATCCAGCTGCTGATTGGCTGCAAGAAGAAAGTCTTTCCTGAGAGCTGTAGGTTTAACTGCTCGCTTCGGATGCTCACTTTGCAATATGCAAGCTGAGGAAAGTGAACTGCTGTTCACTTCTTGTGTTTTGCTCACTGACCAAAATCTTCACAGGGTCACAGAGGAAAACAATGATTTGCCATCTCTGTCACAGCAGATGTTCCACTGAACTCCTGCTTGGAAGCAGAGGGGAGCTCAGGGGTCCACAGTAAAAAAGCATTAGGTTAAAAGCAGATTCAAGTTCCAGGCAGTCTGAGACTCCCATAAATAACTGTCCTTGGAGAGTAATGAAATTTAAGAAGATAGTTAGTTAATTGACAATATCTTTTTGATACCACTGAAATGTGCATTCACTACCAAGATACATTTCTTCTATTTAAACAGTAAACTTTAGAAACACTATTTCATTTTATGGTGGTGCACCACAAACTGTCCCAAAGATGCCTGAAGTAATTTAGGAGCTTGGAGGACCTGTGCCTTCCTGAGCAAGCATGAAAATACCTCTTTGTGTGTAGTGTGCTTTTATTATGGATTAATACTGCACCTAAAATACAGCAAGGTTGTATATAACCTCACAAGCAGAGACCTTTTGACTATATCAGCATAGGAAAACTCCTTTGTAGCATTCCTTTTACATAAGACCTGTGAAGTGTTACTATCATAGTTTAAAACTGCTCTACTTGTAAGAAGTGCATCTTTAGATATAAAACTTTGCACTGTTATCAACTGAATGACCAACTTTCTGAATTATAAAGGCATGAATCAGTGTATTTCAATGTATATAAATGAAGAGTTTTCTTTCACTGCTAAGCCCTTCCTTGGCTCCAGCCCTGTAGGCGCTTACGTATGTGTCTGTCTTATTGTGTAGTCCCATAAACTTCCATGGATCTCTGAGCCACAAAAGCTCACTCAGTACAAAATTACTGACCTGATTACAGTCCTAATGTATTCTCCAAGCTGCACAGGTCAGGTTTGATGAAAAACTGTAAGAGCCAACAAGAGTGTTTTCTTGTAATAAAAGCTCTAACAGTGCATGCTGCTATGTCAGCATAGTTCCGAGGGGTAAATATCAACATTGTGACATATTGCAGTAATGTACAAAATGCTGGATGGGGCTGGTTTAGTTTTTATGGCATGGTCAGTGAATATTTCCTCCCTTGAAAAGGTTAATTTTTTGCTATATTTCAGTTATATTTTAATATCCTTAGATCTAGCATGAAATACTTCTTATTCTAGTAAGTAATTTTGTCTGTTTATTTGGCTAAGTTGTAACAGAGTAATGACTTTGTCTGTATGTTGCTGCTCAATTTAATATTGGTACTAGCCTTTGTTTGGAAGAATGGAGTGTAAGGGAAGTGTAAAATGTGGCTGATTTTGCTACACAGTTTTTTCCTACACATACATTTGTCTTAACTGGAATTTCTTGTTGAGAAGAATAAAAGAATCTCTAAAGCTGAAGTCTTTTCTTCTTTCGCCCTTTATTCTTGGAGGGACAGTTGTAGCACAGCTGGGTAGAAGCAGGAAGATATCCTGACTCCACAGTGTATTTACCAAGCAGTTTCTTTCCTCAGATATTCTCAAAATTTAGAAGTTCTTGCATCAAGTATTGTAAGCATGATTTTTTTCACCTTTTTTCCGTGAGGATTATTTAGAATGCCTGAGTTCAGATAATGGTTTGTCTTTAGTCTTCAGTATTTTTCCAAAATATATTTTTCTCTGAATTACCTTTAGAAATGAAATTCTGTGTGGATTCTTCGGTGCTATCAGATGAAATGATCCATCTTCAATATAAACTTCACTGGGGAAAAATAAATTTAGAGGATATACAGTGAAATAAAATATTTCTAAACCAAACAGGAGGTACTTTTCTCCTAAATTGCAAATATGTCTGTGGTATAGCAAGCCTTGTTAGTGCAGGATGTTATGGATACTAAAAATGGCACTAAACCGTTCTGAATGGGTTCAGAAAACAATTGCACACATCCATAGAAATAAAATCTGTTGGGGAACTAAACAAATATACAGCATTTTTAACTTGGGGAACCACTCAGCTGCACATGGATGAAATCAGAGGGAATGTTCTGGAAAAACAGCATTTTAAGCTTGCTTGTTCCTTTAAAGCTCCAGCTCACTTGCCTGTGGGCACTGGCTGAGGACTGCAGGTCAGGCTGGATGTGGGCTTTGCTCCAAGGAAGTTACAGCGAGTCCTCTTGACTTCTTTTATGTTTAGAAATGCAGCATTGAAGGCTAAGCCAGGACTGGGTCTCAGGATGTGAGTAGTCTCCTGTGTTCTCTAACAGCCAGACCAAAGCATACATGGAATCATTTAGATTGGAAAAGCCCTCCAAGATCATCAAGTCCAACTGTTAACCTGGCACTGCCAAGTCCAGCACTAAACCATGTCCCCAAGTGCCACATGCTGCACTTGATCAGGTAACGTCTGGCAGCAGTTACTTTAATCATGTTTGAGTGCATTTCTGGAACATATGTAAGCTGTTATGAGAAACAGCACAGTGTACTGCCAGGTAGAGGAAGTTCCACTGAAAAAGAATAAAGTTAGATCAGCAAATTACTTGATTTGAGTTAGATCAGAATTGTTTTGGAGAAGAATTAGGCTATCTCTTTAAATTAGTACTCAGGGTGTGGCCATTGTAATAAATAAAGTCTGAGTTGAAATTCAGGTCTCCCTGAAAATTAAACTCTCATCTTCTACAGAGCAATAGTAAACAAGAAATTAAAATCTAAAAGGAAAAAAAATAAAAGAAGGAAGTTAAATAATGTTGGATCTCTTACAAAAAAAGTAGTGGATGGTATTAAAGTGTAGAAAAAAGCTGAAGAGATGTGTAAGTCAAATCAGAAGGCTCTAAGTGGAAGTGGCTTTTGTGGCCTGAATTTGTGTTCTATGTAAACAGCTGTCTGTCATCTGCTTCACAGAAATGCAAAACTTATAATAACTTGGCAAAGTTAACAATTTTTCCTTTAAGGGGCCTAGTTTTGATACAGCTGAGACACTCAAGACTGAAAGGATTGGGGTTTTTATCACATCCTAAGAGAACGATTGCCCTGCTGAGAGTTAAGGTTTCATCAAGGCTTGTTCAAAGCAGTAAAGTTTCTTGAACTGATTTTCACTGCATCAGATTTCCATGACTTTGAACCAAGGCTGAGAACTGTTTTATTGGAACGTGTAAGAGGGAAAGTGTTGTTAAATGATTCTACCGTCACTCTTACAACTGCAGGTTCCAGGGGGATTGGGTGGAATACACAGAGAGAAGAATGCAGGAAACTCTTAACAGCCTTGGCTGATTGGGGTTGATTGGGTTAAAACCTTCCGGAATCATGTAAAATGAATCTCAGGTCAATAAAATGCTGATGGGAAGGATGATTAATTTGAAATACAATAAGCAGACTCCTTGTCATGTAGTTGGCTTTGTAGCAAATACATATTTTTCTCAGTGGTATTGTGTCAACGTTCATTTTCCTTTGATTTCTGGATATTGTTTTCAATTTTCTTTTGAGGAGTGGCTTCACAATTTTTTTAGAAACCCCTGACTTGTTCTTGTTGGAATTTATGTGTTCAGAAATTGGCCTTGTGTCAGCACATCACCTGTTAGTTGTTAGGAGTTTAATTTTCAAAGATATGATTTCATCTCCCTGAAGACAAGGTGGACAAAGAGATTCGATGCAACAGCAATGATTTAGTTTCAGATGTAAACAAAAAAAAAAAATTTTGAGGATGAGTCAGACCAATTAAATTGACTATTTACAGTGACAAAGTATTACAGCCTGGAATGCATGATAAGCTAAATGCTTTGTCATTTAGGCATGGAGGAGTTTTAGTCAGTAATGACCAGTAATATTTTGTTTGAAAACTAGAGATAAATCAATGAGAGCACTCTCCAGGAGTGGGAGGAGAATGCATTTGCTTTTGTGGCATCCATGTCTGCAGTTTCTACTGTGCCTGCTTTGTTCTGGCCTAATAGTAATTAGTTTCATCTTAACCACGTGTTGTGTTCTGTTCCAGAATTTGCAAATGTTGTGAAATACCAATGTAACAATACTCAGGGCAAAGAGCAGCCCCCTATGAAACAGGGAAATGCAACTAGGGAAATTGGGAACTTAGTAGGGTGTCTAAGAGATGACCAGAGTCTCTGAAAGTAAAGGATGAGGAAAACTGAAATCTGAATCCTGAAAACTTATTCAGGATGAGGTTTCTGTGGAGACTTCTGACAGTTTTTTGTTGTGTGTGAGTAGGAAATATCTTGAGAACAGCTTTTCCTGTGGTCTTATCTCAAGCTTAAATATGAAAATACACAACCGGTTTGCTTTTCTCCTTTAAAAATATTTAACTGAACTTCTAAAAACCTCAGCTGAATAAAAGCAGTTTTGGTCCAAGTGCTGAGAACAGGCTTAGACCAGTTTTCACTACCCATATCCTAGTTCTAACTATTACAAAGAAGTTTTTCAAGTGTCTAAATGAAAACTGCCTTGGAGATAAATTTTAAGGAAAATTTCTTAACTTTTAGGGTTTCTCACTCAACGCTTCTACTTCAATAATGACTAAAAAGAAGAAAAATATTAATCATAACTATGTCTTTTAAATCAAATTGATATGCTCATGGTATAGTCAGATTTCTGAGGCATCCATGCTTTTTTGCTATTAAACAGCTGTCCATACATGAATATATCACATGCTGACATTGCATTCCTAATTCTGCAGCTCTCATGGCTTTTTTTGGTTTGTTTTACATCTGTACTTAAAGCAGTACATGTTGGTTTGCCTTTTTGTTTGAAATTATTCAAAAGCGCAGAAAAATGATTTGTGCAGATGGAGTTTCTCTTCATATTAAGCTGATTTCAGTATGTAGTAGTTGAAGGATACCTTCCAAACCATATAATATTTAAAAACTTGGGGTTTTTCTTAATTTTTTTTTTTTTTAATAGAGCTCTTCATGTTCTTTAGTTCTGTAAAGTGACTCTTGTATTTGCTTGCTGCCTGAGTAGTGCTGATGTAATTATTCTCTAGGGGGGAAATGCCTTGAGTAAATATATGAAACGAATGGAATAGACATTATGCAACTTCCATCCTTTTTGTGAGGCTTCATTTTTGTAAAACATTTTTGTTTTGGTCTTCTGGCTGGATAAATATAAGCTGAGTGAAACCTGATGTCATGGAAGCTCTTAACACTTTCTTTTGCCTCAACAATTCTAAGCAAAGCTTTCTCTCTTGACCCTGCTCAGTTGCTGGTGTTGATTTTTAAATGTCTGGTTTTTCCTACTGTGGGAAGATTACTTCTAATGAAACAGAACTCCTCAATGACTAAAACCTTTGAACCTGGTAGAATGACACTTCCAAAGATAGAATGATCTAAGAGTTCAAGTCCCGTCTCAATTTTAAATACTTTTTCCCACCAACTCCTTTTTCCAGGTAAATCCACAGTTACTCTTCTGAAAATTTGAATCAGGTCCCTTACAGAGATCTAGATTTTCCTCTAATTTAAAATTGGTTTAAAAAATGGGCAAAACACCATTTAAATCTTCAGAATTAAAACAGCATAAAACAGATGTGAAATAATTTTGCTGTCTGCAGAAAAAAATCCAGGCAAGTAGTCTGAATGCTGTCTGCATCCAGAAAGTCTTCATTTCCAGCATTTCTAAGCGCTCTGATCTGTTGGATTTGGATTAGGTTTGTCTCTTGTCAGTTTTAAATCAAAAACTGTTGCCTATGTTGGCTTCAGCTTGAATACCTCCTAATCCTCTGTTTTTAAATAGGAGAGTCCCCCTCTGACCAGACTTGTGTACATAGCTGAGTCTGGCAGTTCTCGGTGCTGTGGGTCTCTCTGCATGTACAAGCAATACTTGATTATTGTTGGAGCGCTGAGGAGAGGGCCAGAAGAGAAATTCCACCCTCCATGGCCTCCTCCTCGCTCCCTCTCCCCAAGCTCCTCTTTTGTGGTCCTCAACACCAGTGCAAAGCGTTCTCTTCGTGAAGAGGAAGTGGGGTACCTCAACTTCCCTAAAGGACCATTAGAAAACTGTAATTTCAAAATGAGTTTCCTGTCCAAGGAAGAGGGCTTAGCACTTACAAGAACAGTTCTCCACTGTACGAGGCAGACATTTTAGTTTTATGAGGAACAAATAAAACATTCCTCTGTGCTTTACAGGCATAACACTTTCTTAGAGTCTTTAGTTCCAGGACGGCCTGTCTGCATAGCTGTGCTGATCAGTGGCAGGAGTAACACGGCCGGACTGTTCTGCAGGGCCTGCTTCCGGAAAGCAGCCGAGGGGGGAGCAGAGGCAAACCAAAAAGCAGCAAAGCCTTCCCTGGCTTTTCAGCTGGGATTAAGTCTGAGGTACAAACAGTTGCATTCCTGGTGTGAAGAGGTGGAGGTGGTGGCATTACTCGGTGGCAGAGCCTCGCTGAGGTCACTGGGGATGCCCGGGCTGTACCCAGGATTTCACCGTGTCCCCTGGGAGCTGAAGCAGGGCTTTGCCAGCACAGGCTGCAGGCAGCTAAACATCACATGTCGGAGCTGGGCCGTGCAAGAAGTGTGTGTGTGAAAAGGATTATGCCAACTTAATTCAGTTCTTTGGAGGTATGGAAAGCATGGGCAGGTTGACCTTACCCTGCTAATCCTGCTTTAAAAATAAATTAAAGCAATTGTTGTCAGCATGAAATGTTGAGCTACTTTGGGGGTTTAGACTTAATATTCTGCCTCATGCTGTAATAAAGTTAATTGTGTGCTTTGAAGAACACAAAAATGGTAAAAACACACCAAAATCCTCAATGAAGTTTAACTGTAGAATATCCAGAAGCAGCTGCAAGTTTTCCACTAAGCATCATAGCTTACTTGTTATAGGTCTTAGGATGAAAAATAATTGGTGAATGATGTTAAATTCAGTCTAATGAGAAGCTGTAGTCTGTGTTGTTTAGTATTACTGAAGATTTACTGTGTCCTACCGTAAAGGCATGTGGTCGCATGAACTTTGATGTTAGTCTTTTTTTATTTCCAGGCAGTTCTCTTTGCCTCTAAAGCAAGCTTATGGGAGAGCTGTCATGGTGTAGTCTGTTCTTAAATGTGAAATCAAGCTCATATATTATTGCAATGATACATTTTAATATTAGTGTGTAATAAATGTATAAAAGGACATTTCCTTTTTTTTTCCCCTTCTTTTTCTCCAAACATTACCAGATATGCAAAAGGAAATCTACCAAAAGCAATAGTGAAATACAGATTGTAGAGAGGGAGATGAAAGGTTAGGTGTAATGGAGACAGCAGTAGCACATAATTGCAAAGTCTGATAAACATGTTATGTCATTTTTTTTTTTAATTGTTCCCCAGACTTTCTTGTAATTAATTGCATCCTTGCCCGAGGCTTGTTGAGCTGCAGATAGATCAGTTGGCCGGTAATGCTCTAGTCTTTCTCTTCAAGGATCCTTGCAAGGGGAGCATCTTTCCTAATTCAGTAAAAGCCATTATATGCATAGCTGTTAAACATTACTGTCAGCGCTGGAAATATCTTCTAAGGAAATAATTTATGAGGAGCAAACAAACATGATTCATCAATTACTTTTTCTGGTTAAAAACTTCTTCTCAGATAGAGAAAAAAAATCTTTAAATGAGTGTAGGAGCAGAATTTGTATTTTTAGTGTCCTAATTTGGATGTGTGCTTACATGGTTCCCTAATGCTAAAAATGAGTCATTGAGGATAGTGTCTTTTCTGATAATAAAAAAGTAGAAGTGATGCAAGCCAGAACTCACATTTGACAGGTTTGAGAAAAAGATCTATCAAGTTTTGTATCTACTGTACTCTGTCCTCTGATAGGAGAGAGATCCTAAGAGATGAGGACACAGTAGCTTTGAGAAGGACACTAAAAAGTGAGGAATCTAGGGAAATGGTTTCAAAAGAATTAAAAAAAATCTAGTTTAAAGCACAGGACTTAAGTGTGCATTTGTTCTTCAGTGATTAGACATAAAAACAAAGTGATAATTTTAGGGTTAGATGTCTATTGAGCATATCTACAGCAGTTAGGAGTAACATGATGTAATTCCCATACCTTTTTGCATGGATGCTAAATAACACATTGACTGTTATTAATGACCACATTTTAATTAAAAGGAGGTTACTTTTTCCCCAGCGGAAATTCTGGAATTGGCTGGAAATGCAGCAAGGGACAACAAGAAGGGTCGAGTCACTCCTAGACACATCCTGTTGGCTGTAGCAAACGATGAAGAATTAAATCAGGTAAGAAAACCTCAGCCGTGTGAAGGCCAGGATTTCCTTTAGGGCTTCTTAAATTGTCTTTCCATATAGCTGACTTGTAACTCAAGACCTCTGCTTACTGAGTAGCACACCAGGAAACACTCACTAGCATGCTGGCTGTGTAACTAACTCCAGCACTCAGCTTAATTATGTATTTCAGCACTCCTAAAATGGGTAAAAATGCAATGGACATGTAAAATGATGTTTGCTAACACTATTACAACCACTTCTGTTGAACTGGGGTATTGTCATAAATTCTTCAAGGACATAGAGAAAATCCTGCAGATGCTGGTTTTTTGTTTGTTTTTAAGTTTCTCCCTTAGACAACTCTTGCAAGTCTGTGTTCTCTGCAGACTTAAAGATGCCTTTAACCTGGCCACAAAAAATTTCGGCATTATTATTACAGTGCAGTGGTGTCAGCCAGAGGCAGTGGCTGGGATTAATGTACCTTTGTGTGAGGTGCTGTAAAAACCCATCTGAAAAGATGCTTTTTCCAAATCTGTGTGCCATGATGGAGCAAGAAAAAAGTCATATTCCTGTCACCCTCTTTCTGGCTTTGTCTGAAATTTGGTAATGCTTTCCATTCATTATCCCTTTCTAAGCCTGGAGCCTCACTGAGTTGGGACTGGGGAGCAGTAAACACGAATCAGAAGGTGGGAGTACCTGGGGGACTTTGATGTCACTGTCTGTATCCTCCTGAATAGTGAATTAGTCACAGTTAGATGTATAGAAATGAGTTAAAGTGGTTTTAAATACAGAACATTATACATTTCACCTCTGCTTTTAAAGGTTTGAATGAGCTGCACACTTCTGAACTTCAACTGCATATTTTTTTGAAGAAAGTCTTACGGGTATAGAGATTTGTATAAATGTTGCCCTCCATTTTGAAGTTTCTTTTTCTAAGAAAAAAAAATCTTTTTAATAACACAATTGCAGGAAAATTCAGAATTTGGGACATATACTGGGTTCTTCACCATGTGGCACCCATTGTAGTCTCACACTCTAGACTTTAGGGTCCCATTTTTCTGTCACACACTGCCCTGCTGAGCCCTCCGGTGTGTGCCTGGGGCTGTCTTGTCTTTCCTTGTTGGGTAACAGCCTTCATGGCATGGATTCAGAGAAACAGATCTCTGGTGGGCCCTAGAGATGCTGACAGTGACAAGCATGTGCAAGAAGAGCACATGCTCTCTTTTATAGTTAAAATCTAGTATGTGGTCAGCTCCATTTCATGCATTTCTCATCTCTCCTTCAAGTATAATGGTGGAGAAACTCAAAGCAGTAAACAAAATTTGCAATAAATCCTATTTTCTATTTATCAGTAAGTACTGGAATTTGTCATGTACATCTTTTTTTTTTCCATTCTTGATTAGCTGTTGAAAGGGGTCACCATAGCCAGTGGTGGAGTGTTACCCAATATTCACCCAGAGCTGTTGGCAAAGAAGCGGGGATCAAAAGGAAAACTGGAAGCCATCATCACTCCACCCCCAGCAAAGAAGGCAAAGTCTCCATCACAGAAAAAAACTGTATCAAAGAAGACAGGTGGCAAGAAAGGAGCAAGGAAATCCAAGGTAGAGTAATGTGTTTATTTTAAACACAAACAAGCCTGCCAGCAGTAGCTGCAGGGAGCTCCACACTGGCTCAGCTCTCCTTTGCGGGTGTTGTTCCCAGTGGTGATTTCAGTCACAGTGTGAGTGGGGAGGAGGAGCTCTGCCCTCTCCCTGGTGCAGCTGGAGCCTGAACACCCTCAGGAGTGGCCCAGGTCTGTAGCACAGGCAGATGGGCCATAAATGCTCTGTTCTTTGTAAGAAACATTCTGAAGTGGGCAGAGGAGTACCAGGAGACAGAAGAGGAAAGCGCCTGGCGGCTGTACTGGTCATGCCTTAAAGGTTTCAGTTTGTAGGAGTGGGGAATTGTACATGTGTAGCCAAGGATGTTTTTTCTTTTGCAAAACAACTACAGTTAAACAGTAAGTTAGGCAAGTAGGAAGAAAAGTACAGGAATTTCACATTAAATAGACAAGGAATGTGAAAGTTGCTTCTGGGTCAAGCTTTTTCATTTATCCTGTTACTGTTTACTTGGTTACTCTTCTGATTGTTTCACTCTTTTGGGTTTTTGAGCTGTTGAATTTTGTTTTCTCCCTCAGAATGCCTGTCAATTGACATTTCAAATGCAGTGCTTGCAATAACTATGCACTAATAATTCTCCTAAATCTGGAATTTTTTGCCCTGCTTGATTACAAAAGCAGGAAGTCTGTTGTGGGGTTCTGTTTTTCTTCCACACAATAAACTGTATTGTCTGCTTACTATATTGGTATTTGGCTAAAATAAACTCCTGGGGAATTGAAATAAGACCCATGAAAATCTAATTTTCAAAACACTTGTGTAAAGTAAAGCATGGTTACAGCTTCTAAGAGCACAATGTACCCTTGCATCAAAGTCATTTTAGTTGTTCAGCCTCAGACTTAGTTTATATACTTTGGAAAGGGACAATAGGAGAACAGTGGCTTGCTCAGTATTCCAGGTGTCTTTTTTTTTTGCTTCAACACAGATATTGCTGAGTTTATAACCACAGTCTTCGTGAATTGACTTCCCTTTCAAAATGTTCCTAATTCTCCTTTTTGTTCAGTAGATCAATTCATTCCTGAAACCTGTTATTTCACTGCAGTAATAAAGTTGAAAAAAGAAATGATGGTTGAGGGGAGCTCCTTCTCTCTCCTCCAGCAGTTTCACTGGAGGTGAAAGCAGGTGATGATGTTAAATAAGACAGAAAATTGTTCAGCCCATTTCCTGCAAGCAGGCAGATAGAAAGTAGATGATTCTTTTGACACTGCTTCTAAGGACAGCCACATTACAAAGGAGAACTTCTAAAAATAAGTCTGTGAAATCTGGGAGCACCTCCCTTCACAGATAAAATTCATTCTCTGACAAGTCAGTTTCTAGCTTAGAATGAATGTCTGCCCACACACAGAGATCTGTAATCTTTGTCCACATAAGCCATTAGAAAGCTGTTAAAAGTTTTGGGCTGTTTATATGTTTTCCTGCAACATTTAAGACAACTGTCATCTCACCTGTGTGCTGTTGTGGGCAGGAGGAGGAGCCTGTAGATCTGCAGACCTTGAGGTCGTTTTTCTCTTGATCCCCTCAGCTGTTATCAGGCACTTCGGCTGGACTACGGGATAAAATCCAACAGCACTGTTTGTACAGGCATTTTATTGCCTGCTAAGCATTTAGTGCATGTCATATATCTCAGTGCCATTAAACTGTTTTTCTCAGAGCCTTGAGTTAACTAATTAACTGTATGTCTGAAAGAAGAAGCAGGGAGAAGTGAGCAAATCAGCCAGTGCTGACAGTACAACAGAGGGAACTCCTGCAGATGGTTTCACAGTCCTGTCCACCAAAAGCCTGTTTCTTGGCCAGAAGGTATGATCCTGCATTTTTATAAATTAATAGCTATTTTTCTGTGCTGCTTAGGGAACAGCCCCCTCCTACCACCCCCTTTTCCACCAAACATCTGGGTACAATGGATATTTCCCCACTGAGCAATCGAGATGTATGATATCAGTTTTTCTAATTTCAAAGAAATTCTCCGAAACAACTTCTAGAGCATTTTAAAAACTACATAAATTAGTCTTCATGTGACTGCATAATTAAATACTTAATTAGAAGGAAAGCCTGTGTGCTTGTAAGCTGTCTCATTCATAAACAACATAATTGTTGCAGATAAGCATCTGCCAAAGAGATTATTGTAAGCATAAAATGTATTTTTTCCAACAGTCAGCCCACTTCATTGCTGATGTAAATGATTTACAGGTTTTTGTCAAAACCTATTTTAGACATTTGTTCATGATAATGGTTTTATGCTGTGTTCTGCTTTGTGATTTACAGAAGTTAATGCTGTGTAATAATGAATGATGCTTCTATGAAAAGCTAGAGATCAACAATTCTTTTTTTCCCTGTGAATATGATTTGGGATGTGGGTTGGTTTAATACAAATACATATCTGCTTAAAGAGGATCCATTTAAAGAGACAAGCCATTAAATTAATTTGGTCTTTTATCCTGAAACCTGCTTTTAATTTGTGATGCAAAATTTTCTTAAGTAAAACTGCATCTTTCTGCTATCATTCAATAATCAGATCATTGTGTTGTAAGCCATAAAAGATGAGCCATTGTCCATTGTGGAATGTAACTCCTCTGACTCATTTTTATTTCATACTGAGGTTGTTCTCCATTTATCCTCCAGTTTGTTTACCAAGTTTAACATGCATGAGAGTAACATTTTTTTCAAGACTTCTGATTTTCCACGTTTAATTTTACAGCTACAGCTAGATGGCTGATTTGGTAGGGTTTTTTTTTTAATATATATTTCTCCTGTTAGGGGGGTGGTTTTTCAAAAACATTCTGATGACTAAATTAGAACCCAAAATTTATAGTCTACATTACTGTTTCAAAAAAGCAAGTAATGTCAGACTTCTGGAGCTGATTTTGAGCTCATTCTAGTTACCATAGGAAACCTGGAATAAGACCTAGTGTTGTGTTTCAGCAAGACTGACCCAGCAAATCAGTGGGGCTTTGCTGTTGGGCTCAGTGGAAGAAAATCATGAACTCCAGGACTGCTTTAAGCTGTGGTGGGCAAAGCCAGTGTCTGTTGTAGAGCTTCCCAGTGAGTCCTAGTGCTGGGAAATGGACTTTCTGGCTTTCTCATTCACTTGGAGTCCAGCCCCCTGAGAAAATAACTGGTGTGACACATCCATCCCTGCACTGGGTCCTTGTCAGTTAGCTCTGCACATGAGAGGGACCAGGTGTTAGCCTTTTGTTGTGACACATAATGAAAAGAGAAATTAAAAGAAAATTAAAACCTGTTTGTCTCCTGTGAGGAAACACTCCAAATCAAACAGATCATGTTCTGAGGGTTAGAGAAGGCATTTAAAGAATTGCTGCTGAGATCAGTCAATCAGGATCTTTCAAACCTCCTGTGACATTCTGGAACACCTTTCCATCACATTTGTTTAGTTTGCAAAACCATTATCTGCTAGATCAGAAAATCCTTTGCTAAATGCAGAGAAGGAAGCTTGGTTTTGATATCACATAATTCATAAGGGTTTAATGGGAAAAATCTTTTTCTTGGCTCCATGTTTACAGAAGGGAAGGGAAGGAACTTATTTGCAAGAACAGCTCTTCATCCTTCTTAATAACCCCAGATTTCATTTAATGCAAAAAACACAAATGAGAATGTTGCAACCCTAGGTATTGTTCAGTTTTTAAAATTACAGTTGTTGCACTAAATCTTGAGCTACCTGCTGACATTCAGCTGGAAATTCTTAGAGGTCATGAAATGGCAAAGAATCCTTCAGTTATACCTGTGGAAGTTTATTAGTGCCACATTAATTATTAAAATCTAGTTAATATGTAAATGATTGCACATCCACAAGTGACACTCCAGTGGAAATGTGGCATTGTGCACATTAACTAGTTTGTTTTTCCTGAGACAATTACAAAGTAGAGGCAGAGTTGCAGGATCTCAAGCTAAGCTTTAAGATTTGGACTTTCCAAGAGACCTCAGCTTGTGGTCTGCAATAGGCATCTTCAGTTTTCAGTATGAAACTCATACCAGAAAAACCCTCAAGACTTTTAAGGTAATTTTGTCTGAAATTAGAAATGCCAGGCTTGGCTTAGAAAATACTCATGGATGTGCTAAGTGCCATCTGCATTTTATCTAACTAACATTTAATTGAAATGTTACCTCAGGTTATATCCATTCTTTGTTGCACATGTATATGCAAATTGTGTCTATCTTTTTTTTTAAAGTGGCCCTTTAGGGGATCACTTCTGCCTAATACATGCTTCATACTATTGGCTAGTGAAACTGGGCAATTACTCATTGGAGGATTTAATTCTGCAGGAAAAATTCTGATTAATTTTTTGTTTGTTTTTGGCAATTGGATAGCTAACAGTGCACTAAGCAGTAAATGCAAAATTTAGTAAAATAATACTTAGCTGCCAACACATGCTATCAGTCATGGGCAGCTTTTTAAGCATTTTTTTGTTGTTGTTGTCGTTAAATTGAAACTTTAATTACCAGCTGGCTGTTATGTAAATCCCATATATGAGTAGGCTCAGGGATAAATTTAAGGTCTAAAACAAAAACAGTCTGCAGCTGATAGATCTGGGGCAAAAACTTGTAGAGCACAGAATTAGGAATCAAAAAGATCACTTACTGAGCAAAATATGTTTAGGAACATACTATAATTTCCACAAAACAGTCGTGGTGTGTGCATGTGTTTTGCTGTTGTTTTTTTTTAATTTTAAAATTCATGAAGTTTTTAACATTTTGGTTTGATTTGATTTGACTTTTTTTTAAACAGCAGTTGCTTGTAGTCAAACTCAAGACTCAAACTCCAGTATGAATAACTCACCACATGTGAAGCATTAAAGGACTCCAAGCTATTTGGAAAGGAAACTTTCTCAGATTTTATTACAAATACCTGAACAGACATGTACTTAAAACAGGGCTGAATTACATTCATTTTTAGTCAAAATCACCCTAGTTTGAGGTGACATAGTTTACTCAAGCAACATATGCAAATTATATGAAATTGCAGGCTTTTAAAAGGAGAAAGAAGATCAATTCATAGAATCAAATTAATGAAATGGAAATATTTTTTCAGAAAATTTAAATATAGGAATGGTGGCCTCCTTAAATGTCCCATTCACTTGTATGGGTTTCATGGACTGGCTCATATTCCTTGTTAATAAATTAACATACACAAAGAAATGATTTGAAGAGTTAAGTTTAAGAACATGGGCTACAACAAACAAGAGATAAAATTCTGATATTGATGATATAAAGTGCCATGCCTGAAGATGTATGTTATGCTTTGTAGGCTGAGGGCTTTGGATTAAAAGGAAAGCCTGGCTTAAATGCAGCTGGTTGCAGGAATTGCATAAATGAATGAGAGCTTTCTCCTTCATGATTGCTTTCTGTCTTATCCAAACAGCTACTGAAAAAATAATTTAAAATACATATTGTAAACACAGGTGTAGGTCACGCTGTAGCTAATGTATTTCCCCAAATGAAAAAGTCTGGAAAATCTTTTGCACTTTTAAAGTATTTTGAGTTTTGTCAGTAGTAAACTTGGTGCCTGTGAAATCAGACTTCCAACAGAAGCTACGAAGCAGCATCACAACCTGCTCAAACCCTGGTTAGAAACCTCCCATACCTGCATTTTTGACCTTTGCCAAGTTTAGCATTCCCATTAGGTTGCCTCAAATTGTAGAGTTGGTTCTGTGGTGTGGGTCACATCCTATGAGGAGGCACCCAAACTATCTTTTAAGAACACTTAGTGCAGATGTGAGGTCAATCTCTAGATCTCTGTGCTGCCTTCCACAGTTCCCTGTGTGCCCAGGAGAAAATCCTCCTGATTTATAACAAGAAGGAAATTGAAAGACATGCTTGAAATAAATGGGGGTACTTAGAGCAGTAAATGGGCATTAATGGGTGGGGTTAAAATTCTCTGCTTTCATAAGGGACCAAAGGAAGTAAAGCGAGCAAAATAAAAACTAGAAGCAATAAGCACATAATATCATGTGCCTGCTTACAGTACCTCACCAGACATTCCCAAAGGCTGCAGAACTGCAGTGAGGACTGAAGTGCTAAATACAGAACATGGTGACCACTGATAAGGAAAGAAAAAAGAACCACGTCCCCTTGTTGGGATGGAGGAATTGCTGGAGACAAGTGTCTGCTTTCTCAGAGATAGGCTCATGTTTGGGGGCTTAAAGAAGGAGGAGCAGCAGCGTTGATCCTGTTTCAATGCAGAATGGTCCCAGCACATCCTTGTTATTGATGCTTAAAGGGATGCCTGGGTGTCCTTCATCTATACTTGGAGAAGAAACAAATACCCTTAATTAATGGCAAAATTAGAATCACAGAATAGTTTGGAAGGGATCTTAAAGCTCATCTCAATCCAAGCCCCTGCCATGGGCAGGGACACCCTCCACCAGACCAGGTTGCTCCAAGCCCTGTCCAGCCTGGCCTTGGACACTTCCAAGGATGGGGCAGTCACAGCTTCTCTGGGCAACCAGCACCCTCTCAGGGAAGAATTTCTTCCTAATATCTAACCTTTACCTCCCCTCCTTCAGTTCAAGGCCATTCCCTTTGTCCTGTCACTCCATGCCCTCATGAAAAGTCGCTATCCAGACTTTTTTTAAGGCCCCTTTAGGTACTGGATGGTAATAAGAATCCCAAATAGTGATCAATGTAAAACCAAAATAGAGCTTACTAGTAGGTACATTCATGTTCTCCCAGTGTGAACAATGTTTGAGTCTTGTGTTTGAATTTTTTTGGGGCTAATAACCCTTTATGACCTGCCTTTTATTTTGCATATTTGTTTGCAGTGATGCTATCTCCATCTGTGTTGCAAAGCTCACTTTTCTGCAGCTTCTCTGTGATTTCCCAGCTGTCCTGTTATTTCCCACCTCATGCTTTTCTTTTCAGCTGAACCTTATTCACAGTGAAATCAGTAATTTAGCCGGCTTCGAGGTGGAGGCCATTATCAATCCTACCAATGCTGACATTGACCTTAAAGATGACCTAGGTAAATGGGGCATGGGTTGACACAACTAACGGTCACATGGAAATTATGGAACCCAGAATTTACTCTCTAGGGCTTCATACCTTTAATGAGAGCAGAAATTCAAATCTTGCAGGTCCTACTTTGTTGAAGAACTATATCCAAAACACTTTTTGACCAATTCTGAATATTTGCAACTATTGCTAGTCTTCAAGCTGATTTCAGTTCAAAAATTTTAAATTCTTTTCCATAATGATCATATGTGACTGTTAGCTATTTTGGGGGGTTTCTTATTTGGATACTTTGAGGACTAAAATACTTTTTTGTCAGGTTTTCCTCAAAATAAGCAGTTTCTCCATTCTACCTGCAATCTCGGGGGTTTTATTTCGATACTTAAGAGTAGGCTTAAAAATTTTGGAAAGGGCTTATTACATAATTAGCTGTCCTCAAATCTTCCATACCTTGATTTGATGTTTAATTCAGTCAATAATTTGTTTCCATTATGTTTCAATTCTTCCCTGTCATTTTTACATTCAGCTGGAAACAAATACTGATATTATACCAAGAGTGAACTATCATGAGTGGAGAATCACTTTTAAAGCTTTTCTCTTGTTTCAGATTGATAAGAAATCAAAAAATCCTTCTTTAACAGAAGTTTATTCTACAGCAAAACAAAAATTGCCTTTCATGCATTATGTACTGAGTTCCCTTCTTATTTCAGTAGACCTCCTGCTGTCTTTTTCTGAAACTTCCTTAATGGAATACAACCCATAATTTTAATACTGCTGCATTTCCTATGGGAATGTAGAGATGTAACTTAACAAGAAAAAAGATCTAAGAAGGTTAATTTTTATATCAGTCTTTCTTAGAAATACATATATTTCTGCAAGTGTCTTAGCCATTCCAGCACATAATGAAGAGATATGCCTTACTTTTAAATTATACAAACAATTATTTGTATGTTTTAAAGCAAATTCTGTACAACCCTGGCTGCAAATACATCGTTTCCTACATGTGAAGAAAACTGGCATTTTTAGAAACAAAATGATGAATGGCTTTACGTATCAAAATTAGTGCCTGTCAGCTAATTAGTGCTGACAAAATGGAGAAACTAATTATTTTGTTTGGCTTGATGATCCTGAATTTCTCTTTTTTAAACAGATTCCATATTTTAATGTCATGCTCTGTGGGGAACCGGTTGTTCTAGGTTTCTGCAAAGTGAAATGGGGCATTAGCTGATTTTAAAACTTTGGAAATGATCTCATATGATTGCTCTGACTTGTCATTTTAACATTTATTTGATCATGTCGTACTCAATATTCCTTCTCCTGCTCCCTACACCCCTTTCTCTACACACACCTGCACACACAACTCAGCATACTCCTTTGGCGCAAGGTTTGGAGATGTAAAGGTAGGAAAATATGGACGTTGGTACATGTGTAAATGTAGAGCCTGTGCTGGGTCTCTGTCCAACGTGGTTGATATACATCTGTTTACCTGTTGTAGTTGCAAGTTGTACAGGCTGACATTGCCACGATCGACAGTGATGCTGTCGTTCACCCGACAAACTCTGACTTCTACACCGGTGGTGAAGTAGGTAATGGCAAGTTCAGTGCTGCGGAGTTCGTATGTGTGTGCATGGTCGATCAGCAGCCACCAGCTTGTTGTAGCTATGCAGATTTGCATTCATTTCTCACTTCCAGCAGTCCCGACTGATCGTAACAAGAAATGAGCAATTACAAACCTAGTGAGCGCTTTTGGTTTCCATTGCCAAATCGGCCTTTCAGAAGTAACAGTGGAGTGCACCACCAAAATTGAAGTGCAGGAACAGTGAGTTAAATGCAGGCACATGACCGTGGAAAATGAATTACGACATTGTTGGTTTGACATGTTAAGTGCCTCGTTTGAATGTGGTTTGAGTCTTGATCTTTAGATTGCTAACCAGTTCCAGTGCACCCTCTCCATGCCGAGTTTCAGATGTTCACATCTGGATTCATGGGCTGGATCTAACCTGTCTGTATTTTCCAAACTCTTAAGATTATCCTTATGGACCAATGACCTTCCTAGCTCTGCTCCACGGTCCTCACGTCCACAAGCCCAGGCTAGTGCTGCACACACATTGGTCACCTGAGCTACAAGGATGAGAGAAGGCATGACAGGAAACAGGACAGACCTCTTAATTTAGTCACCTTAACTGTCCCCTAAGTAGCTCTTCTCCTAGCCCTTCTCTTACCCCTCTCACACACAGAATTTTGAAGGATTTTATTAAAGGGTATGAGTACTCTGATTGAACTGCCTTGATAATTTGAGAAGGCAAATCAGAATTTGGACCAAATACAGAAGTTGCTGGCAATGCTTAAGAACAAGTCAGCTGATCCCAGCCTCTGTTCTGCATCTCATCTTGACCTCACCACTGCTGTGAGAATGCACTCCCCCCATGCCTGAGGCCTTGTTTTCAGTACTGACTTGGAGGGACACGTGTCCTGCACCACCTGCTTTTTCTGAAAGGGCTGCTTTCTGAGTAACAAGCAAAGAAATGTAGCTCTGGTCAGCCTGTTGGGGCAGAAGCACTGTGACTTTGCTGGCTAAATAATATGCAGAATGTCATAGTAGCCTGTACCTAAAGAATATGCTTCCAAAGTCTGTCAGACCCATTTAGCCAATGTGCCTGTCTCCTACCCTGTGACAAAGAAATGCTTTGCTACCCTGCAAAGAAAATTGTCTCTTGAAGCTGGACTGCTCGTTCCTTAGTGTAGGTTCCTGTTGCCTCTGACTGCTGTAAGAAAGAATAGAAGTGCACAAATGCTTAGCTTCCAATGATTAACTTTTACCCATCTAAATTTTTTTTTTAATTTTTTGTTGGTTTTTTTTCCCTAACAATTTAAATGTACTGGGGGCTTATCCTGAGAATTTTAGAGCCTAAATTTCTGCTAACGCTGTTTTCAACACTGATACCAATGCCTGCTTGGAAAGCATGAGAGAATGATCTTATTCTCATGGGAGTGACACATATTTATGCCTGTGAGCAAATAAGCTACTAACCTTGAAGCTGTGAAGCAAGACTTCCATCAAGAAACTTGCTAGTGTAGTGGAAAATGGTTAAATACAGTCTGTCCTTTGCCAGATTAAGCTAATTTACAACATAGATGTCAAGTATGATTTCAATATAAACCCTCACTATTAATCAGGAGAAGATCATAATTGAGGAGTAAATGCAGAATATTTCACTCATTCATACCAAGTATTACTTTTTCTCTTCTTTGTACCAGATCTTAAAGAAGAGAGCTCAGTGGAATAAACTGACATGGTTGTTCATTGCTTTTAATTATAAATTAATTCCCAGTAGAAGGGAAAAAGCTGATCCTTCTGGATTGAATTAAGCCAAACTAGGCTCAATTCCATTAAATGTACAACAGCTTTGCAATGGCAAAGAAATGACCTACTTAATAGAACTTCGCTGTTCCTAGGTCCTGCACAAGGCTTAATTATGTTTCCCCTTGAAACAACAGAAATTAAGGATTATGAATGTCATGGGTTTTAGGACTGATCAGAGTTCATGGACTCATGGGGAATATAACTGGCATATATATATAAATATAAACAGGAATGATGGAAATATATACAACAAGAATATAACTAGAATGGAAGGCTGTTTCATTCCCTCCCCATCCCTTCTCACCGTGTCAGGGTGATTTTATAAGACCCTGGAGTCAGCCACATCTGCTGGATGGGCTGAGCAAAGATGTTGTGCTTTATTCACTGTCTTTGAAGGGCAGAGTGCTTCCAAGCACCTCAGTGCTGCTCTGGATCTCCTAAGACACCTTTTTGCTGCAAGTAAAGCCATTACTGTCTTTTCTAAGAGATTTGTAAGGTGATTCTCCCACTCAGTTGGAATAAGTAACTTTAAGTTTCAGAAAATTCTTCGGAGTTCGGCTGAAGTATTTATATTTAAAAGCTTAAATGAGCACAAAGAGCAAATTACACTCTTGACCTACGCAGTCTGACCTTGCAATCCACTTTTTGGCAAACTCTGTTGTGAACTGGTTATGAAAAAGCCAAAGAAAAGGCATAGCTTTTGTAATTGTCCTCAGCTTTTGTACCCCAAAAGCAATAAACTCCCACTAACAAAATAGACTCAGGGTCACAGAGTCAGTTTTTGAATGGAAAACAAATGCATTGTTTTCGGCTTCTCAGTTTGGAAGAAATTTAGCAAAACAAATCAAAAGCGTCTTGCAGTCTTCTTAGTTCCTAGAGCTGTAACCGGAATCTTGGAGGAGGGACTCTGCTTCCTGGAGCATATAGTATGTGCACTTCCATCAGAAATTGCATTTTTTTTCTTTCTTCATCAGTGGAAGTAAGGGGTGTCACCAAATAAATGTATAGATCTTTAGAGATCCTAGTTCTGAATTTTTGGAAATTAGTTTTCAAAGCAATATCTCAAATCAGAGCCTTTATGATATCACTGCTTTTTACTTATCTACCTTTATAATTAATATGCACAGTGCAAAATTATGTGGGATGCTTATGTAGTTAGGAAAATGCTTTCTTGGGCTGTTTTTTCTTTCATTAATATTTAAAACTAGAGCTGCAAAATAAGATCTAAACCATTTAGTGATGGACTGCCTTTGTAAACAGCATACCTTTTGGTTGCCCTGACACACTGCACAGCTCTTCTCCCAGAATGACTTTGTCCAGCTCCTTAGTTGTAGTTAGAGAAGTTCATTGGAGGAATGTGTTCCTTAGAGACTCTCCTTATTTCTGAGGCTCTTCCTCTTGGTTAAAGGTGGCTCAACAAGCTGGGCAGTTACCAAGTAAAGCAGCCCGCTGCACTCACGAGACTGTTTCATTCCTGGGGCCACCTGTTGGGGTCAGGGACCAAGATCAGGTGAGTTTCAAATTCTTATTGTGGCAAATGGCTCTTTAAAACAATTTGTAAGAGAAGAGGGGAAATGAATCCTAGGGGAAGGAATGACAAACCTTCAACCACTGTTGAGCTAGCACATTCTTCTGGAACATTTCACACTAAGAGATGCTCATGAGAAGGAAGGAGGTAGGGATGTCATGTCAGATGTATTTTGACAGTAAATTCAAGTCTGAGAATGTTAGCAAGGGATACCAATGTGAGGTTTTTGGGTTGTTAGGGTTGTCTTTTTGTTCTTTCTGTTGTTGTTGTTGTTGTTTTTAATGACTAGCTAATTCTCAAGTCCCAAAAGGTTTAGATCTTACTTTGCAGTCCCCAAAAAATGTTTGGGCAGAAAACTCTAGAATGATGTAACAAAAGCGAATGCTGAGTCACATGTCTGCTGAGATCAGAGGAGTAAACTAACAATTCTCTGTTCAGGGAGCACTTTGGAAAAGAAAGGCGGCAAGGAGTTTGTGGAAGCCGTCATTGAGCTCCGCAAAAAGAACGGCCCGTTGGACATAGCCGGAGGTGAGGCTGCGCTCCGGGACCCCGCCCAGAGCTCTGCGGGCGCCGGGCTTGGCTCGCCCAGCCCGGCTCGGCTCCTCCTGCAGCAGCGCTGGGGCTCTGCTGCCTGCAGGCAGCTCCCAAGGGCTGTGTGTTTGTGTTCTCCACAGTTTAACTGCACACACTGCATCTTAAGTAACCTTTACCAAAGCACCCGGGAAATGGGCAGTGCTGTAGTGTTACAGCAAAGCCAGGCTGTTGGCAGGTACGTGCATGCGCACTCAGTGTTGATCATTAAGGGCATAGTGCAGAAAAGCAATTAATGAGATGCTTATTTTTGAGTCCAACTCTTTTAAACATCTGCTTTGCTGAAATGCCGCTGACTTTCACTGAACTTAAGCATGTGCTTAAAGTTCAGCATCTGCTTGGGTACTTAGTTTAATCAGTGCCAAAATCATCACTATAAAAGCTTACGACTTTTTGATGCCTAGTTATCAAAATTTATGTAATATCGGAGAAAAATCTACTATGTGAGTAATAAAGTTTGATAATGGCAATATATAATTTTACACCATCTGTGAAATTGCTGATCCATGTTGTTCATATAGAAGGCTGATTCTGCCATCTGTGTTTATGCTATAAAAATAAATACAGTGTGCACAGTTTTGTAAACGAATCCTAACTACAGCCGAAGGGGAGATGTAAGAATTCAGCTCTGACAGGAAAAATTACAACTGTTTACTTCTGGAGTTTAATACTTTGGGGGTTTCTCCCTTGCTTTTTAAAAATTTTAATAAGTTTTTCTTGGAATTTTTGTTCTGCGAAAATATGCAGAATCAATTACTCACTTTTTTCTTTTTACTAACTTCTGTACAAGATTGCTTACCAGCCCAGACCAAACTGTTCCAAATAGGTGGCAAGTTGAATAGAAAACCTTCTTTTTCTCAGCTGTTAGTGCATCCCTCAGATCTGGGGGTTGTTTGACAGTCTTACTCCAGGACACCTCTGCACTGCACTGGGATAAACTGGTTGTTAGGGACTTGTTGGAGGACTCTAGAGCAGAATTCATATATCCATTTTTCAATCCTACATATACCCAGTTTTCAGATTTCTCAATTCTGTGGGCATCCCTTTAATCAACCCATAACCAGAATGCTTACCTGGAATGTGTCTAGAATAAGTCCATGGTTGGCTTTCTCTTCCTTACTTCTCATTTCAGTGCATTTGCATTCGAAGTAGGGGACAGCTGCTCTTGGTAATGAACAATTGTCCTCATCAGAATCCCAATGAGTTAATTAATGACTACCCTGGAAAACACTCCCTGAGAAATATTGAAGTTGGTCATGTGTATTAATACAGTATTTTATTCTTTCAGGGTGAGGATGATATCCACGTTTCACATCTGACTGGAAATATGTCAGATGCTTTTAATAGATTTTTCTTGGATTTATGATGTATTCTGAATCTGCCAATATTTTAGTTGCACATTATGACAAATTAACATTGCCTAACACTGAGGCTGTTCTACATGTTGGGACTCTGCAAACCCATAAGAATATAAATGCTTGTGCTTCCATTGTCCTTCAAAATGTTCTGGTTAACCCCTGGTCAGGATCCATATGACAAAGTCTGTTTTCTCTTTCCTGCAGCAGCCACGAGATAGTATCCATATGTGATGATCATGTGCCAAGAATTACTTCTATTATACTTAAATAGCAAAATGCCTCATAAACATTCCAGAATGGAATAGAGGATTTCAGACCTCTAAGCACCTTTGCAAACCTGATTTTTTCATTTTTTTAAAAACTTATTGGTATTTTTATTATGGTTTAGTGAAGACATAAGCTGCCATTTTATACCTACACTTTTGTGGAGTATTTTAGGGGCTGACTCTCTGTGAAGGCTCACTGTATGCTCTTGTGAGATTTGAGATAGATGTTTTTCCACCCTAGTCACAAGCTGAGGGAAGTTTGCTTCCCCCCACCTTTTTTTTCTTTTTTTTTTTTTTTAACAAACTTAAGTTACAACTTTTTATTTGCAATCACAGCCCAGTGAGTTCAGAAATGACAGAGAGCCTCTTACCCTGGTTTCTGGCAGGCAGAGCACAGTCTGTTGTTGCTCTGTGATGGGAAGTGGTGAACCCAGAACGTGTTCTCCTGCAGAGAAGGAGGCCTCTCATCTGGAGAATCCCTGCCTGTCAGCAGTTTGTAGACAGGGTCTGCTGCATCTTCTTAGTCCCCATATGTCCATGGTAATATTGCAGTGATAAGATATGATTAGCATGGTAAAAATTCTTCTTCATTTCTTTGTACATACAAGGCCTGGCCTTTTGTTACACAAACAGTGTGAATCAAACACTGCAAATTTGTAAATGCGTCCTTTCCACCCCTCTGTCAAGAATGTGATGAAAGAGAGGAACTAAGCCCAGCATTGTTCAAGTGATCTTGGATGACCCATACACAGAAAAGCTAAAATAAGGCCAGGCCCAAAATCTTGAAATCACACAAAATGTCTTCATTATAGTTATTCAAAGACAAAGCTGGAAATAAAGCCAGAATCTTAATTCACCTCTTTGCCATCCTTCCTTTGGGGTTTGCAGAACACTGGTAGCTCTGAACTGCTCCAGTTTGGGCTGGGGTATGATCAGAAGCTGGCTGAACACACTGTACATTTAGCAGGAGTGGCTGAAGGTCACTGGGTTTGTAACTCCTTGTGCCTATCCAGCATCCTGGTATTTACTGTATCTCTGCAGAAAACCCAACCAAAGCAAGACCATCCCTTGTCTGGGTTTGGGTTTTAACAGATACTGCCCTTCTTACACAGTCCTCAGTATAAATGTGCTTCCTTTGATGTCAGCCATGAATTCTTGCTCTCTCTCAAATAAGCTCAATCCTAGCTATCATTTATAAATTAGCATAGGAAAATGCAGCTGAAAATGGAAAACACGAAGTCTTTGTAATCATATTATATTTAAGGCTGTGGGATTTGTAATCTAAAACATTCTCAGGGGCTAAAGGAATGTCTGTTGATTGTTTGCTATTTTAATCACATGTACACTCCTTTAATCCTAAAGAGAGGAAAGTAATTATGTTTCATTTTCAATTCTTCCTAGCTGTTGTCAGTGCTGGCCATGGACTGCCTGCGAAATTTGTGATCCACTGTAATAGCCCAGGCTGGGGCTCAGACAAATGTGAGGAGCTGCTGGAAAAGACAGTGAAGAACTGCTTGGCTCTGGCTGATGAAAAGAAGCTGAAATCAATTGCATTTCCTTCCATTGGCAGTGGCAGGTAAGGCTGTCAGGTAAAGCTGGTGCCAAACAGGTCACATTCTCTAGCTGCCATATGGTGTTCCAGTCCCTTCCCATGTACAAAACACATTGCTACAATGCTGACTTTTTTCTTCCTTGTTTAAATCAGTTTCCTGAGAGACAGGTTTCTTCTAGGTTTGTTCAGGCAGTGCATGGAACCTGAAGTGTTTTCCTGAGTACTAGTTTAGTGCTGGCAGATCTCATAGTGATCCCTGCAAATCTTAAGCATGCAAATGGGATAAGGAGCATAAAACAAACTTTCAAGGGACTATTAAAAGATTTCTTTCAGACTATCAATTCATTCATATAAATTGGAGATGTGAAAAAGAGCATCAAGAGAAGGGGTCTCTTTTGCCTGATTTTAGTGCATAATGAAACTTACCTGTCTTAAGATAGCCAGAAGACATGGCTTAGTGTTTGTTTAAGCAGCAAACCTAAAGTGCCTTGATTCTCAGGATTTGCAGAGTCACTTCAAGCTTTCATCCAGAATCCATAAGCTGAATTCCATGCAGTTTACATCATGGACCTATATCATTAAAAAAAAAATAAAAAAAAGACATTAAAAACCCTTGCCAAGGTCTCTGAAAGCCTCAGTCTAAAGTTCAGGTCCTTTGGCTCTGTACAGTGTGCTCAGTGCCTTTGAAAGTCAGATCATGTTCTTAAGAGTCTCAGTCCAGACTGACTTCACCTTTAGTCTGAGGCTCCTGGATTTGGGGTGCAGAGGGGGGTTGGGAAGACCTGGCCCTCACTGATGGCTCAGTAGGAAAACCAAGGGCCAAATCTAGGCTGAATTACACAGTTGTGTCTCTTAACCCTGAACAACTGACCCTCTTGAGTTTGTCATGAAAGGAGTTGGCTGGTGTACAACAAGAATATTCTTCCCATTGTGCTGTGTTGCAACACTAGATTAATTCTTGCATATTCTGTGGGTTAGGGCAGAAAACAGTATTTGAGGTTTTGGATGAATGACAAGAAATAAAAGTTTCATTAGGATGCTAAATTTAAGCAGCTTGCATCATAAAAATCTCCAGCTAAGGTTAATTTGCATAGGTGTCATTTTAAGGAGATAACTTGAGCAAACTTTGCAGAACAATAGAGAAATAGAGCAGGGGGTTCAAAGTAACCTGTTGGATTAGCTGTCAGGGTCACAGACTGGTCAGTGCAAAGAGAAGCTCTGAATCACTCTCCAGGAGAAACTCTATTCCTCCACAGAATAATGTGGAGAGTGCATAGTGACTGTGAACTGGTTATGTAAGAGTGGGACCGTGTCAAGTATCTTCCACACAGCCCTGTCTTTCCTGGATAGCTCCCAGCAAAGAACCATTCCCAGCCCTTGTTGTGAAGTAGCTGATTGATACTGAAGATGATGAAGTTGTGAACAGTCCTCAGGATTCACATTCTGTTCTGAAATCTGGTTACTGACAGGCAGGATCTGGGGCAAGTTCTCCACTTGGCATATACATGTCATTCTTACTTCAGCCAGTTGAAGTGTGGTGCTTTTAAAAGATGGAGAGGAATCAAAAGGCCTTGAGTAATAGATGAGGTTATGTATTTTTCCTTTTTTTTTCCTTAATTAGAGATATTCAAGCATAAGTTAATTTTGGAGAGAATATAATATATTCTGACAATACTCTCTACTTGTTTTTATGAAGTCAAAAGCATTAAAAAAAAGAAAAAAAATAAAGCTTTAAAAGATAGCAAATGCCAAAGACACCACATGTATGCAGCTGTTCTAGTACAGGCATCTGTCAAGCAGACATCACCCAATAAACCCACATAAACAGTTTCATTCTCTTTTATAGTTGAGGAATGGGATTACATGAGGGCAGTTCAAATAAATCACGAGGGGAAATAAAATAGCATAGTTGTAGCATTCATTGGGCCAGATGCTCAGCTACAGCCAACTTATGGAAAGCACAACTTGGGTGCTGTTCAGAGGTAGCCTGGAGTTCAGTCTGGTAGGGCCATCAGGAGAAAAAGGAGAGTTAGGGATTGAACATGAAATCATCCTCTGAGAAGGGATTTCATTCTGAGACTCTGACTTTGATCTGAATTGACACTGGTTTGGTTAAAGTCCCAAACTGCCTTTTCGCAATTTAACTCAGACCCATAGATCAATGCATAAGGCTTCTGTTTCTTGCAGCCCACACATGGCTATGAGACCAGCACCTTTCTGCTGATTTTTCTGCACTCTTTTGTTTCTTTTGGGAGAGGTGTCCTGAGCAATGGATTGTTATCAGCTTGCCTGGCACTGTGCCTTCCTTTCACCAGGTCCCCCTCTTCTTTCATGTGCCCTGGTGTGACCACCCTGCCAGAACAGTTGGGAGCTGTGTGACTTCAGAGGCTCCTGAGAACAGCTCAGAAACAGTGCATGTTCCTGTTTTAATGCTGCCCTGCATGACAGCTCAGGAGCAAAATTCCTGGAGGATCTCTTCACTGTATGCCAAGATGCAGCATTCATAAGTAACCTGCAAGTGCTCAGGTGTGGAGGCTGCTGACTCCTAAGCAGCTCCTGTGTCAAAACTGCTCTCAGTTCTCACACTTTTCACACAGCTGATTACCCTGACCAGGTCATTTGGCTTTAGAATAGTGCAGGCTTTGCTCACAATGCTTCTTCCCCTTTTTTTTTTTCCTTCTTCAAAGAAGGAAAAATCAGGCATTTTCAGAAAAGAAAAAATAGTGTAAGCTATTTCATGCCATCATTTTTGAAATACCACAGACATTATCTTCAAGACAGCACGTATGATATCACATTACAGGCAAGACTGACACAGAATTGCTCTCTGAGGAAGTTTTTTGGTAAGGCAATGTGCAGCAAGTGGGCCATGACACAGGCAGTTGCCCTTCACATTTGGTGTGTTGCAGCACAGAATAAGAGGGAGATTACAACAGCACTTTACTACCAGTGTGGTGCCTCAGTGAGCAGATGCTGAGAAATGTTCACCTGTTAGAGCCAGAGGTGGATTTAGCCCAGCTTCTTTGAACTTCTCGGGAAGTGCTGAGAAACTCATCCATCTGTGTAAAATATAAATTATTTGTAGTTTAATAGTACACACTTTAAAACAGGGAGTATTAACTACCAGGTATCTGTAAGTGCATGTCAAGGACCCAGGTGATGTTTAGCAGGCTCTTGCAGGTTGTTTTTGGGTGCTGCTCCTAAGAGTGGTGGTGTCCCATCACCTTCAGACTGACCACCGAGTGCCCATCACTGAGGCTGGGGGAGGGCTCAGAATTTGGCAGGGTAAAACCACGGCCTGGGTGAGCAGCATCACTTCAGGAGTAACACAGCAGCAAAGTTCAGGCCACGTTCCAAGCAGTTTCCAGGTGTAATTCCTGGAGTTTGCCATGACCTGTAAAATTCAGGTCATAAAGTTCAGGTCATAGCTTTGTTCAGGCCATCCTACTTGTGCTTGACTTGTTTTAAGATTAGATTAATCTTTCAGACAATGATTCCTAGATAAAAGTGTGAAGAAGTTTAGAAGAAGGTTGTCAGGTTAGGTCCTGTAAAGTTCTGTGCTTAGTTACCATTAGTAGTGGTAAGACCATATTGTACTTTGGGTCTTCTCATGTTTCATATTCCGTATCAAGTTCTCTGTCCCTTTTTACTTTTCTTTAACAGTTGCTTTGCTTTCAGGACAGGTTTAACTTGGCAGTTCCAGTACATGCACTGCTTTCCAGAGCACAGCAGGCTCTTGGTTTACTTACCTGTTAAATGAGAATAATTGGCCCATCAGGTTCAATTATTCATGAGGTTCAACCCAGCAGTACGTGTAGACTCTGTATTCATATTTTGGGAATGCTTTTCTTCTGTTTGAGCATTTTAAGTCTTGCCTAAATCAACAAGTTTGTAGCTTCTAATTCAGACTGCAAACACTGCCTTTGCAGCTTTATTTACCATGAGGTGTCAGAGAAAAGCCAGGAGCCTTCCCCGGGAGTTTAAACCATCAAAAGTTGGTTCAGCAAGTCCTGATTTTCTTTCTTTTTTTTCTCTCTCCTTCTAGAAATGGCTTCCCAAAGCAAACAGCTGCTCAGCTGATCCTGAAAGCCATCTCCAGCTATTTTGTGTCAACAATGTCCTCTTCAATCAAGACGGTGTACTTCGTGCTCTTTGACAGCGAGAGTATAGGGATATACGTGCAGGAAATGGCCAAACTAGATGCCAACTAAGCCTAGAAAGCTACAGTACCAGCCCCCTCTTCCACCCATCAGCATCCCCAAATCCTTAACTCATTGTGAGGCAGAGCATCCCTTATTTTAAACTTTGCTCATCTAGGGAAATAAAGGTGGGGGTTTTGTTGTTTTGTTTTGAAATTTTTGTTTGTTTTGTTTTTCCTCTCTAAACTGTTTTATGTTGGCACTGATAGTTGGCATTACTGCTGTTAATGCACTGTCACACCAGGCATTGTCTGAAGTTAGTGTAATCTAGAAGATTTTATAGTTTTATTTTAATGAAGTATGGATTGAAGCAGGAAGCTGTTAGGAGTATGTAGTCTTTTACTTGTGAAAGAAACAGGCCAACCCTATTTTGTAACTGTGTTGTGGTGCTTTATCAATACATCAAGTGGCGTTCCTTTCATTTTTTAAAAGAACAGATGCTATAAACCTAAATTTGTGTTTGTTTATTGTCTTAATGATTCTGGAAGAAAAAAAAAAAACAGAAACCCTGTTGTCCTTAATTATATTTACAATTTTGAAACTGTGTGAATTGATTTAGTAAAATGTTTGAACTGTTGCTCTTGGTGTACTTGGATTGATGTTTCCTTTAAGCCTTTATTTTTTAAGTTCTGAAAAGTTAGCTCTGAGAGGGATGAGAGCAGATCAGAATGAGTGACCTGGAAGCTTGTTTGGATATGCTGGGTGTCTTCCTTGTGCTGGTTGCATGTGAGTCACAGTGACACTCACAGCTGGGATTTTTCCAGAGAGTGTTCACACTTCCCAGTTGTTGCTTCAGAGCCTCGGGTTCAGAATCTGCCCTAATTGCCTATTCAGTTTGGGAGGTTGAAGCCTTTTAGATCAAGCAAGGCCTAAGATTTTTTGAACTCTTTCCAGTCATCTAATACTGGCCTGTTTGAAGCTACTTTGTATTTTTTCCAAATATTTATGAGCCCTGTTTGTAGTGGTGGCCCTGTCCTTTGCACAGCTGAAATCCATACCAACATAGACCTTTATGGAAGCCACTTGGGGTTGAACTTTGAGAAAAAGAAGTTACACTGTTAAAAGCTATTGCATGTGGATGCTGCTCTGAGGGAGGCAGCTCTTCCTTTGAAGTTTTTTGCTGATTTCTAGGTAGGAGGCATACGTTTTCCATCTCTGTTGAAAACTTCATTTACTGATGAAAGAGTATTTCACATCCAGTCTGGATTGGCCCAGAGCAACAAGCAGACCAAATCTGACTTTTCAGTAAGTTCAGGAATACCAAATATTGAAAATGTGTAGCTTTAACTCCTGCAAAAGTTTGAGGTGTTTTGTGTAAAAGTCAAAGCACTTAGAGCTTTCAAGTGTAGAGGAGCAATGGCCCCAATAACAGAAGGCAAAATTTAAAATACAAAATAAAAGTTATTCTAAATATATACCCAAAGTTAAAAGGAACAAAGAGTAAATTATTTTTGTGCTACAAATGCATAAAGTGTTTGACCAGAATATGAGCTCAAACTCTAAAAACTTTAATGGCCAAAATGCATTTTGTGCATTCCTTAGACAGCAGCTGAAGGGACAGTAAATGAAATAAGGTGCAGTACTTTGGGCATTTAACTGTGAAGCATCTGCTCCTGCAGTTGGATTGATCCTTGGAGTTCAACTGAACTTGCACTTTCCCCAGCTTTCACTAGATGTCACTAAAAGAATTGAAAAGCATCAAAAAACTCTAAGGAGCAGCTAACTTGGAGAGAAATGGGCCTTGAGGAGGAGATTTTTAATAGTGGAGAGCACACATCACACTGAGCATTCAGGTAACAGAATCCTGATTTGTTTGCAGTGTGGAATTTACTATACTGTATTAAATCTCACAATTTTAAACTCTGAAACTTTTAATGTCAACAGAAGGGTTTATCCAAAGGTATCTTCTAGGTGGCTGAAAGTACAACCTCCAGTGGCATTTAATAGATCTCTCTTACACTGCACCAGGCTGGGAGGGCCAACTTTTGTCTTTCTAGTAGAAAATTGTAAAGCAAGTTGAATTGTAATTCAAATCACATGGACTTGCTTCTTCTGGCCTGACATCTCAGCTCCTTATTTAGCTGTGAGCTCCATAAATAGCTTGGCTGACTTCACTGGGATCACCTGTGATGTGCCATTTTATTTGCTGGGATTATGGTGCTTTTGTAAGGAAAAAACAAAATCATTGGCAGTGTTGGAGCTGGTCTCATGTGGGGCATTGCCATTTTCTCTTTCCTCTTCTTCCTCCTCCAACAGCCCAGAGCCATCTGTGTTCCCCCACATCTCCCACAGCCCAAGGAATGCTGCTCCAAAGTCCCAAAATCCAGCAGGCTCTGTCAGGAGAGACAGAGATCCCAGAAGAAGCTTGACCTCAGGCAGCCTGAGTAGATTATGGCACCTATTCAGGAACCTAAAAAGTAACATATCAGGTTGCTTTCATAACAAGGAAAATAAGAGCAGAAATTCCTGCTAACATGTGCACTGGGGCCAGGACATCACTTTGAGAATCTCTGTGGCATTCTGCATGTTGGAGCTAAATATGCAAGCTTCACTTGCCAAAAAATAAAATTTTTAAAAAAAAAAAAAAATCACACTTTGGGAAGACCACACATGGAAAAATGTCAGTGAGGTGCCTTTACAGCTTCTTGTCTTACTGGTAAATTCATTCTGGCTTTTACCTTAACATAGCAGTTAAAATAGATTTTTTCAATACTTTCAAAGTAAAAAAGTTGAAAGCATTTTGTGGCCAACAGCATTTTCAATTCCCATCAGTAGAAGTCAGGTGGCTGAGCAAGGATGACCCTGACAGGAGGCGCAGACACATGGCAGAGACTTTCCCTGTCCTGATCCCTGTTGCATCCTGGAGATCCCACTGCTCCCTATTTTCAGGCAGCTAGGCAAAGAATAGGTGGGACTGCACTCCTTCCATGTGCTTAAGTCAGATTACAGGACTGACACTACATTTTATCATCAGCCTTTACACTTACAGCATAGTTGAGAACAAATAATAGTTCTAATTGTTTAATGAAGGATGGATTTTTTTAAAAAAATAATTAATTTTAGATTAATAATTCAAGCCCTCTCAACCATAATATTGGGGAAGCATGGTGTGCAGCAGGGTAACAAAGGCACCAATGGGACAACATCAGGACATCTCCAGAGATTTGTCACCAAAAATGCTTCCATGTACAAGATTTTATCACAATTGGGAAATGCAATTCAAGGGTCTGTTGGGAGCAGTACCAACATGATTATAAGGATAATATGGAAATACAAAAAGATAGGTGTTAATAGCTAGATAAGAGAGAGTGTAATCCTTCAGTCACCAAGTGTACTAAGGAAGAGTCACTGAAGTGACTGTAGTTTTGTAAAAATGTGAGGAAGATTGGAACTGGAGTCATTAGGCGTGAGCAAAGCAGCACTTTTAGAAATGATTTTTACAGTAAGAAGGTGAATCTGGAAGCTTCCTATTTGTATAAACTTTCCACAAACCAGAGTAGAATCAGAGTCCTAGGATGATTTGGGTCAGAGGGACCTTAAAGATCATCTCTTTCCAACTCTTGCCTTGGGCAGGGACACTTTGCACTACACCAGGTTGCTCAGAGATCAGCTCAACCTGGCCTTGAACACCTCCAGAGAATTCAAAAAAAGCACTCCAAACGGAAAATAATAATACACAGACAAGACATAAAAACCATACTCAGACTGAAACAACCTGAGAGGTAAAAGTTTACAGAAAAATAAGGCTCCAGGTTTCATTCATTAGCACCAAGTTTTTGTGAGCTCCCTTCCCCTTGATCCTAGCTAAAATTGGGGTTTCCAGCCTGAGAAACAGCATTGAGAGGAGCTGCAGGTGCTGGCTACTCGAAGATGAGGTGTGTAGCCTGTGCTAACCAGTCACATTCTTTGCTCTGTGCTGGTTTTACTGAGGACGGTAATACCTCAAGCTGGAACAGCAACTCAGAAGGAGCAGCATAATTGATAGGCCTGAAGAGTGCAGGTAAGTAGGATTGTATTTATATCCCTGGCATGAAACCCAAAGGGAACCAGGCTATTGCACACTGGCTAAAGTGCTTGAAAATTGCCACCGATTCCTTTTTGTGTCAAGTTCTTCAGAGATTTAGTTCCCTCCTCCATAGAATCCCACTTAATGCCTCCACAATTCATGTTTAACCATTATCACTAGCAACCTGCTCATAAATGCTTCTTCCTTGTTAGGTTCCACAACCAGGAATCAGGGGGATGATGATACTGCTGTTTCCTAATACAAAGGAAGGAGCGACGACGTTTCACAGTGCAGCCCATAAAATCCCAACTCTTCCCCACTTTTTCACCAGCCTGGTTAACGGAAGAAATTTGATATTTTTGTACCTTGAAATGACTAACCTTCTTAGGCTTAGGAGAATAAATTAAAGTTGAGCCAAAGTATGCCTCAGCTGCAGCAATGGGCAGATTGATTTGCTTTCCATCTGGGAGATTAAATTCCACTGCCAAAAAAATGGCACCAGCATAATTAGCTGTCAGTCAAGTTGCAAAGAGACAGACTATGTGGGATAATTGAAAGCCCTGCAGCTTCTCATTACATACTACAGTAGCCCTATTTGCAAATTTCCACCTTGAAAAGGTTCTCCCAATGTGGTCAGGATTGTACTCATTCCTCCTGGCACATTCTTGTGAAGTGAAACAGGAGTGTTGTGCAGGGATGGATTAATTTTAAGTACCTCGCTTAACCTAAATTGATTATAATATATTTGTCAACAACCCCTGACAGCTCCACTAGACTAATTGCAAACAAATCCAAACAGTTAGAAGGAAATGGTACATCTTCCACTCTGGTTACGCCCAGGAGACACCTTTACAGGCATAAAAATCACCTCCTTCCCTTTGCCTTTCTTTTTTTTTCCATGCACTGTCCCTCCCACAGGAATCCTCCTATTCAGCAAATTGTCATTCATAATGAACCCATCAGCATGCAATATTACAAACATGTACCTTCCATAAAATAATGAACTCTCTTTTTTCCTCCCCTGCTTCCTGCGGCTCAAGCATGCTTCAGCAATTGCTGAGTGTACAGGA
The DNA here is from genome assembly GCA_013400175.1 of Phainopepla nitens. Taxonomy (NCBI): domain Eukaryota; kingdom Metazoa; phylum Chordata; class Aves; order Passeriformes; family Bombycillidae; genus Phainopepla; species Phainopepla nitens. The sequence goes on from VXBQ01006691.1 coordinate 1,190,529, forward strand.
AAGTTTAGAACCATGGAAGAGAATCACAGAATGGTTTGGGTGGGAAGGGACCTGGAAGATCACCTGGTTCCAACACCGGCCATGGGCAGGGACACCTTTCACTAGACCAGGTTGTTCAGAGCCCCATCCAGCCTGGCCTCGAGAAACAAGTACCTCTGATGGTCAGTCCGAGGCTTACTGAAGGGTGTGGAGTAACCTTGGTGATGAGGCAGGAGGCAAAAAGGATTCTAAGAGGAAAATATGTTACAGCTCTCATCCTAAAACTACAGGGAATATGTAATCCAGATTTTTCCTCCGACTGTAATGGGAGCCAGCACTGCCTGCACTCTCCTTTTAGGGTGAGATGTAATTTCTGTTCCTCTTCCCCAGTAAAGGAGAATTGGGTCCATCACACTGGCCAGGCTCCCGGTTTCAAATAACGCACAGTGACCAGCAGCTCCTGCTGAATACCCTGGCCATCCTTCCCTGCCCAGGGGAGGAGGCAGCCGTGCCCCGCCTCACAGCTGGGCGTTACCCGATCCCATCTACAGAAATGTCATTCATGCCAATGTCCCGAGGTGGGAGGGATGGGCGAGGTTTCGGGGGGTTCATCTGCTTTTGGCAGCTTTAAAGTTCTGCAACCCAGAAAAGTTACTGGTTCCCACAGAAGAGGGAGCCAGTGTCACACCTCCCACATGGCTGTGAAACCTCCGAGCTAATAAAGCCCGGACTAATACACTAATAACTCTTCTTAAACCAGAGCTTTCATTATAAATGTAATTTATGTTCACCTTTAAGAGCTCCACAAACCTGAGCCCTCTCACGGGCACAGATTTGCCTCTTGACTCTCTGCAGCACTTCCTCGACACTGGGATGCACTGGTGTGAACTGGGAGCCAAACTGGGAATGGAGCCGGTGGTTCACAAAATGGGTAAAGCCAAAGTAATGAGTTTGCTGCTGTTATGTGGGAGAAGAGTGGGTTGGCACAGCAGAACAAGACAGAAACTGCAGAAAACAGTGTGAAACTATTCCTGATTATTCAGGCTCCATCAGAAATATAAACATGCCAATCTACTCCTATGTCTAGAGGGAGCAAGTCAGGATTTAGCACACAGACAGGTCTCACGCTGGCTTATCCTCATCTATGTTAGGAATGGGAAAATTGCCCCTCTTGTCTGTGCACAATGCCCCTTTATGATTTATTAGACAGTCCTCTTTTTTGCCTCAATTACTCACTTCAAAAGAGGGTGGAAATGGGACATTCCTAGCCCTAATACTAAATGCATGTAGTCAATAAAAAAGAAAAAACACTGAAAAATGTTTAAAGGGAGGGTGCTTAAGTTATTGCAGCCCTTGGGAGCATTAATGTATGTGCCAACAAGTTACTGTATGTGGCTTTAACATGCTTATTTATTCTGCTGTGCAATAAAACTCTCTCTTAAATAGTGCCAAAACCTGTTTGCCATGGCAATCCCTCATCACATATGTGTTCCAGTAGTACTTACAAGCACCTTCTTAAAGAGAAATACACAGCAGGATTAATGTCTTGTGACCTTCAGGGCATTTTACAAAGTTTTAAGCACCCAAGTAGATATTACTTTGGACTGAAATATTTATCCCAGGTCTGTTGTTTTTTTGTTGGTTGTTTTTTTTTGTTTGGTTGGGTTTTTTGTTGTTTTTGGGGTTTTTTTGAGTAACATTAAGCAGTGAAGCAAAGCTTACTCCTTGCTCTCTTCTCTGCAAGTGGAGCTCTAATGACTTGGACAAAGCACAAGCCTGGTTTTTACCTGGCAGGGCTTCGGTGGTGCCAGTTGGCTGGGGAAGAGTGGTAGGGATCAGCTGATCTTCTATAGTTCAAGTGCACTGCAGCTGTTCCTGGTGTAATTAGTCATCCTTTGTACTGTCACAAGAAAATAGATGTTTTCCCTCCTCCCATCCACACAAATGTTTGCTCAGTGTAGCCACTGGCCTGGAATCCAGGCATGCACACGTCCTTAATAAAGCCCTAACACTGGTGTTGCACTTCCTGCAAGTGCCCAGGGAAAGGGTCAACCCTGCTTTCTGTTACCACTGTTTATTTACTGCTGTGCCTCGACAAAACCGGCAAGACCAGCTCATATCTCACATCACTGGGCGACACATCCATGGACCACTGCAGGAAACGGCACGGAGTGGGTCTGGGCTGTCCTGTTAAGCCACCCTCCCACGACAGGACTGCAGTGTGGGACCCCCTGTGGGAAACCAGGCTCCTTGGAGGGCTGCCTTGTCCAGCCATCATCTCTCAGCTGGAGACAGCACCAAACCGAGGAGGTTCCTCAGGCTTTCCAGATACAAATTCCCAGTGATTCAACAAGCAAAAACTGATTGATAGTGGCCTTTTTTTATCACCGCTGGCTGTTTGCCCTGTTGTGCACAAGCAGGGCCAGTGGAAGCAGCAGCCTGGCAGGTTTTGCCCAGGGAGTGGGGCTGATCCCAGGAAGGTTTAATTGCCAGAAGTTATCCTATCTGCCCTTCCCTCCTCCCTTCCTTCTCACCTGCTTCTCTTTGTGGGGTTCTCACCCCTTTCCTTCCCATAATGTTTCAAAGAACATTATTTAATATTTCTCAAACCCATCACAGGTCTGTACAGAATGATGAGGCATCTTTATTCCTCAGTCTCAGTGTGCTCAGGTGGCTGAGCCTGTCAGAAAGGGCTGGGGGTGCCTCCTGAGAAGCCACTCCCCAACAGCTGCAAGGACCCTGCATAACAGCACATCCTTAAAAGCCCCCACAGCCCCCAAGAAGGATTCCCAGTGCCCTCCATCCTGAAGGTGGTACTGCCCAGATGTGAGTCCATGCCTGAGGCATCCCTGAGGGCAGGTTTACTTCATTGAATTCTGCTAGTAAGATTACTAAGGGGAAAAATAAGAGATATTTTAGTCCTCTGGCATCATATAGAACCACAGAATCTTTTAGGTTTGAAAAAAAAAAAATAGAAGATGATCAAGTCCAGCCATTAACACTGCCAAGCCCACCACTAAATGCCATGACTTTTTGCACAATGAAGTTCAGTTTAATCTTTACAGAAAGAAATTCACGAACATTATCAGCCTCTCCTGGGCCATGCACTTTTCTCAGAGCTGACAAACCTTGCCCACTCCATTGCCCACCTAAATTCCCTGTCCCAGGCCCTGCTACAGACTGTGGAGGGAAAGGGCTGGTCCCAGTAAGGCACAGGAACATTACCAGATATGGCTGTACAGACATTCCTTCTTGTAGCCAGCTCCAGGAAAAATGCTCCCTCCAGCACCCAGGAAAGAAACCCTAGAAAGCACCAGAAAACAGTTGTTTTAAAAATAAATAGATGTATATAAAGCAAGAAAAGAAAACACTGTATTCTTAATGCTCCATTATTAACGGTGCTCAGGAAGGGATTTTCTGCTTTGCTGGAGCATGAAACAGGCTTAAATAAGAATCCCTATCAGAATATAATTTTGTAATTATGCAGCTAATTTTTTTTCTTGTAATGACAACGAAAATACTCACAAGCTACATTGCTTACACATTTCTGTAAATAGCAGGGATGTCTCTCAGGTTGCACTTCCATGAAGACCACAAGCATGTCACCCTGACAAACCACAAATCATTTAAGACTCCAGGCATTTAATAGTGTTGTCCTGTTGGTTTTAGTGAGGCTTTCAGCTACTGGCTCCTGGCAGGATTCCTGAAGCAGTTGTGCCAGGCAGAAAGCTGATTTCCCAGCCCTGTGTTATTAATTAACCATTTCAGTACCAACTCAGGTGCATCCTTTGATGCTCAGTGGAGCCTGCAGAGAGCAAACCATCCTGAGAGCTGTTTTGAAATGCCTCACTTTTACTCTTTATCTCCCAAAACAACAATTCCACTCCTAGAAATAAATAAGTCATAGAATGGTTTGGGTTGGAAAGGACCTTAAAGATATCCCATTCCACAATCTGCCATGGCCAGGGACAACTTCCACTATCCCAGCTTTCTCCAAGCCCCATCCAGCCTGGCCTTGAACACTTCCAGGGATGGGGCAGCCACAGCTTCTCTGGGCACCCTGTGCCAGGGCCTCACCACCCTCATGCTGAAGAAATACCCTCTTTTTTTCCCTTCTTTATTTTCTCAGTGACTAACGCAGAATATAAACACGGCACTTGCACGCTTGCAGCTGTGACAGGACATAACTCAAAAATTCCAAATGTACAGAAATAAAGTCTAACAGCTCTGTACAGTAAGTGATTCCTTCTGGTAAACTGTGACCCACTTCTATGCTATCACAGCAAATATGCATTTTACTGCTTTGGCAGTGGGATCGATCCCTTCCACAGTAAGTGTTTAAACAGACACACGCTTTGCTGGAGAACTGGTTTTGGATCAGCTCCAGAAGAATTCAAATTTGTGCTGAAATGTCTAATTATGAACACTTCTGTCATGTCTTACAGCTTCCTAAATCCCAACTGCAAAATATCTTTATTTTATACTGGTGTCATCAGTTTAGACAAACATATAAAGTTCCATTTATTGAGCTGCAATTTTGCAGTGCATTTGCAAAATTCAGAAAATATGTTAATGTGTGATTCCTCCAAAAGGCAGGCACAAAAAACACACGCTCTACTTGTGCATGTGTTTATAATTATTTTTGTACATTACTGTGTCCAAATAGCTGTTGGAAAAAAATTCCAGGCTAGTGTGGATATGTTTAGTTTTACCCCAGTGTCCATAAATGCATAAGAAATCTCTGCTGCCTGGAGACTTCTGAAGGTCTTGTTCTAGCTGGAATCAAATATCAGGAGTGATACCTATTACTGCATCCCCCTTGCCTGTCCCATTATAACTTGGAGGCATCACAATATTTTGTGTCATTACATAATGCTGGAGGCATGAAAATTCTCCAGGCTGATTAGCATCTTAGAATTTCTAACACCAGCACCTAATCCATCAGAAAGGACTGTTGGGTCTCAGCTGATCATTCATTTGTCTCATTGAAACACTATGACTCCGTTTTAAGAGCTTTTTTATAGACTCGTATAAAGGAGAAAGTGAACTTTTTAACATGTTTGCACTTCACTAAGTCAATACACATAAAAAGAAGTACAACTGGGGTTCCTACATGGATATACAGCCCAGAAGTGCTAAGCTGGTAAAGAGATACAGCTACTAGCTAGGCAAGAGATTAACTTCATTTATTTCCTTTTCTTCAATTTGCTAACTTCTTCCTAGAGATGCAAGGGGCATCCAGGAATGTGACAGCAGGATGAGTCAGATCCCAGACTCCCCAGACAGATGTTTTACCCAGTACAGTCATATGTGAATTTTCTTTTCTCTTAAATAGTTTTCTTGGAATAGGGTATTACTCTGTGGGTTGTTTTGCTGCTGCTTTTCTGTCCTTTAAATGCCAAATGCAAAAGCAGAGCAGGATTCCCAGAGCACTGTCATTCCTGGCTCTACAGAGCCTTACATGCAGCTCAACCCACAATCTCTGTCCCAACAGGCTTTTCTGGGAGCACTTTGCCCAGTTACTTGACAGGAGGGTCACGGGGCAGCAGTGAGGATTAAGGGGCTGTTTCTCCTACATGAAAGTCTGGTGCACTTGTCCATCCTGCTGCCTAAATATCTAACAATACTTTAATAAAGCATGGTGGGATGTTTGACCATCCCAATTTACTGAGAGCATCTCCTTCTCCCCAGCACCCCTGGTTGTGGTCCAGATCATTCCCACACCAATACAAAGGTCTGAGTCATACAAGAGAGAAGAAAATCAAGTTCTCTGCAGTGGTATTGTTGGAGGCACTTGCCCCCCCACTCTGATGCCTGTGAGATGCCTAGAGGAAGACTTAGAGGAAGCAAGACAAAGGATCTCAGCAGCTGCAGGATGCAGCAAACAAAAGAGACATGTTTTTTAAATAGAAACCATCAGTACCAATACAGTTGTCTACTGCACTTTGCCGGAGTGAATTTTATTAAGCTCTGTAAAAGCTTCCAAATCTGAAACTTTAAAAACATTTTCTTCCTGCTTAAAGTGAAATTTAAAGTGGCAAGTTTTATTAAAAACTAATGTTTAAGCAAGAGTATAGCCAAGAGAATCACTGAGATGAATAATGTTATCAATTATCATTTAAACATCTACATCTTCAATAATCATCCAAAACCTGTCAGAAGGAAGACAGTCAGGATCTCCCAGCCAGATGGCTGAAACAGTACCAGCCAGCCTTTCCCATGGACAGCTGCCTCTTTCATAGTCTAACTTCCAAAATGTTCACATCTCTGACCAACTTTAAAGAAAAATGTTTGATCCAAAATTAATGACATTGGTGTAGCACCATTGATTGCTCAGTTTGCAAGAACCTGAGTGGCACTCAGGAAAGTACCAGGAGAAAGTATGAAAAAAGAAGAACAGAAACTAAACAAACAGATTCAGGAAGTCCAGTTATATTCAGAAAAGAAGAACTCTCACATCAGCAACACAATCCAAGTGAAAGTTGCAAGTTGTCTTGGATGGTGTGTTTCAGTTTAAACTTTTCCAGGTTAGGGGTGAGTGTTTTTTTTGTTTTCTTGAAAAGTACACACATTAGTCCAAACCCTCTCAAGGGTAGTGAAAGCCACAAAATTCCCAGCCATTGCCAAGCATCATCTTTTCCTAAAAATATTGTTCTAGGCTGTTATTTGACCAAAAAGTTGAGAACATTTAAACCAGAGTGAACCACAGGCTAGAGACAATGCTTATTAGAAACAGCCTCAAATTATATGCATAGCTGGATACTGTGATCTCGAAGTTATATAATAATTCTTCTTGGAAGATAATCTTACTGGCAATGGGGCAGAAATTTATGCTGCCGTCTCCTTTCTGACACTACATTGAGAAATTCCCTGGCAATTCATGGTTTATTACCATGAAATAGAAGTTTAAGGGAGGAGATATGTCAGGGCAAGCAGACCTGTAGCCGCTGGATCAAGATAAATAGATACAACAGAGAAAAAGTGTTCATAGCTAAGTATAAAACATGAGGGAACCCAACTCTTTGCCCAGCTCCACAGGTTTAATGCAAGTAACTTATTGTAATAGCCATAACTGTATCAAGGGCATCACTGCTGCTTAAAATAACCCAGAGAATTAGGCATTAATACTTGGATAAAACTGGAGGTCCATGATGGCAGCATTTCCATTTATGAAATAGGGATGTAAACCAACTGTGACCCACCAAACCCACTGCTGTGCTCTGCCAACAGCAGACAAGATTTCCGGTCCCAGGCCAATTTGCTGTGGATGAGCAGGGCTGGGCCCCAGGAGCTGGATGACAAACATAGTGAGAGCAACCCTAACACAGCCCCCAGTGCCCCAGAGCACTTTCAAACACACCAACATCAGCTGTCAGATACAGAAGAGGTTGAGAGCACTGGCACGCAGGATATTTTCTCCAAGTCTACACCAAGCTACAGGGAAATCTTGATTTATATCTCTATATAGTTCATAATCAACCTCATGACCCAGGAATTAAGGGAATCTTGAAATAATTGCAAGCTTCGTATGTAACTAGAAAATTTGTTTTTCATTCCCACTCTCCAATAAAAAGAAGTTTTTGATCTTCTGCTTCTACATGATCCCACACCCTTCCCAACAACAGGCTTATCAACTTTTGATCCCCAAAGGATGTGAAGAACAAAAGGACATCGAGGTCTTTGGGTGCATGAATGCAGGATAGCAAGCCATATGCAAGCAGCATTTGAGTGTTTCTAGTGTTCCCCTGCCTCCCAAAATTCTCTGAAAGACCTGGTGGAGCTCATGTTATGATGGGCAATTTGACAACAATCTGAAATATGTCCTATCCAAAATACAGTCTGTGACACAAGTGGTCCAGGCAGAAAATACAATGTTTGCCCATATGTTATGATTCTCTGAAGATGTGGAGTAGCATAAAATGACATTTGGAAATGCTTTAGAGTTTAACTTCATTACCTCACTCAGTGCCTCATTAACTAGGTCTAATTTTAGTCAGCCAGCAGTCCTAATTGAGCAGAGTCTTCTTCCACGGAATGGTGGGAACAACATCCCTCCCCTATCACATTCTTTCAAGGCACAGCATTCCTGGAGTGCTTGGCATTCTGCAGGCTTTGTTTCAGAAACCAGGGGCCGTAGGATTTTACCCTGCCCTGGTGAGAATGGAGGTCCATTTCATTGTACTTCTCACAACAGGACCGTTGGAGACCCAAGTTTCCAAGCAAGATCACCGCGACTGCTCCCATCTCACAAAAAGGTGGGAAGAGAAATCCATCCCAAGGACAAATTCTGGGGCAAAGTGCTCAGGCCTTTCAGTGCAGGGACTGTTGATTGAAAGATCTCTAATTTTCATTAGCTCTAAGAGGTGCATTTTTCAAGCAATTTCTCCTTAGTTTTTTACTCCTTTATTAAGATAACCTATTTCCTTTTAATTAAGAAGCCGGTGGCCTTCTGAAACATAAACAAAAGGGAGGGAGACCCCCAGCCAAGTGAACAGGATCCACTCTCTGATATGCAGTTTATGCATGGTTAATGGATGTTGGGCATTAATATTTCTTACCCTTTTGTCTGTGTTCTCTGTAATAGAAACCCCTGTCTAGACTGAGTGGCTACTACAAGTAATCCCAGTAATATCCAATAAAATCACTCTGAAATGTGATAGCTATAGTTATCAAGGAGCACCAGGATTAACTTGATTGATTGAACAATGGACTTCTGGTTTTTAACATGATCTATATGTGTCCCAAAAAAAATTCAAAAATATACATAAGGTTGTAAAACCTTCAATGCTGGGCGACTTATCATAGTCTGTAAGTGTACTGACACACCCTGAAAGGAGAGGGATTAGTGCTGCTCCAAAATTAAAGGATAAATGGCAATGGTCATAAAGAAATACTTTCACTTAACCAACTTCTGCCAGGACAGGACACATCACCCTCTCACTGACAGCCAGCAAACAAAAGCATAGATACTCAATCTTTGCTGGAAAGTCTTTTGCTGAAAATACTGCAAAAGTCTTCATTTGTGATCCAAGTGAACATGAGAACCACCTACTTTTCCTGGAGTGCCCTCTGAAGTGTCTCAATAAATACATCTTTCATTGAACAAGGAAAATTAGGTTCTTCTAGGAGGTTTGAGGGTACATGGAATGCATTTGCTGAATTTACATAAGTAGCAAAATGTCTAAGCCCAGGTGTAGAGCACCATCCACTTCTATTACAAGCCCACGATGGCTTTCCTGCTGACTCAGATCTGCAACTGTGCATCCAGTACCTTTGCTTTGAGCTTGGTTACTTTATGGTGGGTATGTCTGATCTTTCTGAAGTCTGAATCACATCAGTGGATAATTAATTAGCCAGAGGTACCTGGAACCAAAACTCCTGCACTCATTTCCAGCTCTGCTCAAAGTCCTCTTTTTGAATTTGTTCAAAACCTTGAGTCCTTTGCATGGGCTGGTATGAGTCTGGAAATGAGAAAAATATTCCTGTCTAGTACAAAAGAGAGAACATTCAATAACCAATGCATGCTTAAGTTGAAGATGAATTACTTCACAAACTAGAAAAGTATCAACTTTTGGGAAAGTTGCTCAATAAATCCGTTTAATCTAAGGAACCCCCACCTAAAGAGCTGCATTTAATTTCCAGAGTTCATAATCAGTTCCCAGGAAATTAAAAGGGAACTATCTTGAGTTTGCAGCAGTGCACAGCTGTAGAAAAGCAATGGTATTGACACTAGGAATTTTAGTGAGGCACAGCCTCTTAGGAATAGGTTTTGAAAGAACTGTCAGCAAGGTGGGGTTTTTTGCTCATCTGTGGTATACCAATAAATAACATGTCTGCAAAGGAACAGAAAGCTACTAACCTTAACAAATTCTTCTGATGTTCAAGTTATTGCTGCACCAGATGTGCAATGCCACAAAACATTCAGGCACTGTGTGACACTGCAGCTAAAAGGCAAGCTTCCTTCCCCAGTACCTCTGCCTTCCCTTTTATAATGCACCTGTGGATCACATTACCTACGGTTCCTGCATTTAAATAGGAGAACAGGGGTCAGGTTTGTTTGAAAAAACAATTAAAGGAGCTCTCTCTACACTGACAATTGTTAAGTAGCTCAGCCTTACTCACCTGGGACTAGTCTGCTGCAGCAAGGCTGCTTGTTCCCTTTTTTCCTGCAAGTAATCCAATTTGAGCAGGGAAGAAAAGGGAATTCCAACCAAAAGTCCTTCATTCACTATTCATTTTTGTTTTTCTGGTGGAAACATTCTTGTTGCTGCAAACTGGGGCTGTTCCCCCTACCCAACTTTGCTCAAATTCCAACCAAATCCAACATTTAAAATTAGCAAGAGGTGAATACTTTCAATCACTTCCCATCCACCAGCCACTATGGAGCTCTGACAGTTTCTTAGAGGAGGATGTGGTCCATGTCTAGCAAAACATGGCTGAAGAGCTCCCTTTGCTGACCTGACATTGAACCTTTCCCTGAGCTGTTCTCAGTGCAGGAAAATATTTATTTTATTACAGCCCTGCAGAACTCATCCCAGTCCAGGCGCTCAGATTAAGACCAAATGTGTTGAGCTTGCATTAGGTGAAGTTCTGAGATCTGTATTTGGGATTTTATCTTTTTTGTAGATGTGGGTGGTGCTGAAAGGGCACAAAATAAAGGAATTGCAATAATAACAGTGCTCATGGCAGCGTGCAGTTTCTGTTGGGGACTTCATAAAGGGGATAGCCCTATCCTGTGTCAAATGCTGTTTTCAAAGTCTTCTGTAACACAAGTCTCCCTGAATCCTAAGAAATTCCTTTTACAAGGAAATTCACGAGGCTCTCCTGCCTGGCTGAGCAACATCAACCCTTCAAGCCTCGGCTTATGTCAGCTCCCTGCACATCACAGACATCTCCAGAGCCAGCTTAGCAGCACCACCAACCACCCCAACACCAGGAGGGACATGGAGGAGGGAACCTCTCCCCAGCCGAAAAGGAAAGGTGTCGAGGTGGGGAGAGGTCACAGGGCACACGTGTCTCTAGGCATAACCCAAACTGATCCTGGGAATCCTGGATTCCAGGAGAGAAAGGACCATCTGACCTGCACTGAGACCTAACTCAGGGGTGTGCATGCAGACACCAATGAACCAAGCTCATTTATTTATGATTTTCACTGCATTAATAGCTATTTCAATAGCAGTGAGAGAAGTGAAATCTCATGGGGGTAGACATTGATGAAGCCATTAAGGAGTTTTCTCACCGAAATTTCTAAGTAATCCATGTTCTCATAGTAACAGCAAAATCCCTGTTTAAAATAGAGTTGCAAATATCCTGTTTCTTTTTATTGCTGAGTTGATATATCAGACCTGGGATATGAGATATATGATATTTCCATTACAACCATAATGTCTCCTTGGGACCTATATGGTGTCACTGTGTATTACCAGACTTCAAGAGTGATCCTGAATACAAGGATTTTATTTACTAAAATATCATATATACCAGTTCCTGATCAATCTATTGTAATACAACGAAAATGAAAACTAATGAGAAATAAATGCTAATTCCAATATTTTAAAGCCCAACGGTAAATTTCCACCTTAAGGAAACATGGTAGGGAAAAAGAGAGGGAGGGGAAAATGTGTGAAATCATAAGTTCTTTCATCTGATCATAAGAGAAATGCCAAATTAATTGCATGAGGGTTTATTAGTGTCTCTGGGCTTATTTCTGAGACTGTGTGAAAGGAGCCTTTATAAAGGAGGCTTTATTCAAAGACACCCGCCAGTTCTCACGCAATTTTCCAAAAGTGTAACAACAGATCACTAATACAGAAACGGAGATCTGCCACAGTATTATCTGTCCATCTATTTGAAAGCAGCTTGAGGAAGGCTGGTGAGGTGCAGATGTTATCAATTAGCCAAAGAAGTTAACAAAACAACTTCAAACCGCAACAGTTGTTCCAGCTGAGAAGGCTGAGGTTTGAAGTGGGTATTGAGCTGTTGCTGTGTGCTCACTGCTTTTGTATGTGCTGATAGGAAACCAGTCAGACCACAGCTGTGAAATCCCAGCTTTGGGAACCAGATCCTCACTTTCAAATCCAAGGGGCAGCAGACAAGGCTTGTATTGTAAAGGATGCACAGTCCTAAGGTAAAAATCACAGCTAAAGCACTACAGGGCTTGTAAAATGGTTATTAATGAACAAAATGAGAAAGAGACAAAAGTAAACCCCCTTCTGTCATAGCAAAAGCAGCAGTGACATGAAGGTTATGTAAATTGCTATTAAAAAGAATTCCTTCAAATCGTGACCGGTAGGCAAATGTGTGGATAAGGATGACCAAGTCTAGAAATAAAGAGAAAATGTGCTTGTTCTATGCCCTGAAATGCCACTGAGTGAGGTGCAATTGCACAAAGTACACAGGTATTTGCAAACACTGCTTCATCTTTGGACCATGCTGAGCCCTCGGCACCATCTACTGATCACCTGCTAGAGTGTCTGAACTCTGGATTTGTACTTCCTACTAATAGAAAATAACAGATGTCCAGAGCACAGGAAAGCCTAAGAACCTTCCTTTCCTAGGGCAGCCTGTGTCTCTCTATGGGTTATTTTGTGCAGCCTGTGGCCATTCCAGCAGGCCCATTACCTCCAAGCAAATGTGGTGCTGAAATCCAGCCTGCGGATGCTCCCAGCTGCACTGAAGGGACTGCACTGCAGCAAACACAGGCACTGCAGGTTCCAGAGCAGCCTGAGGATGCTGCAGGATAGAAGGGCAGTGTTTAAAGTCTGTAGGAAGAGGCAGTGGTGCTTTCTGTGGAGCACCTCCATGGCCTGAGCAGCAGCTGCTCATCACCTCTCTAAGTAACGTTCATCTGGACTGCGCTTCTGATCTAGTTCTGCAAAAGTCAAAACAGGGTCTAATAAGCTCAAGATAAATACAGCTTGCCTGCAAAGTCATGATGACTTGATTGTGACAAGCCTCCTGGGGATGTCCTTGGCCCAAAATCTTGAGTGAGAGACAAACACATGGTGGTGTTCAGGGCTCCGTGGTGACATGACCACAATGCAGAGCTAACCAGAGAGAGAGAACCAGGGTTACATGTTTGGAAGTAATAGGAAGCCAGAGCAACCAAGGGCAGCTGTGTAATTGATCTTACAACAGTTAATTAAAAAATCAGTGTGATTCAGAAGAGTCCAGCCAGAGGTTTATAAGGCAGTGTGCTGTGGAGGGTGTGTTGGCGTGGTTTAAAAGAAATAACAGCAAGAAATACAACATTCTCTAATCCTGAAGTGACAAGAGAGAAACAATAAAAAATTGCTGTACCTGCAGTTTGTCAGTGAGCTCTACAAATGGGAGTGAAAGACTTTGTTTCATTGCCTTGGAGCACAGAACCATCCCTTTGTTTCCATGAGTCCTTCATGGTACGGCCACTAGCCCAGAGCTGCAGCCACCCCTGGGGTGTCACTGGGTTTGCATCTGCCTTGGCTGAGTCAAACACTGCCTTCACTAAGTTAACTGGCAAGGGGCTGCACCAGCAGACAAGCAATTTGAATGAGGTCTGAGGCAGGCAGCCGTGGCATCTGGTGCACCAGTCCTTGCAGAAAAAAGGGCTGAGAGGCCTCCTGAGTCGGCCAGCCTTGTCTCCTGCTATCACAGGCACCATGTTGTATAATCCCCTTCATAAACAGCAGCAGCTGTGGGAGAAAGGACTGGAATGGTTGAGGATGCTGAAAGTGAGGTGTTACAGGGTCCTGAGTCAGGGGGATTGGGAGTATGTGAGGAATGCAGCTATGTGCTGTTCAGAAGAGCAACATAATATTTTATTAATGAAGCTGGAAAGTCTTATATCTAGGGAAACACCCAAGACCTTAATTATGCCAGAGAGGCATCAGGGTAATGCAGTACTTACTTTCTACTTCTGGCCTTGAGTTCAGAGAATTATTTTCTTCTGTTCCAACATTTGGTTGAGCACAACATGCCAGCAGGAGAGGGGAAAAAAAAAAAAACTGGTTTCCATTCCTGTGAGTACTGTGTCTGGTTTAAATCATGAGAGAAGGAGACTTCTAATGAGGCTGATTCATATAATGATGTATTTTACAAGATATTCTTAGCAGATTCACTGCAATATGTCATTCTTTATGTACCATGAGAGATATATGATCACACGAGCTTACAAAGGGTGGGGAAGTCTCTGAATAACTGGCCAGTTTTGCACCTCATGTGCTGGAGAAGTGGAAGTTCACACAGACTGTTGCTTCCAAACCTTCCAGACCTCAGGTCAGCTGTGAACTCCACTCCAATAAATCCCAACATTACAAGACTCGTGTCTTAAAACTTATTTCCAAGGAAGTGTCTCATTTTATTGCAACACGAATAGGAGACTCTAAGGTAATATTTACTTTGGTTTACATTTCATAAAAAAAGAAGACTGTAATTTCATGGAGGCTCTAACAGAAATTCCTCTTTCCATCCAAGTGGAAGAAATCATGTTCAGGACCTTTCCCCGAGGGCTCAAGGAAAGCACATTAACATGGCAACTCCCACTTTGCTTTATTTGTGAGTTACCCTTGCAGGAGGGTGAGGCTGGAATTGAGACAAGCTATAAGTGGACTAACAGGCCAAAGCCTGTGACATTAAGGGGCAGGCAAAGATGCTGAGAGGATAATCCCAAAGATGCAGCTCTCCAGCTGATGAAAACCAGAAGAGCCAGATAATCACTGAGAGATTCTCACCTAGACAGAAGGTAAGTGCAGGGGCTGTAAGCACAAAGGTGCAGTGGTTACTCCAGTTCTGCCTGTCACCCCTGCCACTGCTGTCCTTCCCAGCACTGTGTTTTAAGATGCTAGAGAAGGGGCTGAGGCCCTTTTAATGAACTGAAAGGATGAGCAGGAGGCCTCTCCAGACCAGCAGTGGGAAGAGAAAAGATGTGAGCAGCGAGCCCTGAGCATGGGGAAGCAGAGCTGCAGCCTGTTGCCGGAGCCCCTGGAGAACAGGTGACCCCAGAAACTCTCCAGACTGAGCCTGAAGGAGCTGAGGCCAGGTGGGACAGTGCCACAGCCACGCCAGTGCCCGCCTTGGGACCCAAGGACGCTGGACAGGTGAGTGGCTCGTGGCCCCTGGCAGCCCCGCGTGCTGCTGCGAGGGGCCCTGCTCCAGCCTTTCCCTCACGCCCATGGAGCAACCTGGGTTCTGGCAGGGAGAGCTGGCTCTGTCCCCTTACTGGGCTGCCAATGGACCTCCTCTTTCTGGCCCGAGGGGCCACCAGGGAGTGCTCCAGGCTGCTGCCAACTCCGTCTGCTGGGGAACGAGAAACCCGGCGTGGAGCCCAGGCCAGGATCATTGCTGTTCTCTGCTGCTCGCCTGCACACCAGCCCTCCTGGATTTCTTAAGGGCAGGTTGCCCTTACTTACTAATTTTCCTAATTTTTTGTGGCCTCATCGATGACATAGTCATAATACCAGAGTCAGCCACCAGCTGCTGCCTATTCCCACGGTATAACCTGCTCCTTCGCTGTCTTTCCTTAAATGTAATACGTGGTGCATTTGTGTCTGGTACTTTCTTTTGTTTCTGCAATTGAAATTTTATCCGTTCATGGAGTGCCCGAAATTCTGCAGAGACACTTGGCCTGAATAGTCATTTCATTGCTGAAAGCCAATACTGCTTTAACAGATGCAGTAAAGTTGTGAGAATCTAAAGTTCACTTTTCTGCTTTAACTGCCCCAGATGAAAGAAGTGCACTCCACACAGCTGAATGCCTCTCTTGCATGCTGGCACGTGAGCTTTAAAGGTGTTCTGGTAGTTTTCAGTCCTCTGTGTTGCCGGAGTCCTTCTGTCCAGATCCTCAGCTGGAGGAGATGGACGCAGCTACTCTGCAGCCAGCAGAGCTACGCTGATTTATACCCCCAGGCATACTTATTTATATATAGATATCCTTAGAAAGTAATCACCAGGCTCCCTCAAGCTGATTCCTCATGACTTGCAATTGCAGTTTCAAAGCAGTGCTATTCCTGAAGCCTGGGTACCCCTCCCACTCTGTGTAGGAATCTGTCCAAGGCAGGAAGGAATCCAGACCCACACCAGTGGCAAATTCCCACCCTCTACACAAGGTATCCTTCATCCTTAGACATGTTTTATTATTGTATTACCTTGCACAATTTCAAACAACATTTCATGACACAAAAACCTCCAGACTGAGCTGTCAAATTATTTGCATTGCAATCATGTAAAAAATACAAAATCTGTCATTTCTTCACCTGACAGAAATGAAACCAGAACAAGCCAAAGCTTAGCACTGCACACCATGTCTATACCCCACATCTTTAGATTCTCTTTCAATATCATTTCTGCCATGTGAGTTAGACCAGTGCAGACCAGTTCCCTTCTGTGTTTGCAGCAGTCAAACACCCTGTGGAGATGTTAGGCTCTGTTTAATGTACAGAACTCAAAGCCCTCAGTTACAGGGCTATCTCCATCCAGCAGTACAGCCCCTCTATTCTCTACCGACCTTGCAGGTTTGTCACCATTTGAAAAGAATTATTTTCCCCTGCTTTGGCGTTTTTGGCTGCTACCCAAGTCCTTGCGGGCACTTTGGGATTTATAGTTAGAACTCCTCAAAGGAACAGTTATCTTGAAAGTTGAAATTATATCCAAAAGGCTAAAACATATCTTTCAGCTGAGTGTGGTTTTCCCTGCCAGAACTGCTTCATATGGATCTAGCCAATTCATTTTCCTGCAAAGTAGGGGTTGCAGAAATACCTAAGGGCTGAGGCAGAGGGAAGATGGGGCTGAGTGTCTCTTACCACCAGGGACTTGACAATAGCAGTACAATTTACTTCCCTTCTGAGACGCTTTACATAGCGGACAAATATGAATCAGATCTTCTGGCTGAATCATTTTGTACAAAGAAATAATGTAGAATAAAGTTATTTAGCTGATAAGTAAAGGTAATAAACGTTTTTAATGCTCACAAGAGAAGGAGAGAGGAAGATCCAAGAATTATGACCAGATCCAGGTACCACTGAAGCCTTTAGTTCCCAAAGAGGGAGACAGTGAAACACAAAGATCCCAACCCTGGCAGCCTGTCTTCAACTATGCACCATGAGGCTGCTTTGCCAGTGGGAACACAGGGAATGGGAGCTCAGCATAAAGTTACCCCAGCTGTACCTGTCCTCCAGACTGTAATCAGGACCGACATCCTTGCATGCTGTATGGTGTTAAAAATGACTGTGTGTAGTCCAATGGACATCTATATCCCAACTTCCCTGGCTAGTGTTTAGCTGTAGGGAAGCCCAAGCAAGCCTCTAATTTTGGATAGGGGGAATTGTTTGTGTAGCAAAAGTGAGATTCCAGACTTGGAATCGGTGCCATTTCCCTTGCAAAAGTTTCCAGGCCTTGGTTTCAAAGGTGACTATTTGATAGATAAAAATAGAAATAAAATTATGTCAGTGTTTATCTTGCAGTCACCTCTTACTCAGCATAGTCAAAGCATCTTTGAATCACTCCTCACAAACATACTAGCAATAACAACAATAACAAAAACTACAAAAAAAAAATCCATGTTTCTGGTGTACAGAACTTCTTTCCTGGGATAAGGCCTCTAGCACCTCATGCTGTTCTCAGTTTTTATAGCTGTGGAAGGAAAGATGTTAAGCAAGATTTGGAATTTGTGCTTTGATCGCTAGTTATGTCATACAGTAGGACGTGCCAAGTGGAACTTTCTACAGTCTTCTTAGGAACACCCTTGCACAGATCCCAGAAAGACCTGGACCTCAGCCTGGCACATTTCAGACTTGCTGATTGCTGAAGTTAAAAAATAAAAAGAAGCAATGCCGCTAGCAGCACTTTTGGATGTTTGTGAAACGCAGCCTGGTCACGTAGCTGGTTCATGGTGCAGGCAGCTGGATGGCCTCGGTCAGGACTCCCAGTAAGACTCCTCCTCATATTTCTGCCCCCCGTTATGACCACTCATTTAACAGGAGACAGATATTTCCGTCATCCTCCAAGTCTGGTTTCTGCAGTTGCGATATCTTCCTAAAGTGTTGGCTTTCACCTGCTTGTTAATAAAACATGTAGGTGGCTGTGGTAAAAGGAAGTGAACCCACGCACCTTTTCACTGCCAGTGAAATGTCAGCAATTTTTAGTAATGACTTTAGCACAAAACAGATGAACTGAATATTCAGTGTGATTTGGGTTGTTGTGACAGTGAGGGTCATGCATGGTCTGGAATGGAAATGGTACTTAACCAAAGAGGGTAACAGGAAACAGAATAAATGAAATAAATTAATATCCACGCGTATTTTAAAAAGGATTTTCAAGGCTCAGCCATGGGATGAGTTTATTCATTTGCAACCAAATGAGCCTTTTCTCTCTCCATTAACAAAAATATAACATCCTTGTAGCTGTTACAGAAAAACGTATATCAAGCTCACCTTTAAGTTGGTATTTAACAGTCTATATTACATTATAACAGGTGGCCACGAGGAGGAAAGCTGGGACTACTGAACTATAACCTTCATGCTGCTCTACAGCTGTCAGGGGAACATGATCTGGGAAAACACTCACTTAGGAAAATTGATCAGACACAGGGGCTGGTATACGTCGACACCTCCGCCTTCTGCAGGGCACTCAGACTTACCCAAGCAGGTACATCAAATGGAGCTGAGCCTGCCTGTTTTACAAAAACAAGCATCTTACTCATGTTTGGCCATATTTCATCCTGGGGAATAATTCCTATTATTCTTTCTGGTTATTTTTCCACACATCAGTGCCCAAATGGTCTCCCTGGAAAGCATTCCTCACAGTGAGTGCCATCCTGCCAGGGCCCTGCTTTGACTCAGCCCGTGCTACCTGCACGAACTGATCCTGTGGAAGTGTCTGCAGTTCCTTGGGATCCCTTTCCCATCTGAGAGATCATCATGAAAAACTGTTGGTAAATTCTGTTTATAAGTGGTTAAATCTGTTTCCTTAAAGAAAAGTGAAACCACAAGCAGGATAAGAGGGTCAGAGGAAAATTCCTAACCCTGGAATCCAATGCACTTTAGAATAAAATACAATAAATTTGCTTAGTGAGTGACAGCAGCACTTGTTAGGAATGCAGTTGTAGCCCATCATTTATCAGGGCTGTGCTTTGCCTCACATCTTTATCAGACAGATATTTTTGCAGAGCTTGGCTACATCATCATTTGAAAAGCTCCCATAAAAATGCAAAGTTTGTTCTTACCTGCCTTTTCCCTCCATGCAGTCCCTTGGTTTGCACTGGATTCCTGACACTCTTGCTCCTTGCAGACCAGAGCTCCATTAGCACAAGTCTTAGGTGATACTCAGATTGCTTTCGACACCCAGAGTGCTTAATTCTTCAGGCTGTCTGGAATATATTGGCATCAGCAGTGAATAATCCCTCCCAAGTCATCACATCAGGCCTGTTTTAGTAAATCTTTCCACTTATTAAGAACAAATTTAAACCATCTAAATATGCTTATGTAAGGAGTCCTTTAAAAATAGTTCATAAACTTAGGAGCCAGCATACACTGAAAAAATACAATAAAAAAGAAAAAAGTCAGCGACATACTTTAGCCCAGTTTAAATTCAGCTGAATCCTCCCATCTTTTACAAAGCAAACAGGAGGGTTTGCATAAAAGCAGCCAGCAAAGTCACGCTGGTGTTAAGACATTCTTTCTGAAATGCGAGGCAGCACTCCATCGGCTTTATGAGCCCAGGGCCGAGCTGGTATCTACATTCCTGAACAGGCAGCCAGGATCTAGAGAGGTACATGTGCAGACCGGTGACTCCTCAGCTCTGGAGGAGTGGAGAGGGTGTCCCCTGGACCCAGCTGAGCACTGAAGCTTCTTACATGAATCTTTGGGGGAAAGAATTCAGGGTAGCAGTTGCTCAGAATAACCTGCAGGCTGTTGATGGCAGCCCCGGGGAGCAGCGCTCTGTGTGCCAAGCTCTTAGCCAAGCACTGGGGCCAGGATCCTGTAATGTTGGCTAGGAGAAACCAGCAACACTCAGGAGAGTTACTGTCAAATCTTGGTTGAAGCTGTACTTCACTCAAAACCAGACTTCCAGCAGAAGCATCCCTCTCTGCATCCTGCAGGGCCTCGTACCCTGCAAACACAGCAGCCTCTGCCTGGCCAGGGGACCTTAGCATGAAGGCATAGAATGGTTTGTGCAGGAAGAGACCTTAATGCTCATCTCATCCCTACCCCCTGCCATGGCTAGGGGGAACTTCCACTATCCCAGGTTGCTCCAAACCACATCCAACCTGGCTTTGAACCCTTTCAGGGGTGAGGCATCCACAGCTTCTCTGGACAGCCTTCTCCTTGCCCTCCCTTCTGACACAAGACACTGCCCTTTGACTGCTGCTGAGGCCTACCCTCATTTGTGGATGTGCAAGAGGAGGTGCAGGTCCAGCCCCAGGTATTATCATTCTTTGCCCTGAGCGTGTGCCATGAAAATGGCAGTGGTTTGGTCAGTGTGTTCTTAAATCGATGATCCTATTAGAAAACGAGACTGCCAGTGGATGGAGAATTCATTGGTATTGCAGGACTGTCTTTTAAAGATGCTCCCCAGGGCTGATTTGAAGCTTCTTCTTGACAGGTGTATGTAATGTACCAGGATCCAGGGAGAAATCCTGTCCTGTCAATTCAGCTGAAATGAGGCAAGGAATGAAAGGACAGAGTCGGCAGGTTCACGTGTGGGTTAATTTACAGCATCTCCAAGTGTCTGCTAGTTCAGTACTTGGAAATCCTGTCACATTCTGTGAGATTGTATGAATTATAAATTCCCGCTAATGGCCTCACACGTTTCAATAGTAGTTCCTTATTTTTCCTTTTCTATGTAACTAAAAAAGACAAAAGGAGTTGCAGCACATTCCAGAGTGATGCATTGCCTGATTGTGACAGTGCTTCCCTGTGCCAGAAAGAGTTGGATTTATCGTTCAGGAAGGTAATCTTCTACACTTCCAATATAAGTAAATATAAAACATTCTGCTCTGATTTTTATACCAGCAGATTTATGCCTTGGACAAACCCCACTTCCAAATGTACAACCAATATTTAGGCAAGTCTAAACAAAATCTTATTTTAATAAATACATAATTTGGACTCAGAAAAGATTTTGCCTTTTTGCACCAAAATGTATAAACAGCAACTATATGACTCGCAACATTTCCACTGAAAGCACGCATGATTACACTGCCTGAGGTGCAATCAAAGCAGAAAGATGTGTTTGTACAGCACAGAAAATGTGCTGAGATATCCAGAGAAGATTATGGTATCTGGCTGCCACACTGGCCCTTACATTTAGAAATAGCAGTTCTGATGCAGAGCACTGGGATTCCATCTCTGATTTTCAACTAGAATCTTCTGATGGAAAGAAAATCAGAAAATGTCTCCCCTAAGGAACAGTGGGGAATGGCTTTAAACTGACAGAGAGCAGATTAGATTAGATATTAGGAAGATATTCTTCCCTCTGAGGAGGTGAAATAGTGACACAGGTTGCCCAGAGAAGCTGTGGATGTCCCATCCCTGGAAATGTTCAAGGCCAGGTTGGATATGGCTTGGAGCAATTTCAATGACCTGTGTATTTGGGGCAAGGGAGGTTATTATTTTAACCAATAGTTTCCTTTGAAAATATCCTCCACAACTCTTTGACTACATGTTAAATTATTCCCCAGCTTTTCTATATTCACATAATACCAGATGCTCTGTATTAATTACATTTGAAAAGTTGTCCACACACAAGCTTCTGATACCATGGCTGGTCTGGAACCCAGCCCCAACCCCAGCAACAAGCTCAGCACATTTATTGTTGCTGCATGTGATCTTCTCGTGCTGCAGCGCAGGGGACAGATATGACACAAAAAAGGCCAGTTTCTATTTCATTTCTGGAGGTATGTCCCTCTGCTTTATTTCCTCCCGCCAGCCCCAGCCTCCACAAGGCTGTCGTGAGGGAGCACAGCTCAGGAAATCTTTCCCATGCTGAACTGTGTGACTTCAGGATCCATTTCTTTTTAACAGCCACTCTTGCTGTGACTGCATCAGTAAGCTGTGATAACAGCTCTGCTCTCCAGGGCCACATTAAGCTGCTTCAGAGCAGACTTTTTTATGTCCTCTTTCTCATGCCATTACGCACAGGCTTCATGTCCAAGAAAATTATCTGTCACTTCCAGTTCCTGCAGCATTATTCTGACAAAAATCAGTCACTACGAAGTCCTTGATGTCAGAAGTTTCATGAAAGCAAAGTAATATATATTGCAGCAGTCAGCTTGTCTTCGGAATCCTGGTGGTTCTGCCAGAAATCTCACTAACTCCTTCAACACTGATTTGTCAAAAGAATTTTGTTTGTTGGAGTTTCTCTATTCTTCCACTGCTTTTACTTTTTTTTTCCCCCTTTCTCCCTTTTCTTTCCTTCCCAAGGAAATGGGGGCAAACACAAGTGAGATATTGTACCATCTTGATCACTCCACCATCTGCAAATGGTTTCATTCTTCTGACAATTTCACAGGCAACCTTATAAAAAGACCTGGCTCACTTAAGCTGAGAACTTCAAAGATGTACAAAGCTGTGTTGGACCAGTCTGTGCTGGTGGAGCAGTTGATAAGAGGCTGTGTTTGATTTCTGTGAGACTCTCTCCCTGTATCAAATGGCTAATGGGTGAGAAAATATTTCTTCCAGTTGTAGAGCTCAATCCTTCTTCAAAATGATGGCAGAGAACAAATTAGCAGCCAAGGGAGGCTAAGCAGCCCTACAATTAAGGAACCTCTGAATTTCCCCCTCCATTCTGCAGAGAAGGCCGTGAAAAGTTGGACTTGATGATCTTGGAGATTTCTAACCTCAGTGATTCTGTGAGAGCTTATGGCATCTTTGCAAATGTTTCAATTGGATTTAATATTGTTCTTTTCTCTTGTTAGTAATTTCTCTATGCCAGCAGTTTTGTCAAGTGCTTAGTGCCCATCTTTCCCCAAAACCCTTTTCCTTTGGCTGGGGCACTGGACAGTGCTGGGGTGAAGCAGCAATGTCTGGCTGGCCCTGCCTGTCCTTCCCCAGCTCCATCCTACTGATTCTAACTAGCTCTGCCATTCCCAGGCTTCGGGGACACTCAGAACCCGCAGCCCTGTGCTTGGTCTGTCCTGCTTCCCTGGAGTCCATGGTTCAACACAAAACCATTGTACCTGACAGAGGGCAAATGAAAGTGAGTATTTTTTGCCTCCTAAAGGCACCTCCCTGAATGTTCCAGTGGCTGTTTTCTTCACATGAACATTTTTCTATTTTCCATCTGTTAGACAAGGCCATGACATTGCATTTTGCCCTGTGGAAATTTTAAACAAAAATAAAGCTATTTTTATTTTGATTTCCAGCTTCTCTGAATATCAAGGGAAAGCACATTAGCCCCGTTTCTTTCAAAATGACTTTTTAATAAAAACATTCATGTTTTTCCTAATACTGAAAACATGGCTTTCTGTTCTGTTGAACATTCCTTGTTTTTCTTCTAAGTAGTTCTGATGAAAATGACTTTGGTTTTCTTTTACTAGAAAGCTTGAATGTAACAAGGCAGAACATTGCCTTGAAATGAAGAAAGCATATCTCTGATTTTAATCTTTTATAAAAACCTGACTTTTCTCCCCATCTCATTGCTCATATTTTAAAAAATTATTATCAAATAGAGGGCAGAAAATCTTGAGTATTACTCTTTGGCTCTGCGTTCAAATTGAAGGTTTTTAAAATTCTTCTTGGCTGTTCACAAGCCCAGAGGATTTCTTTTGATTTTTTAAGCCTCTCTAGAAAGTGCAGCCTTTTCTCTGGGGACGAGTTCTAAAAGAAACAAATCAGAGATGAGGAATTTTAGTAGTCAGTTCACTCTCTGGCTCATTCCTTTGTCTCTCTCCTGTCAAGCCACTTTGGTTCTGCATCCCCCACATATCTCAGCCTTTCGAGGCATTTATAAATTATAGAAGTATTTATTATTGTGGGGAAAATATGATCATTCACTGAACTCGTGGTGAACTTTGCACACATGCTCACTCCTTTGGTCCTGAGATTTTTTTTCGTAGCAAGCTTTGCTTTAGGTCTGCAAGCTGAGAGCTTGGCAGGTGAGCTGAGCTCATTCTGCAGAACCCAGAGCAAGAGCAAAATGCAAAACTGCCACTGTATCCTACTCTTTTCTAAAATGAATCTGCTACTTCCCTTCATGTTTGTCCAATTTGCCATATAAATACAGCAAGTACCATGTTGTTGTGCAAATCTCTGGGAAAACTTTACCCATAGTCCCACATAGCTTTATGGAGAAATTTCTGTGAGAATTTCAGTTTCTTTGGTGCTAAAATATAGAAGTGTGTGAGTGTGGGATGTGAAAAACTTGTGAATAAAATTAAGCTGTAGTTTTCACTTTCTCAGGTAGTATTGAAAGAATAAGTTGGTGTGTATTGAACAGAGATCTTGTCATTCCTCCAGTCTTCCAACGCCATAAAACAGGATGGATCAATGGCAAAGGATTTGGGATATTCAGCTTCACACATTTGGGATATCTGGGTTCACACCTGGATATGCTACACTGGGTTCACACTGGGATATCACCTGGGAGATAGATAACTCTCAACCAGTGGGATGTGTTCCACTGCTGACTGTGCAGATACACGACCACGTCACGTTTCCTTTCATGCCCTTCCTTGATACTGAAAAGAACAAAGTTCTCAGCATGCGCTGTTCCGTTGCTGCAAAGACACTTCTCAGCACAGACACTGTGGATTTGAGCTCAAGCCCATGGAGAAGGCCACTTAATCCCCAGAAACACCTTCAGTAGCCCCCTTAAAGACTCCTCACTTACTGTGTCTTCTGTGATGTCTTCCATTAACGCTACCAGGGTCCCAAACTCTGCCTGATCACTGAGTGATCTGTTCTCCACCAGGCCAGAAAATGAATGCATTTAATAAGGATTAACCCCAGCTGGCACTAGGGAGCAATAAATATCTTAGCGCCAGCATTCGTAACGCTGCAGTTATCATTGTGTCAGCATTTCTGTTATAAACCAGGGGTTGCAGTGGATTAGAACTCAGCCATAAAATTTTCTCCAGGCTGAAACTTGGCATAAAAAAGAAATATCAGTCTATGATATTTTTTCTTAACCTTTCAAAAAAATCTTTTCAGTCTATTTTAAGTTGTAAAAGGAAAGAATATGAGACTCTTCCCAAATTCTTTAAATCATCATCCAGGCCTCTGGGGAAGGAAGAAAGACTGTGGCTGTGGCTGCATTTATGGGTGAGTTTTCAGTGGGGTATCAGAAGTTCAGGGATTAAAGATGTTTTTTGGTATTTCTTGAAAGTCAAAACCTTTGTCACATTATATTAAAGAGCTCAATTCTTTAGCAATGGGGCATTACAAA
Organism: Phainopepla nitens; assembly: GCA_013400175.1. NCBI lineage: Eukaryota > Metazoa > Chordata > Aves > Passeriformes > Bombycillidae > Phainopepla > Phainopepla nitens. The sequence continues at coordinate 1,215,864 of VXBQ01006691.1, forward strand.
TATTTCTTGCTCCCCTTTTTGTTCAGAGAAGTAGATAATCTGAAACTACCAGGAGCTCCAAACCACACTGAGTACCCACACCAAGCCCCATTTGAGGGGTCCCACTGTGCTCCCTCCTTGTGCCAGGCTGGGGTGGCTCAGGGGACAGACTGGGGAGGCTGAAACCCGGCTTATTCAGATTTTATTCTGAGCTGAAACTCGAGGTGTTTGTCAGAATTGGTTCCCTCTCAGAAAGCAGCTGCACAGCTGAGGGGACTGCAGTGAGAGGAGGACGCACAGTGGCGGTGGTGCTGGGAGGAGGAGCAGGCACCGATGGGATGTGCAGTGGGATGTGCAGTGGGAGCTGCAGTGGGATGTGCAGTGGGATGTGCAGTGGGAGCTGCCATGGGATGTGCCATGGGATGTGCAGTGGGATCTGCCATGGGATGTGCCATGGGATGTGCAGTGGGAGCTGCCATGGGATGTGCCATGGGATGTGCAGTGGGATGTGCAGTGGGAGCTGCCATGGGATGTGCCATGGGATGTGCAGTGAGATGTGCAGTGGGGGCTGCAGTGGGATGTGCCATGGGATGTGCCATGGGATGTGCAGTGGGAGCTGCCGTGGGATGTGCAGTGGGATGTGCAGTGGGATGTGCAGTGGGATGCCTCCCGTGACTCTGAGCTCTTCCCAGGGCTGACAGCCATCCCCCCTCCCCACTCCCCCTGCCAGCAGCACAGCCTGGGTTCCTGTGTCTGCACAAGCTGCTGCTTGGAGAAAAGCACGGCTTACCCTGCAGTGCACAAGCACACACTGCCACAAAGGTCACCACTGTTTTGTGTAGACCTCGAGAGAAGAACATGAATTAATTTGTTCCCCCCAAATAACATTTTATTTTAGAAACAGGAGAGCTGGTGGTTTTTTTTGGTTTTTTCTTGTGCAGTCTGAGGTATAATATTGAGTTCCAGTTTCCCTAAAGAGCTGAACTTCATCCTCCTACTAGGATGGTTTTATTTTAGTTACTAAATATTTGAGGTTAAAGTGAATAGTTCATCTTTAATGGGATTATCTCTTTCAATGTTTGCTTTCATTACAGTTTGAATTGCTCTGAGCATGAGAATCTAACCTCACCAAAAGCATATTTTTGTAATTTGATACAAACTAAATTTAACCTTTGACTCTCATCTATAAAGACGTTACTTTTTTCCACTGAAAAGCAGAATGTTAGATTAAAGATCTGCCAGTTTCAATTTCCAGGTTGCTAACCTTCCTGTGGATGGGTCCTGCACTGTGGAAAGCTGTGTATTCAGTAAAGGTATTTAATGTGAGCAGTAAGGGCTGAGATGTCTCATACCTGCTACTTTTAATGGCTAGCTGGAAGTTCTCTACTGATTTTTTACATGGACAATAATTTCCCTGACCTATGCTGTACAAAACAGGAGAACTCTTTGGACAGAGATATTTAAAATAAAATCTTCCCTATGAGTCACTTTACTTTGTCATCACAGTTCTTTTGTTAAACAAATAAATGTTATCCAAATGCTTTGGAATATTAAGGCTGTGCTTAGGAAAACTAGATACATGTTCCCTCTCCTGAGGGCTTGTTTTAAATGGGATACAGAAAGGGAAACAGTGTCTCTATATTATTCTATAGATTTCCTCCAGTAAATCATCAGGAAAAACGGAGAGGAATGGCTTCTTTTTAGAAAAAAAAACTATATCCTTGTTCTCTGCTGGGAGAAACCTTCTAAATATATGGAGTTTTTTGCTTCTGCTTTGATAAGATGAAGTGTTGAAACTTTCACTGACAAAGCTTTTCAGATATTTGTCAGGAATTTCAGGGTGGGTTCTTTAGAAAGAGCAATTAAGTGTGAGTGGAAAACTATGATGTCTCCAGTCCTGGAGGAGAGATCCAAGGTGGATCAGCTGTCAGACTCCTGGGGAAGGAATGGTGCTTCCCTGCCTCTCTGCAGTAATGAAGTAAAGGAGGAAATGGTTCAGTGCATACGTCAGGGCACGGAGAGAAATGTGGGTGCATATATTTATTTATTTAACCAGGAAAATTCACTATGGGTTCTACAAAATCCTTTCCCTTGATACGTTTCCTATGTCTCTGTTTTTTACACTTCAAAGTCTTTGTGTTCATACACGTACTCAAGTTGCATAGGGAAGATTGATTTGGATACAAAATTTACACTGTTAAATCTGTCCATTCTGTAGAGGAAAGCAAACTAAGGAAAAAAGCTAAACCCAAACAAAAAAGAAACCCACCTTTATTTCAGCTCTGCAGTCATCAGAGAAGAGTACTGCAACTAAAATTCAAATTTCAGATTGAACACATACTGCACTAATAAATGGTCAGCTTAGAAGCATTTCCTGTTTATACACTGTGTTAATAAGCATCCATCATCTGTGTCACATATACGGGATACCAAATTCAAATGTCAAACAAAATGTAAGAGGTCACACATTTTCTTTTGCTAACTAAAAGTGTAATTCATAAATATTATTGCTACCAAACTCTCCATCTACAGCACTTGTTTAGAAATATGCACATGTAATATAAATTGTGATTAAGTTAAATGGGTATATTATTTCCTGTTTTAAGGGCAAGCAGCAGCATGAATTATGTTTTACTCAATAGGCATTTCAATAAAAAACCTACAGCCTAACAAGCTGCTATCACACAGTTCAGCTGCACAGAATAACATGAGAAGAGCCTTATGATCCACCACTGATATTTCAGCTGTTTCTCTGCCTGTTATTTCTGCTGATGCAGAGAAAGCTCATTTTCTTAGCTCAAAACCTCATCCCATTTTTTGCTATAAAAATTAAGCGTATTTGGTCGTAAGGGGTTTCTACATGCAGAATAAGATAAATATAATCAGCTAATGGCAGTTTTTTCTTTTTTACTGACTTAAGAAATGTAGGGTTGGAAGAAATCACTCTGTGAAAATAATCAGCAATTCCCATGTTTTGAAATTACTTGTTTTGATTTGTAGAAATCCAACACTCAAGGGACAAAATAATGGAGACATTTTAGAAATTACTTAAACAGATTTTTGAAAATGGAAAATATACTTTCAATGTCACATAGTCACTTGATTTTCTGGAGTTTTTGGCTAGCCTGTGCTGTCTCATTTTTTCTTGCTATTGAATTTTCAGTGAATTTGAAGCATTTTAGGACCTGATTCAGAATTCTCTGGGGTCATTTTAAAGAATTGCAAAGCTGTAAGTAGAATAGACTTAAATGAATTTGAAGAAAAAACCTGAAACTCTGATATTGTGAGTAATATTGTTGCTGTGAAAAACATTCCCCATTGAGGCTCAATGAAAGATCTTGCTCACAAAGACACCAGATAAAGATATTAAAATTGAATTTAAAATATACCATTCCCCCCACATTTACATAGAAACTGCCAGAATTCCTTAGCTTTCTGTGTACAATTAAAGAAGAGGAGCAAAGGTACATTTTGCTTGGATTTTATGTAAAAAGAGTCATTCTCACCAAGGAGCTGCAGAGCCCCAGATAAGCAGACCCAGTCACTGCTTGTCTTGAAGCACTGCATACAAAATGTGGTTGCAAATACTGTCAAATCAAAGGCTTTCGAGGCAAATAAGAATGCCACACATTCCCAAGTTATCTACTCCTTTTTTTTTTTTTTTTTAAGCTTTGGGTAAAAAAGGGAGGTTTACCAAGTCACTGGAGTCTGGTGTTCTTTTAAAAGCTTGTAAAATGGGAGTCTGAATATTTTCTTTTATTAGGAGGACCATAGTGCACAGCAAACACAAAGAAGATTACTAAAAAGGAAGGGGTGCTAAGACCTTTAAGATACTCAGAAATGAAAATAAGTTCCATATTCTGAAAATCCTAGGAAAACAGCTGTATAGGAGCACTGAATTATATTTCAGAGTTTTTTACAGTAGTGTAAAATCTTTGATGTGTCTCTGTTTATGAAGTGAAAGAGACACCAAGGCAGATACTATCAAAAAGGAAAAATGCCATTCCATTTAAGTATTCCAGTAATGGAAAGAGAGTCTTATTCATTAAAATTTCAGCACTAATAAATAACTAATTGTATAAATCTTATCCTCTATGTTTTGGCCCCTGGATAGTTAAAAATATAATAGAGTGAAGTTATTATCATTAATATATATTACTGAGTGATTTCCTTGAAAACAGCCAGCAAATACAGAAGAATTCCAAAATCAGTTTATAAAACGCTGTGTTGCATTTGTTTTGCTGCGGGGTTATACTCTTCAGCTTTTTCACATTCCTGAAAACTTCCCAGAAGGAATTCCCAAGAGATGTGTCTGTTTTTACACCACACCACATGTGAGCCTGTACTGTCTTTTCATCCTGGAGCGGGAAGACAAAGCCCAGGTGGTCCAGGCAGGAGCAGCCCCTGCCCCGGCTGCGCAGGGCGAGGCTGGGCAGCAGCAGCGCTGAGGCTGGAGGGAGGGTCTGGACAAAAAGGTCTGTCCAGGAAGCAGCCAGGCCTCTTGGATCCCAGGGGATCCCTGGAGCTTGTGAGCCACAGTTCAGCCCACGAGGGGATTCACAGAGCTGGGGAAGAGGAGGGGAGCAGCCACTGCCCTCCTGGCAGGATGATGCGTGGGAAAGTCCCCGGGGAAAATCTCTCTCAGGGTTCAATAGGGCAGGAGCTGGGGTGCAGCCCAGGCCCAGGTTAGGAGCCCCTGCGTGTTCAAAGGAAAGGTTTTATGAGTAAAGACAATGTCCTTCCCTGAGTGAAGATCAAACCCTTCCCAATCTTCTGTTGCAACAGACAAATGACTTAATAAATATCTGCATATTCTCTCTGAAAGCTTTTTAAAAATAACTGAAAGGGTTTGTAGAATTGGTGTCCCTAACTGCTGAAAAACAGGGGCTGAAGTAAGAACATATTTTCTTTTTTCTCCAAGAGCCCAAAACATTGTAGTTTTTTCCCTTCTTTACACAAGTAGTACCGTATTCTTGGGAGATACAAATTTTCCTGAAGACAGAGACAATTTAGCAGCATGACTTCTGGTCCAAAAGTGCCCTCTGCGTGTTCCAGCTGATCCCAGGTGGCTGCTAGATCTTCTTTAAAATTTGTCCTTTTGTCCCATGCTTATTGCTAAAATCCCTATTCATTCTTATTTGGGGTTTTTGTACAATTCATCTCCTAGATATTTTAGGAATATACACCAATAATAATAATAATAGTAATAATAATTGTAATTGGAATAATAAGTAAACTTTGTGGAAAATTAACCTGCTACCACAGGTATTAGCAGTACAGGGGTGTTTTATTGATGCTCCTTTCCCAGACTCCACAAGATATGTGTTAATTAAAAGTAATCAGTGATGTCAGTAGGTTGTAAAAGAGCTTTGTGTTGTTTTCATATCATACACAGAATTGTCTAAAGCACCACTTCTGCTGGCAGAGGAAATACTGCTCAGCTGGCAGGTTTCCAATTCTTTTGGATTCCCATCTATGAAATTTTACAGCTAAAAAGAGACAATACAACATCTAGCCACTGATAGAGGAACATGGATTTTTAAAGGGCCTGAGGCAAGGATTTGGGAAGGTACCAGCAGGGGGTTCAAGAAAAAAGGAAGTTCACTTAAAAACCAAACACAAGTTAAGGCAGCAGTGATTTCTAATACTTACTCACAGTGTGCATTATTTCACCAAAAAATAAATTTAAAACTGTGCATTAACTACAAATATACCATACACAATTTCCTCCAATATAATTTTGTTTTTTGTGTCGGTGTGACTAGCAGAGACCTCTGTATCATTGGCCATCTCCCCCAAGGAAGGCAGTCAGTAGTCCCTCAATAAAAACCTGATTTGTGCACTAAAGGCTCCACATGTGCTGAAAGGTTCAAGGTCCAGGGACTAGAGGTATGCAGTCAACAAAGACTATCTGGAAAGGGCTGTCCTCTTTGAATCTCTACCACTCTTGTTTTGGCTGGAAAAATTTAAAAGCCCACAAATGTATAGTTCTTCCTTCAGAGCCTAATACACACCAAAATGTAAATAATGAAGGACTCTGTTTAGCATAGTCACTGACTGCTTAAAAAAATGTGTTTGAAAGACACAGATGCCTTCAAAGAGACAGAGCAGATCAGAACAGTCATGGTGACCGTATGGCCCCACAGGAAAATCCCGCTCTGATGCCCAATGCATTTAACCTTGAAAAAAAGTCACTTGGTCAATGCATTTTCTTGCAGTTACAGGTTGCTTAACTCTGAGAATTTTCTCTTTATGTGCACCATAAAGAGCAGGATATGGAGAATCTATTGCAATTCACAATTAGTGGCCTCTTTTAGGACCCAAAGCAAAGGAACAGAAGGTGTTGAGCACAGCAAGGCTCCAGCAATAAGTAGATAGAATGGGAAAAATTATTTGCCCTCTGTGAATGAGTGTTTGCATTATTTCTCACCCAGGCCCCAGTGCTGCCCTGTATGCTGCCCAGACAAGCTTCTCCAAAGTCATTTAGGTTCTTTTTTTTTTTTGTACAAGGTTGTCTGTGGAGTGTGTGCCAGCTTTGCTTGCAGACAGTGAAGGAAGGAGTGCCTTGTGTTGTAAACTGCAGTCTCCAGGGATAAAAGTGGTTCATACGTTACTGCTGGGGGCATTTGTGGGAAAGCTGATCAGTCAGTTGGAAATTTGACTGCTGTAGTTACAACTGGAGTTCAGTATCCGGCTGTCTCAGGGCACAAAGGCCGAGCTGGAGCAGAGCTGGAGAGAGGCCGTGTCCAAAAGGGAGCAAATTCTCTCCTTTTCCCAGTAATGCTGCGGTTCTTCCTCTGTGTCAGAGACAAATGATGAATTCTGATGGGAGGAAGGCTGTGGGACACAAATTTTACATTAAAAGCCAAATTATATTTCTTCCTGTTTATAACTGCAGAACTCTGGCTCAGCAGAGCATCAGCTCCTCCCAGGCACTGAACATGTGCACAGCAGAGACCTAAAGCTGCACTAAGCCCTTCAATGGCAAATGAAACACAACGGGTAGGTAATGAGAGAAATTTTATCCATCTATAGTCAATTAAGCTAATTTAATACCCCAGCAACTCAGTGTATAACATTTAGCCCTTTCCACTGCTTGTTTTGTTCCACTGATATTCAATCACTTATTTATCTCTGTTGCCAAAGGGCCACACCTGAGCTCTGATTTATGGAGCACAGTTGCAAGGGAAGAGCAGCCGGTTTCACTGTTGATTGTTACAATTCTGCTTAGTGAGTAACAGGTTCAACCTGCACAGGTAACTTGGAGGGAAATTGGCATAGAACTTTCTGTTTCTCCACCTGTCCCCCTGTATCCCCTGATTTTGTTCAAAGTGACAAGCTTTCCTTGTCACCTGTGTGGACTTTCCATGCACTGCTGGGTTACCTTGCAATATTTCTTTCCAGAAACCAATACAGGTTTTCGCTTTTTGGCATGTTTAATGAGCCTGACATTTCTGGGAAACCTCAGGCCTTGTGTGCATGCGTTGGCACAGTAAGCCCACCGTGTCTTGAACACATCATGTTTATCACTGGTGCACGCTGTGCCTGCAGCTCCTGAGCTGAAGGTCTGACCATCCCCAAAGCATTGGGATTGCTTTGATCTACTCACAGACAATGGACAGAGCTGAAGTTTCAGGGTGGTCAGCAGCCTAACTGGCACAATAACCCACAGGGATTACTGAACATCTGGATATCCCCTCCTAAACTAAAAAAAAAAAAAAAATCACCAAGTTGAACTCAGGCAAAATTTCCAAGAGAAGATGGAAAATGTGTCCAGAGAAGCCCAGATGTTGAACATCTAGGTTGGATGTAGTTTAGATCAGTGGTGCAGAGGTGAGGGCAATTATCATTTTTTTAATAGGAAAACAAGATTGTGAACCAATCTGAACCAGCAATGGGCTTCATTAATAAATGTAGTTTTCTGGTTTTCAGCCCTGTTTGCAGAGCTTTTGAGAACTTATAATTCATATTTAAGGCAAACAGAGCTTCAGATGTTCAGCAATGTTAAAGTCATTGAAGCCTATTGTGTCCCTTGAACCCCAAGACACAGCAGCCTTTTAACTGCAACTTCCCGTGGCTCATTTCCAGTAAAGAAACATAAACATGTGAGGTCTGCTGACTCTCTCTCCATTTAGACTCTGGGAACTTGATAAATGCAAAACATTTGCTTACCTTATGAAGAGGAAGTCATGTTCTCTATTGCAAAATTTTGATGGCAGAATGAGGGACTCGTTGCTGTAAAGCAAGAAAAATAATGAGAGAAAACTGTGTTTTCAGACAGATTGTGTGGATTATTTTTTATTATTTCTGACTGTTTTGACTTGGCAAAGCAGGAGTCTAACAAAACAAGTGATGAAGGCTCCTGGCATGTGACTTCTCAAATATTTAGCAACTATTTGTACATTTTATTAAGTCAAGATGACTCATCCATCTTGACTTGCTTACATGTATGTTTCATGTTCTATGCTATGTAGACCAATAGAAAGTGTTAGTCATTTGTTTTATTACTGCTGGGATTTATTTCAGCAAAACTATCTAGTTTTGATGCTGTTTATTTTCAGAACAGCTTGGAGTGAATTTTGTGTGTAGGTCTGCAAAACCACTGGCCTTTCTATCTTTCTTCAAGGGAGAGGATACGTAGAAATGTGAAGTAGAATCTCAGTTTTCAGTTTGAAATTAAAAGAATAAGTTGTTCTCCCTTTTATTCGGGGGCTGTGTTCTTGGAAATATAGCTCTGGTGAAGCCAGAGGAATTATTTTTGCCAAAATTCTTCCACTGCCTTTTGCTCAAGGCCAGGTCTTCTGCAGCCAGGAAAAAAGAAACCCATAACCACAGGTGTTTTGCTTTTGGGCAAGCTTCTGTGGGAGGTAAAATATAGAGGAGGGAGTGACAATGGCACAGATATTTACTACAGCGGATGTGGACATTTTAATCCTTTTTTTTTAACTTCAGTTTGTCAACTTAAATGAATTTGGTCTCTTCAGATCTGTAACAGCCCCAGGCTGCCCAAAAAACCCCAATAACTGCTGGGTTTGCATGAGTTACCTTGAGATATGAACTTCGCAAATCACCTCCAGGATGCAAATATAGGTTTTCTCAGCTAAAATCATGTAATAACTGTGCCATGTTACTGTGCAACCTTTGTAGTGGGACTGTGTCCTTCCCCACTATGGCTGCACAAGTTTAGTGCTTCTGTCACCAGTTATTGAGTCCTGTGCTTATCACAAGTGAGGTGAGCAATTTTTTGACCAGAAAAAGGGGTCAGCCCACTCTGAAGATGGTAGTATGATCTAATGAGATGTTTATCAGTCTGAGAAAGGGGTCAGATTATGCTGGTGAAACATTATGAAGCCATACAGGCCACAAGGCAAAGATTTGGGACATGAGTGTTTAACATAAGACCTAAATCTAACTTAGCTTTGTTCATCTTGACAGATATTCATTTAAGCCAGTCTGAGACTTGAAAATCAGACAGCTAGACCTCATTAAAAAAATAAATAAATGGAAACTGGGGGAGAAAATTCTGTAGAAAATTGTTATTCCAACTAAAAGAAATCTATGGACAGTGCTTTTCTTCTGCTAAAAACTTCATCTTTCACTGGAAAAAGGAAAACCTGGGCATCAAAATATATCTCCTAAAAAGTGCAAATTTTGTGTATTAGTTCCTGCCAACAAATTGCTCTTAATGAGAATTCTATTTTCATCACATTTTTTTCCAGAAAAAAATCTTGCCTAAGCTTTTATCATCTCCACACATCACTAATTTCTATTTGCAAAATCTATGCTACTTTCATATCTTTTTATGTAAATATTTTATTATGTTTTCTTTTGCAGACCAAAAACAGATATTCAGGAAAGAGAGTAAGGGAAAAATAACTTATCACTAAACATGTCTTTTGCATCAGTAAAAGGGAACAGATGGAATGACAAGTGAGAGGTTCTTGAACTGAAAAATATGTGGTAGATCCATAATATACATGTCTTGAAATTCATATGTGGGAATGCATGGGCACATGTGCATGCACAGATATCATAGCAACATCATGTACACCCTGCAAGGTAAATAAATGCAGATGGAAACAGATTTATGTTCCATAGCCAAAAACATTTAGCAGCATCCAAAAGAACCCCGAGAAGGACACTGTGGATGTATATTGTATCTGCAATAGCAATCTACCCAATCTATTCTGGGTTTTGGCTGGTGTCTCAGGGTTCTCTAATGTGGCCAATTGTGCAGTAAATCTGCTGGGTCACATTACCAGACATATCAATACCGTTCACGGTACAAATGAGCCATCAGCAAGCTGCAAACACCAATGCAGATCATTTCCAAAAAAAAAGACAATAATAAGTAGGACTGGCCTATCCCCTTACAGCCCTAGGAGTGAAAAATGAGTTATAATGCAGAACACCTGTGCCACATAATGAAAGTCCTGGAAAGCAGTTGTGGCTCAGAAAGGCTGCTTGGGAGTGTAATATATCCCTGCATCCACCATCCAGGAGCATAAAGCCCAACAAACAAACCCAAAACAGCTCAGACTGGACACTACTTTTGCCCAGGAGTTTTTCTGATGACAAGCAAGCAGGAACATAGTTCAGTGCTTGGGGATGATTGAGGCAAACCCTGACATAAAGCCTTCCCAGCTCAGTCAGGAGATGAGTACTAACACAGGGGGAAGAGTTGCCTGTTTGGAAGGCCCTGGAGATCACACAAATGCAGGGGTTTCCCTCCTCTCACTCAAGTCAATTTTTCCTGCACCAGGGTCTGCAGCACATAGCACAGCCCCTTTATGAATTTTTCCAAATAAAAGATTTGGAGAGGCAGAGTCTGTGAGAAGAGTTGCTTATTCATTAGACCAAATACTCTTGGATAACAGTGGAGAAGCTTCAGGGCACAAAAGCCCTTGTAGAAACAGTCAATGTCAAAACCAGCACAGGCTTAGAAAACCATCTCTGTGGTGTGTAATTATGTTAGTATCCTGTTAGGCTGAGCAGAAAGGGTGATTTGGGCTGAGGAGATGGGGGAGTTGGTCAGGTTTAACCCTGTGGGACAGAGAATTGGAGTTTTTGAGGGGTAGCTGGAGAAAAGGGTCTTGTGATGAAAATCCTAATGGGCAGTAAGACAGAGTTCAAGTGATGGAGACTCTATCATGCCCCTTGGGAAACTTCTATTAATAATTTACACTGTGTTTAAAAGTACACCTCTTATTGCCAGGTTTGATTTTTCCTTCTTTGACTTGAAGCCAGAGGACTTTGTCTGCCAATCCTAAGGAGATTTTTATTTGTGACATTTAAGAATTAGTAGAGTAACCCAGAATTTAAATTCCACTTATGGATATTCCTTTCAATTTAAGGGTCTTTCTATTCCTTTTTTTTTTTTAAACCTAGTGCTCTCCTTTGTGTCAGGAGTCCCTAACTTCACTCTTCAGGAATCACACATAATACAGCACAGATTGGGAAGGAAGGTACTTAGAAAATGCATATGGAAGGTCTAGAGATCCTGAGAAAGCTATAAAGCTCTGCAATGAACACAAACCAGAACCAGTTCCTGGAAGCTTCTAAAATAAAACTTCTGCTTTATTAAAAATTAACATTTTAAACCTAAATCTCACTTTGAGTAGCAAATACAGAATAAATCCAGCAAAACTGAGAAGTAAATTGGTTTCCAGGATGGATAGCCCTGCATGGTCAACACACTGCTGAAGTAACTGGGGGTTTATGCTGTTGTAAATAGCAGAACTGTCCCCCTTATCAGGAGATTTCACTATTTTGTGCTTTGCACTCCTGTTGTTCTTTGGAAGGTTTTTATGTAACATTACTGGTTGTCCTGCAAAAATTGGGATTAACTTGGAAGACATATATTGCAGATTGGATTAGACTTCAAAGAGGTGTTGCCAAAGAGAACTTTTAAAAGGCTTTAAAAAATGAATCGCACCGATACAGGCTCTTTTCCTTTGAACATGGGGGAAAAAAGGCAGAGTTTAATATTACTTAAATGCATCCAGCAATTAAGTTGCTTGGTTCTCAGGCAAACCACATGGGGAGGTTTTCAAAGGAAAGAGGATATTTTAGTGACTTTTCAATGATTCCCTTTCTCCACATTTCTTCTGTGTCCTTGAGACAGCTGACACCCATCTCAGTGCCTCTGCCTGAATGTGCCCTTCATACAGAGCACCACAGCCCTGTCAGCCACCCAAAGGGGGAATGGCTTCAAACTGACAGAGGGCTGGGTTAGTTTGGATTTTAGAAAGAAATTCTTCCCTGTGAAGGTGGCGAGGCCCTTTCACAGGCTGCCCAGAGATGATGGGGATACCTCATTCCTGTCAGGATGATGAGGCTGGAGACACCTGGTCTAGTGGAAGGTGCCCCTGCCCAAGGCTGGGAGTTATAACAGGAAGGTCTATTTTGAATTTCCTGAGGGTAAGAGTGTTTATCTGTCAGTAAGACTTTGAGGGGTAGTTTGTTTTACTGCAGGGAAGGTGAAGCCCTGACTTGTGGATGAAGTCAAGTGCTTTTCCAAGTGGATTTGGGTGTTTGTAAGGGCATGTGCTATGCAGGGCAGGAGAGCTGCTGTGATAGGGACCTTGGCCAACTGCAGATTTCCTATTGGAAGAGTAAATACAGAGGGTAAAATGTCATTGTTTTTGTAGAACGTAATAGATCTCTTTCTTTTTCTCCCAAGAAGCCTGGCAACTCCAAACAAATTTGGGGGCAATTTTATTAAATGAAAATATTCGTGCATTGAGCTAATTGAGCCCAGCCCAAAAAAAGGTCAGCTGAACAAACCATTCTCTCAGGAGCTAGGGAGGAGTTATGAGCTCACAGTAATCCTCCTAATTGCACTCTACCTCAGTTTTCCATTTTGTTAATCAGCAGCCAACAAATCCCAGCTTTCAGAACTCCTTATCAACCTGCTCCTTGCTCTTACCCCTGCCCTCAGCCTTTGGATACACACTCTGCACAACCCTCTGCCTTAGGCATCCTCCAGGTTTCCTTCTGCATCCTTCTGGTGTACAATCATAACCAACTTTTGACCATAAGTCAGTTATAAATAACTGGGGTGCTGCTGCACGTGTGGATTAGTGCCGATGGAGCAGCAGAACAGAACGAGCACTGGTGGCCAGCTTTGCTCCTGCTGGGAGCTTTAAAATCCAGCCTGGGTTCCAGAAGATCTCTGCCAGTGGAAACTGCCCAGGCTCAACACTTCATCACTGTATCTCCTGGCTGGATCCACCCCACCCAACATAAATGTTTGACAAAATTTCACAATTGGAAGCTCAGGTCAATTTCTCACAATCTGCAAATTAAAAGAAAAAAAAAGGAAAAAAAAAGCAGTTTGAATTTTCTCCAAACTTTACATGACCCTTCTCTCTTCCCTTTGGAGTAGATCTGGCAATTTCTAGGCCTAATGAATTTTCCAAGTTACAGTAAAAGGGGAAGCTGCCTGCAACCCTGCCTACAAACTTTCAAGCCTGCCAGCTCCTCAAAGCTCAGCAGTGCTTTGCGCTGTGCTGCCTCTTTGGGGTATGTGGGGTAAAGATCTACGATTCCCCCAGACTTCCTTCTCCCTCCTTTTTTTTGTTACAGTCTGTCTTAAACACATTAAAAAAAGAGGATTAGAAGTGGGGTTTGGATGAAGAACAGTGACATCTGTTCTAGTGCCAGGTGACTTCCATTTTTTTCAGAGTTTTGTGACAAGAACATTACTTAAGAATGACTAGATGAAAACCATGTCCCACCTTCATCCTGTGTCCATATGTTTGAGTTTGTCCTACAATGGCCATGAAATGTTAATCTTTGCTGCTCTTCTGGTGTCTGGACATTACAGCATTCACAAGAGTTACCCTCCAATGAGGTCAAAACACCATGACAGCAAGATTCAGGGGGATTTTCTGCCCCCTTATCTGCATGGGCTTGTGACACAGCTGCATTGTCATACTAAAAAGAATGGAGATAGTTCAATTCCTTACACTGGAGGTGCTGTCTGGCCTCATGCTGGCTTTGCTGGGCAACAAGACTTGGGTTCTGCAGAGTTAAACACACAGCGAGAACCTGCTCTAGTTCATCCTTGGAATGAAGGTGATGGGAATTCCTCAGGAGCTGAGCATCCAAAAACTCACACAGATTCATTGACAAGAGGGAAATATAAAACAGTATTTAGAAGCAGATGTCTCTCCACCACTGCTATGCAGCCACAGACACTGCATGGTCATATGGATCCCTCTGCTCCAATCCAGATTTATGTACATGGAATCTCATAACATAATGCACAGATCTCCTTGCCTGACCTGGCTGTAGTTGCTCCCAGAGACTGTTTAGCCCAGACTTTCTCCACCTACAAATCTTCCCTTGCTTCCTGCTCATGGAGACTGAAATAAATAGCCACCTGCAAGAGGATTCTTTGAGCATCTCCCAGAAGAGCCTGTAATCTTACATGTTGCATATTTGGAAACACTCCTGCAAATCTAAACACACCAGTGTTCCCTTTCTATATGTGACAGAAAGGCCACATTGCCATATGTTCAAAAGCAAAGCAAATTCTCCACCTTGCACACAGAAGGACAGACCTCACTCATCTCACTTTTCCTCCATTTTGATTCAGATTTTCTCAAGATGCAGGTAGAAGTCTGAATGGGCTATTCCAAAGCATCTGTGTACCTCCTTAAGTAACTAAAATACCTTCCCCAAACCTTCCCTTTCCCTATCTGCTCTTGAGGAGCTGCCTCTATCAGAAACTGCCTTTGTCTGTCACTTCTCTTTGGAGGCTGGTGCCATGGAGACCATGTCACTTGTCACCTAATTTCTTCACCAACATCTGTTGCACCACCAGCCCTCAGCCCCCACCGTATCACATGAACTGCAGACTCTGCACCAGAGGAATTACGTGGAGCTTGAGGCAGCCCTGATTTATGTTGCAATACAAATTGCACTGTAAGTTATGCTGCCCTCAAAGGCGAGAGATTCTGACAGAGCACCTGTTGTCCAGATTCCTTCCTTCTCCCCAGATCAGTCTCTTGCAAGGTCGAGTCATGGCCAGCATGGCTTAGGATTCAGGACTCTGAAAGCTGAAGGCATCGAGATGGTTGTTTACCCAAATTTTACATCAGGTATTTCAAAGACGTCCCATTTAAAGAAATAGAAGGATGATACAAATAGTAATGGCTAAAAGTACCCTGGCTGTTTAGTATAATGTCCACGAAAAGAACAGATATTACAATAACAAATACCCAGCCAGAAAAATATGAGAGAGATTACCTCCCACGTTAATGACTTACTGGTTTTTAACTGTTGTTTTTCTTAGTTGCCAGCACATGCCAGTGTCCACAGCAAAGTTGACGAGGCAGACTTAACAAAGGTTTTTTTCCAAGTTTGTATCATTTACTCTCACAGTAACCTTTTCTGCTTGTTCAGCTTTTTGTGCCAATACTGGTGACCAGTTCAGATCAAGAAATCAGAGATGAGCAATGGTCAGCTGTAAGAGGAGAGGTAAACATTCTGTTCTAAGGAATCCTCTCTGCTTTTCTCCATCACCTTATGGGAGGGTTTAATTCTCAGCAGACTGTCAAAGAGGACAGTTTCTTATTTGGCTGGCTTACATCTCACCTACATCACCTGGAAATGAAAGAGAAGAGAGATGACCTGCTGCAATGTTCCAGTCCTCACACGGCCCTGCAAACCAAGACCACCCATTCAGGCCAGGTTAGCAAAGGAAGGGGCAAGACCACTGCTGGATTTTTCCATATTATGGCGTCTTTTGCCCCTGGGAATCTTCTGCTTGGGCAGAATCTGAGGATCTTTTTTTCTTTTGAATTTCTCTGGCATACACAGTTGATTGAAGTGACCCTGCTCCCATAATGAATTGTTGTGGTTACTAATGTGCCCAAAGCAGATATTTGAGTTGTTCAGTGCAGCTGGTCCAGCCTGTCCTGCATGCACTGAGCTTTGCAGTGCACACTTTTTTGTCTGGTCTGTGGCACCCAGAAGGACATGACAGCACAGCAGAGGTGAGACTCAGCACTAACAACTGCACAGGGAGCATCTTAGACTTTGATCCACACCAGTGTCCTTTGGACTCCCCTGTTCATGACATGCCTTTGCAATGAAAAAAGACTCATACCTTGGAGGGGAACCATAAGAAAAGGCGTGCTGTATTTGTTCAAAAATTAATTATTGATGTCAGTCAAACTCCTAAGCCTTGAAGGTGTGAAGGGGAAACATTAAACCTGTGCAAAGGTCAGCTTTACCTGCCTATTCAACAAAAGGAACTAAGGCAGAATGATGAATTGCCAATGAGTTCCTGTGTGTTCAAGCAAATGACAAACTATTAACCTGTAAAACTGAACATTGCAATACAGGAATTCAGCTTTGGAATGGAGTCATCACCGAAGTAGGCAAGCAGAAGGTTTTGTGAGTTGTAGATCAATAACTGAGCATCAAATATGGAGAAAAAAGATCATACAAAAGCAGAGGCACTTTTGCAGACTAACTCTGCCTTTGGTTAACATAAATATCTAAATTCCCGTGGATGAACAAGAAAATGATGGTGGTATATGCAAAGAAGAAGTAAATTGATCTTCTATTGCTCAGTACTGGAGTCTATCAATACGGAACGATTTGCTAAACCAGGGTAGTAAAGTACTCCTTTGTTTATTATCTTCTTGTTTCAAAAACAGGACACTTGTAAAACAGGAAATCTCTTGAGGTCAAGTCTTTTGCTGAGTTATCCTTATAGATTTAGTGCAACTAAGCCCAGTTAATTACACAACCACATATCGGTGTGGATGGAAGAGCAACTTAATAAGAAATTGGAGTTTTGACAATTATGTACTTCAAAGCCCTGAAACTATCCCTCTTTCCAGTCTCCCCTAGTTATTGGGATGAAGATTCTTTCATGAATCTGTTTTTTCTGCTATAAAGTCGGAGCATTTGTTAAAAGAAGACTCAGAGGCTGAAGTAATCCACAGCCAGCTGCCACATTTCCATGGGATCTACAGTCCTAGCTCACGGAGAGTTTTTAATGCAATGACTTTACAGCCCCAGGGCTGCCACACTTCTTTGGCTATGAACAGACACTCACCCCCTTGGCAAGTTAGGAACCTAAAGCGGACCAGACATTTTTTTGTTTAAGTCCTTCAAAGTTGTTCCCTCTATTTGCTTTCTTTAGTAATCCATGAGTGTTTAACATCTGGGACTCATCATCTGTTTTGTGATGACTATGAGGTATCTCATATTTTGAGCAAGCCCAGTAAACCTTGGTAGGTTTTTGTCAGAAAAAGTCAGTAGACACTCCTGTGAGCCTCTGATCATCCAGCTTCATATGGGCAAGGTCTACCTGCTCTGGATGGGAAGTCACATCTGTTCCAATCTCTATATGGTTTTGGTATGCAACTCCTGACACTAACTTGATCGAGGAAATAAGTGTACACCCACAGACTCACAAAAAGCCAAGAAATCTTCCATTTCCACAATAAAAATAAATTTTCAAGATGCTTCTTAGAAATATGCATACATTTTAAAAATAAACCGCACCAAAGAAAGCAAACAAAGCAAGAGGCTCTGCTACTTTATGATACCAATTTCAGTTCAAAGTGAATATAGACCTATGACTTGGGCTATGTCTGCCCTAAAGCTCAAGGTCTGTCAGCAGGCCAGTGTTAGGCAAAATTGCCTGTGTGTTCAGAGAGAGAATTTGCAGGCACAGTTCTGTAGGTCCCCGAGTAACTCTGTGTCCTCTCCCAGAGTGTGCAGAGGTCTCAGTCCTCTGCCAGTTTGTGCAGGGCCCAGCTGTGTGCACGGGGGTGGCTGTGCAGTCACCTCACACTGCGCCCTCACTGAGGCTCCCGGGCAGCAGTGCCTGTGAAGCAGATTCTGATGCAAAGCCAGGCCTGCACTTGAAGGTGGGATGTGGGCACTCACCACCTTGTTAAACATGGTGCAAAACTATAAAGAGCAGAACAAAAATATTTCCTATTCTCATTAGGGTCTGCAGGCTTGGCCTGCCTGAGAACTGAAATGACTTACTGCATTGTGGCTAGAATTGGGTTGCACACAGAGGGAAATCTTTTGACCATACTTGTATTTCGCATTTTTTGCAGGTACTGAAGATTATGAAGATCAGCTTCATTTGTCTGTAGTAGTAAACAGCAGACCCAGTGTGACAGATGCAAACACACCTGGGTAATGCTACTTCAAGATGCAGTTCAGCACAGAAAAGTCACCTGAGTCAAATTTATTCACACGAGTTTTTAAAGAGCAGTTCTCAGCTGAAGGCTCAGGACTGAAGTGCTGACACCCTTAGTGGAAAGACAGTTCAGCTGGCTGCAAACAATAGTGACTGTATTTGCCTCTGTCAGCACAAGTATATTTCAGTTTTAGATTGGGGGAGAAGAGAAAACAAACACAACATTTTCTGGTTAAACAGAAACAGAGTATGGAATCACTGAGACCTTCTGAAGGAGAGTTTATTTAATTTATTCTTCCGTACACACAGCTAGTTTGCTAGGATATTATAACTCAACTCATTTCTCTGGTGACCCATGGCAACCTCTTGATCAAAAGGATTACTTGTGACTCATAACTTACCTTGGCTAAATATAAATATAGGGCTTTAGGTTAAGTAATCTAGGCCTTAATCAATAAAACATTTAAAGTGACAGTACAAGGAGAGATTTCAAAAGTTGTGCTATTATAATGTTAACTCCTAATACCTGAGTTTCTAGGGCTCTCCTTTTCTGGTTTAACACAGATGCCCCACATCAAGGATTTTCCATGCATTTTGTGCTTACAAGTACAGCTGCATACCATTTGAATGCTCTCCTATTCCACAGCAAACTCAAGCTCATTTTTCCCCACAGGAAATCCAAGCAATTGCCCCTGTGTGCAATATCACAAT
This sequence comes from Phainopepla nitens, assembly GCA_013400175.1. Lineage (NCBI taxonomy): Eukaryota > Metazoa > Chordata > Aves > Passeriformes > Bombycillidae > Phainopepla > Phainopepla nitens. Next base: position 1,234,735 of record VXBQ01006691.1, read on the forward strand.
TAGGTGACCATAACTGCATACTTAATAAGCTTGTGTATTTTATAGTGCCAGGTTCTCAGATGTGGCCCCCTAAATGGATATCTGAATCTCACTTTCGGTGGTGAGGTTGAGAAAAAAAGGTATGAAAGTCTTATTTCATATACCTAAACTGGACCCAGTTTAAATCCCCAATTCTTGTTTAAGTGCCTGTATTTCAATATCAGATCTTACGTGCAAATCAGCCACCCTGTGGGCTAGTGTTGGCAACCTTGAGATGGGAAAATACAAGTTGAGTAAAATATGACTCCTTTAAAAGAAGTCTGGAAGCTTTCCAAATAACTGCAGGAATGTAAAGATTTCAAAATTATTTTTCGAAGCCTGGGGAATCTGCAGGGTCATTCCTGGTTATAGCCATGGTGGCCACTTGAGGGAAGTGGTTGCCAGTCCATGGCACCAATCCAAAACCTGTGCATCCAGTGAGCAGAGAGTGCATATAGGGCAGGACTCCCCACTCCCAAGGTAACACAGCTTCTACACCCCAGAGATGAATGGGACAAGGGGCAGTTCCTATCAAACCATCCCACAGTGATTTTCAAGTGAACAGGTACCAGTAGATTTGACTTGATATGAAAATTTAGTGGGTAAGAAGTTAAAAAAATTGGAAAGAATCTGTGTTTATCTGTAGTTATTTCAGTACTATTGACAAGCTGGGACTTCAGAAACAATACAAATGATTTTTTCTGCTGTCCATAGCTCCACTGATGTCAGTGGAGGGAGTTTGGACTAACACACCTTCCTCAGAGCTTGTCCAGTCCAATTTATGAACATGGAGAAAATACTAGCTTCAGGTATTAAATAACTACATTTTTTCCTTTCTGAAGGAAAGAGCCAAATTTGTATCTGGCTTTTATTCTTGCCCAGAGTAATGGAAAAGAGAAGATGAATTGCAGCCTTAAAAACCTTTCCATGAGTTCTTCATATGAATTATTTTATATAATTCACAGAGAAGGTGACATGATTTACATCAACATATACAGTTAAATTGTTCTATATCGTAAACCATTAGCAAAGAGGGATGAAGGGCTTATGAAGAAGAGTGGAGAGACTACACTGTTATGACAGAATGAAAAATTTCTGGACATGCAAGAAGACATCACACTGTTTCCATTGGAAGATGCTTGTGTATGTTTCCTACAGCAAATAAAAGATCTTTGGCCTGTGCACTGGAGACTGTTCTTTGTTTATTTTTGTTATATACCAGAAAGGTTTGGACAGAAGAGAAGGCAGATTGCACTTCAACTCCCAAAGTCCAAGGTGGGGTCGGTTGTGGAGGTATGTGTCAGAGGGATGTAACTCACAGCTGATTGGTCTTATCCAGCCTACATCGTTCATGGAGTGGTGTCAGGGGAGGTTTAGGTTGGATTCTTCCCCCAGAGGGTGGCTGGGCACTGAACAGGCTCCCCATGACAGTGGTCACAGCCCCAAACCTGCTCAAGGAACATTTGGATGACTCCTAAGACACATGGTGGGATTTTTTAGGGTTCTAGCCAGGAGTTGGACTCGATGATCCCGGGTGGGTCTCTCCCAGTTCAGGGGATTCTGTGATTCTATGATCCAAGTCCTAATCAATGCAAGAAGGATTTTTTTTACAGCACAGGCTGGTACTTGCCAAGTTTTGAGGCACAGTTGCCCCATGTGTCTCCATTCTCAAATGAAGGAGATCCATCAGAAAGTAGTTCCTCAAAGCCAGCACTGCTGGGATATGAATCCCCTGAGTTCAGGGATTAGAGATAGCAAATCCCTCTTCCTCCTTTTACACAAGCTCTTATGAGCAGGAAGCTGCATGGTGCAGGCTAAACAAACCAGACACTGAGGTGGAATCCCAGGGGTGGTTTTGCTGCAAGAGGCTCCCAAGGAGATTGTGGTCGGGGGAAAGGTGCAACAAACCCACCAAATGGTTTCTTTTGAGAAAAAGAACTCACCCTGGAGAAACAGGATGGGAATACTGTGGCACTAGGAAAGGAACTGAAGAGGAACTCTCTTGCTATCACAACTTTGTCCTTTTCATCATCTAGATTTGTCATCTGCTGCAACTCTAGGGAAAGGAGCGCTTGCCAATCCAATACAGGGTCTGATACTTTTCATCTTGGAAGTAGCTTCAGCCTTGCTTATTTGTTGTTGTCTTCTGTCGGGTGCTGAAGATTCCTGAGGAAACACAGTCAGTTTATCTCTTACCCATTTTTTCATCTCTTTTGGGAAAAATTCTTGTTTTCTAAAAAGCGTTTCATTTCCCCCACTATGGACCCATTTAACTTTCCTTTCTCATCTCCTAACAATCTGGAATGAGGTCTTTAGTAGTTCTGCTTGTTGTGAAACAGCTTTGGGAGATAAGTCCTAGTCCATGTTAACTACACTTCAAATAATCTTTGTGTAACTGTGATGCAAACCCATAATCTCCCAAGACCTGTTTATAACCATTTTAATGACTGAGACTTAAGGATGTTATTGCAGGATGGGCAGGGAGAGAGGGGTGAAGAACTGACCAAGGAAGCACAGTTCAGTTTGTCTTCCAAACAGCTCTGTATCATTCACAGCTTTACAAGGATGAAGTGACTGGCGAACAAACAAGGTGGCCTAATCTCAGATAGAAAAGGGGGTCCCATTCTGACCAGCAGCCTTCTTCTGGAAGATCATATAAGCCCATACTTGTTTCTTTGCAGTGAGACAGAGGCTTGAGTTTCATAGGACTCGACACCTTTAAACATAAATGAAATGTACCCTCAGGATAATGAATACACCGAGCTCTGATGTCTGAATGCACACACAGAGCAGTTGTGGGGACATCAGTGGTGAGGGAAAAGAGTGCTAGGGACTGTATTGAATACTGGAGAATGCATTGCATTAAACTGTTCCTTAAATAAACTCATTATCTCACTACCCTCCTTTGGGCTGCCTTTTGGTAAAAGAAAATCTGCACATATTAAGGACAGAAAATAGACTGGGATTTAAAAATGGGTTGGTTTCAACATCCCTTCCAATAAGTCTCCAAAAAATATAGCAAAACACACAGTAACACATGGGGGCAGAACTCCTTCTAGAGGAAGATAAAAACCTCTAAATATAATTTTTGACTACTTTTTGTTTGCTCAATTGCTTTTAATTAAGCCACACTTGGTTTGGGGAGCCAGCCAAAGGTGGAGAACAAAAAAAAGCAAGAAAGCAAGAAATCAGAAATCCAACCCCTCAAACCTTTGCTCAGTGGCTGAATTTTCCCAGATTTAAGGCACAGTCTTTCTCCATGGAGGCTCAATGCTTCTCTCTAAACCTGCTTGGGAGAATTTATTATCCCTGTGCATAAGTCTTTGAAACCATGATTTTAACGGTAATAATTTCTAAGCAGAGAAATTCATGAGAGGCTGTAATGTAATGCCAAGTCTATCCTATTATGGTTTTAATTGGAATATACATTTTATGTGTTATTAGAGAAATGTTACTGTCCTTCTTATGCTTAATACTATATGAATAGCTAAAGCCCTCTAATGACCATGTAATTTATTGTCCCTATAGCTATGGCATTAAGCTACAAGGCACCTAATACTTGCAAACATTGTAAACTCCAATTGCAGCTACACCAGTGATCCTTCTGTCAACTGAGCTAAAAATGACTGAATGATAAGCTTAAGCACTGAGCCTCATAACGCAGTTATCTGGAGCTCAGCACCTGTACTACAGAGAAATGTCCAATAAACTGTGCTTAAACAGTTTTACGTTGTTATCAGATAAAGTATAGCAAATACATCCAGCTTCCAGAATGATGCTGATTGCTGTGATTCCACCAATCTTTTATGTATTTGTCAGCTTTAGCCTAATTTACTGTTAGCAGTAAATCAGTGATTCTCAAGAACTTGAGAGATTTTACAGGCACCAGAGTGGATTCTGCCCAACCCTTCAGAAATCTTGGAATTTCACGAAAAATTGCCAGCAGTTTCTCTGCAATGTGGGGGTCTCCTTTTCAAACATTCACAGCTGCTTGAGAAAGCACCAAACTCACTGACAACAGAATTCTGAATTGGAAAACAGGCTAGACTGCTTTTGCCTTTTGAGTGACAGGAACTAAGTACCATCTGAGGGTAACCTTTATCTCAAAAAAAGCTGGCCTTCAAAAACAGTGGTAAATTGCCAGAGTCAAAAGCAGACCTCTCACATTAATGCCTTTGTCTGGCAAAGGAGTCAAGAGAAGTCAGTGCAAAAAGATACTGTAAAGACCAACCAGAAAAAGCTCTCCGAAAAGAACTACATCAAATATGGTAACTGGAGATATGTCAGATGACAGGTATAATATTGATTCTTCATTGGCTTTTTCTAAACAGGAAGGATATAAATCTAATCCACAGACCAGAAGAACAGCAAGATTCATGCATGGACTAAATTACCTCCATAGACTTGTTATCACCATAAATGGCTGTTCAGATTTATTAATAATTCTGGTTTTCTTTGCTCATAAAAAATAAAAAAGCTGGGTGGAGATAAAAGGAGCTACCTAGACTGATCCCCTCTCTGAGCCATTTTGTGCCTCATAATTTTTCAGATTAAAGCTAACTAAGTTTTAGCTTTTCACACTTCTGTATTCCAAAAGGAGAGTTTACATTCAGCTTCAGAAGTGACCTAGAAGTCCAGTTGGTGTCCCAGAAAGAGAAAGTAACTTCTAAAATTCCCTGTATTCAGATACTCAGCCCTCACCTGGGTCATGGTCACTGTCATTTCTGGTGAGGCTGTAAATGAAACAGAAACACACACTCTACCCTGGGCACATTCTGTTACTATGTAGAAAAGCCTTTCCTAAGCAGTCTATTTTAAATCTTCATGAGATGTGCTGGAAGGCTGAGGGGTACTGTCCCCACACTATTGAGTTTTATTTCCTTTTTAAAGGTGGAGATATGTGGGAATTATCACCTATATCACTGATAATGTCATGCTTACCTGCAGAGTCACTCCTGCTGCTCAATTTGCTACTCATCACATGCTTTACAATGCCATGGTGCACAAAAGTACTGTAAGACCTCATTTTATTTCCTTTAAAAATACATATATGTGTGTATACATATTCCCACAAACTGTAATTTGTATTTGTTTTGGAGGGCTTTACACCTCGCAAGAGGTGTTACTTAAATGGAATCCTGGCACCAGCTCCATTAAGGATATTAAAACATTTGCAGAAATTCTCTCCTGGATAATCTGTGATGTCTGTGTAATTCCTCTGGCTAAGCACTCCTCTCCAAAGAGTACATGTAGCAAATCAAGGGCACGAAAAGGATAAATCACCTTTCCTCACCTGTGATTTGTGATTGCTCGCTTAAGCCACCTAACATTTGTGCAGCCCAAAGAGGAGGACTAAAACCTGCTAAAAGAGGAAAACTGCAAATCATGCATTTCAGCAACATTTCAAGCTACAGTTTGGAAAGGAATGAGCTCTCAAGCTGCATTTTGTGACACATTTGAGATTTGTGTCGCTTCATACATTTCCCATGACCATCCAAATATTCATGAAGAATTAATAACATGGTCCTGCTTTTAGCAAGTTCCATCCATTCTTATTTGTATCTGGCTATAATCAGCACTGAGACCCCAAATAGTGGATGACTGCATTTGATTCTTGAGTCCTTTTCTTTTTGTTTATGTCAAAGCAAATTAGCTGGAAGGAGACTGATGAGGAAATCGAGCAAACTGTGGAAGGTCAAGAGGGCATTTCACTGAAATGTAATATAATAAGTACAATTTAAACAATGACAAATCCCATTCACCTCTTTTGTTTTCTTGAAATGTTTAGAATTATTTTTAACCATCTTTTTAATAAAAATAATTGTTTTATTACTTTGTTGTACATTTGGATTTCATTAATTTTAGAATATTTTCCAAGCATCTAAAATTAAACAGATGTCATTGTGCTCATTTAGACCTCAAATAACCCTTGCAACAAAACCAATTATTCAAGGGTCAGTTGGGAGCTGGAATTTTATAATAAAGGAAAGTTTAAAAGTTAAAAAATAAAATTAAGAAGAAGAGAAAAAATAACTATGCCAATTTCATGTCAATTCAGTTGTTAGTTCAATAACTGAAGATCTGTTTTATTGTTTGGGAGAAGGATGGAGCCAAAGAGTGAGAGTTCAGGAAAGCTGGTTTATTCCCAAAATGCCCCAATTATTCCCTTTCCCGTGATGATTAGTCACAAAATATCTCTCCCAGCTTTCTAGCTCTACCATGGGGATGGAAAAAGAACAAAGATTTGGCTTTGCCCTGAAAGTGGGTCCTGTTGGTCAAAGAAATTTCAAGAACATCATGATCATGTCTGGCAAAGTGCAATCCAAGGACACGTGGCAGAATGGACAGAGGCACAACCTGGGATCCTGACTGCAATGCCATACTCTAAACAATGCTTCCACCTACTTTAAGAGTGAAGGGGTTTAATTTTTTCTTGTCAGCACAAACTGTAATTTGGGGAGAGGGATTTTAGTCTGTGGAAAAGGTTTTCAAGGACAGTAGGGAAACAGGCTGGATAATGCACTGCAGGAGTGTTTCCCAGCAGGTATCTCAGGGGCAATGCAGAGCCAGTCCAAGGTGCTTAGGAGGAATAAATTACTTCTGTGAGCCCTGTAGAGAAGGAAGCTTAAAAATGTGGTATATAGGCAACTGCTTTCCCCTTCCTCACACCTTGCCAAAGAGAGAACTGGGCTCCCAGCTCTGTAAACATCTCCAGATTTATAGGGGTGTGTCTGAGAACAGACACGAAAAATCCAACCATTGTGATTCCTTGGTTGAAAATTAGGAGCTGGGGTTTACTTTACTGAGCAGGAGGGAAAATGAAAATTGCTTTCCCTGTAACCTGAGAGACTTAGCAGAGTTCTCCTGCCAGACTGCAAAGATATGCAGTGGTCCCTGCCCTAAACTGCCATCCTACTTAGCTGCCAGGACTGCTAAATGGAGACAGAGAAAAATGAATAATGGATTGTATGAAAGCTATATTACCATAACTTTAAAATCCTGCTGCTGGAGGCTGAAGATCTCTCTGAAATACTATCAAGCACAGTGGAAAGGGAGTAGAGGGCTAACATCCAAAAAGAAATTTAATCATTGACCTCTGAAAATCATGGTTTAGGTTTTTCTTTTTCTCTTTTTTTAAGAGACAGTAGCTGTAACTCTCCTTCTGACCCAACATTAACCTTCCGCAAGTTATAACAGATGATTTGTAAAAACACCCCTTTATTGCCTTGACCTGTTTCAGGGCTGCTCTATCTTCCAACACAGCTGTATCCTGTGGTCTCAGTTAGCTGAGAAGACACGGTGGATTGTTGCTTTGGACTGAATTTGATAGCTCAAGCCATGCAGGATATTCCCAGAGAGGCACCACAGCCCAGCAGAGCATCTGTCCCATGTTGAGGGGTTTACCCCTAACAGCAAAAAATAAAAGATTGTGGGAGATCCAGTGGAAAATCACGTTGCTGAGCAATGGGTAGAAGTTGGCTGAAGGACCTGGGCTGTTCTGCTCACAACTGGGGAAGAAGAGAGTGTTCCACTTTGAGGATCCCTCCAGAGCAGTGTCAGGGCTCTCCAGCCAGCCCAGCTATCCTGAGGACCAGTGTCCTAAACAGCAAGGAGGAACTTGCAGCACAGAGAGATGCAAAGTGAGAACTCCCTAAAACAGAAACATTCCTGCAGAAGCTCTTAGGCACAGTGAGGAACCTGAGCATCCTCCTCTTAGAGCTCCTTCTCAGCAGCTGGCAGGGTACAGGCTCTGCCCTGTCTGCTGGCTCCTGCCTACCCTGGGCTTGGTACCAGCATTTAGCGCTGGGCTCAGCTTTGCAAAGCCAAGCTGCTCAGAATGATGGCTAATCTAACCTGCCTGCCAGGTCTTCGCTGCTGAGCCAGCCAGAGGGTTTGCTTAGGGGAGACAAAGGGGCAGCCAGGAGGACAGAGTGAATGTGACAGCAATGTGATAAACACTGTCCTAGTGCAAGGAGCACCCTGGTTCTTTGTGCCCAGCTGCTGCCATGCTCCAGGGCATCAGGGACTCATGACCCCAAGGACGAGTGGGTTCAGGCAGTTCTCAGCTTCCTCCACAGAGTAGACTGCAACCAGCAATCAGATGGGCTTCAGATGTTTCAGACCTGCTCCAAATATCTACAGCAGTAGTAAATTCCTTCTCCAGGATACTCTTTCAACTGAGAGTCCAAAGAGCAGGTGAGGTTTAAGGAAGGTTTCATGGACAGGAGTTGGGGGTGTTTCTGTTGGCCTGTGCCAGGCTGCAGAGCTGCCCAAGATCCTTCTGCCTGGAGCTGGGGCAAGCACAGCAGATCACCAGCCCCAGCTGCTACACCCAACACCAGTCAGAGGAGACATTGCTTAGCACAGCTCTGACCAAGTTATCAACCCTTTGCTTGTAAATAATCTCCAATAACAGATGGCAACAAAACAATAACTATTGGGAACTTGTGCTGAGTTTATCTAGCAACAAGACCACCAGACCCACTACCAGTTTGTTTCACTCAGTGCAGGGATTGCTGCAGCAGAGAGAAATGCGTTGCACTAACACCAACCTCCACAAAAAGCAAACATACCCCTTCAGATTTCAGGTTTTCAGCAGGGTTATTTTTTAGGGTTTTTTTTTTTACATTTTCCTCCCCCTTTTACTTAGTGCTTTCCAGGTTTAAAAAACAAAGGCTGCTCATAGTGGAGGAGCAATAGTGGCTTTCATATTTAATAACTCTTAAATCTTGCTCAACATGTGGCAATTGTTAGGTAGATTTGGGCTGCAATTAAAGAGGCACCTTTCTTTCTCTTCAGCAACAATATAGGCTCTTAATCCAACTAAAACCATCATATTTTAAGAGCTGAGATCATCCTGAGGCAAATGGTATCAAACTTAACATGAATCTGTTTTTCATAGGGAAGTTTAGAAGTTAAAGTTCACTTTCCTAAAAGTCTTCCATTAAAGAGACGGCACCTCTGAGCGCTCTTTTCAAGAACCCACAGGTACCTGTATCAGGCATCAGCATCTGGGGGATGGAGGGGAGAGTGTAATTACTGAAATTCCTCTGTTAAGTCCCTTTTTCTGTAAGAGCCTGAGTTGGGACTCTAAATAGAAGCGAGGTGAGGGGGTTTTGTTGCCTGATTATAGATCTGACTGCAGATAAAAGCCTTATTTGTGTGGCTCAGCCTTCGAAGTGCTCACAGGTCTGATGGGGATAACTGATAAAGGCTGTGAAAGACAGGAATAAACACTGATAAAACAGCCGAGTGCACTTTGGCTTCAAACCAAGACACATACTTAATAAAACCTGCACAGCTGATGGGGAGACATTTTTGTTTCCTTCTGTGGTTCAGAGCTGGCTGTAAATATCCACAAATGAGGGTTTGAAGCTGGTTTGTGCTGTCACTGTAGGCTGGTGGCCAGGCTGACAGGCTGAGCTGTGCAGGCTCTGTGGTAGCACTGGGCTGGGGTCAGGACACCAGGCTCAGAGCTCCAGCTGATTTTGCAGCTCTGGGGTTTCCAATTCTTTTTTTTTTTTTTTCCTTCCTCAAATACAGTATAAGAAAATACCCGCCAAGAGACCACAGGCAGGTAGTGGAGCTAAAAGCAAGGGTGATGTACATACCAGATTCTCATAAACCCATCAATAGAGGGAAAATGTTTCCTTTTTTCAGCCACATTCAAGTTCCCTTTGCTTCTCAGAGCATTACTTCAGGTACTCCAGATTCCTGTTTTCCCACAATAACTTCCACTCCCTATTCAGCTGCTGTTCCTGATGCTTCGCTCCCTCCCCCTTTTCCTTTCTCCATTCTTCACAGATCTTTCACTCCAGAGCAATTTTAGCAAAGCCTGACTTGCAGCCTCCATCTGTGCAAAGATAAGAAAGCCTCGGTGACAGCAGCAGTGCCTTTCAGAGGACCTGTAGCAAGAGGTGTCTATTAATATCCACTAGTCCTGCTGCTAAACCTCTGCATCCTCCTTTGAAAAGGCAATCCTGTATTGTAAAGGCTCAACAAATGAGAACACCAAGGGACTTCCCTCATTTATAATACCTGCAAATGACTTGAATGAAAATGCCTCCACAACTATCAAAGTTTGAAGAGGGCACCAAATTGGAGAGGGAACAAATAACGAGGAACAAGGGATTTCAATCCACTGGTTGCCAGGGCCAGTGAATGGAAAATGCAGTTTAATGTACAGAAACATAAAATAATAAGTCTGGGGCCAGCAAACCAGACAGAAGGATATTATACTGAATGGTGATGCATCATATTGACCAGTGAAGGGATTTAAAGGTCAGTGCAGAAAAATCCTTGAAGCCTTAAACTTGGCAGGACAGCTAAAATGAAAAGAACTCCAGGAAAGCAGCACAGCAGTGGGGGCAAAGGGAAGGGATAGAGTCTTCCTACACAGTCTGTGCAGCAAAATAGCAGCAGGGCTTTGCTCTAAGTGCCATGATATCATCTCCCAAGGCATGTAACATTGGCACTCAAGTCCCCCATTCCCCACATAGCGCAGCTCCTGTCTCAGCACAGGATGCCATCTCAACAGCTGCCCTCCCATAGACACAGAAGAAAAGGCAGCCCAAGGTGTTCCCTTGTTGCTGGTAAAGCACAGGGGATGCTGCTCAAGTTCACTCCAAGGCTTAGTGATGCTTGTTGGCAGGAATGCAGGATCCCAAACCCCCCAGCTCATTTGCTCTCCTGCTTGATCTTTGCTTTTGGCACTGACAAGCAAGAAAAGCCAAAGCAGCAGAGCCCAGGGCCCCCACAGGCACAGCACATTCACCTGTGTGAGCACAGAGCAGCTGCCTGAATCCTGCAGCCACCCAGGACTGGAATACACGTATCTGTGTCCATGTGAACTACTGACACCTGTGTGACCTGCCAGAGAAGCAGTGCTATAGTGGCAGGTGGGAGAAAAGATGCAAAACTGAAAAGCAATTCATTCCCTTCCCTGTGTCCCTACTGAGCAGTCTCATTTAGTCATTTTCTTTCACCTTGCTCAGCCAAAATACTTCATGCCTCTTCCCTCACAGCTTTCCTGCAAAAACATAACTGAAAGAAATTTTAAAACCTGCTCTCCTCCCAGCTGGACTGAACCAGACTCCCTGTCTGAAAAACACCTTCCCCCATTCCTTCTATCACTGGAAATACAAAGAAACAACCTTCAAGCTTTGCTGAGCTGGATGATGCTGAGCTGCAGGTAAAGGGCTGCAGCTGTTAACAATCCATGAGATTGTTCTTGATCCATCAAGATCCATTATCCAATGTTAACAATCCATAAGATTGTTAACAGTATCTGTGGAGTATCCTAAACCCTGCAAGTGATGACATGGGGCGTGCAAGGGAACACACACTGGAAACACACAAGGGAACACACATGGTGGAAAATGGTGAGCAAATTTAGCATCAGTCTGAATCAGCAGTTTACAAACACACACACAGACACACACACAGACACACACAGACACACACAGACACACACAGACACACACAGACACACACAGACACACACAGACACACACAGACACACACAGACACACACAGACACACACAGACACACACAGACACACACAGACACACACAGACACACACAGACACACACACACACACACAAACACACACACACACAGAGACACACACAAACACACACAGGCACACATACAAACACACACGCACACACACACACACACACACACAATCTCTAAGACAGATTTTTCAGAAGGATCTGATGGGGAAGTGTTTTCTCAGTCCTTGGCTGCTGGGCAAGTGCCTTCCTTACCTCTGCCTGCTGCTCCTGAGTTAATTCTGGCTTTTCCCACCTGGGGGAGCAGCAGCAATTCAAAGCCAGACTGCCAGACTGCCAGAACAGGTCCTTCCTCCATCAGAAGCCCAGACAGGGAGGAGAGGATAAATACCCCTGGGGTTACAGTGAGCATCTGCAGGATGCAAGTACCAGAAGTTCCCATTTCTCGCCTTCCTCATGTTTCCCTCTTCAATTAATTCCCTTTTCCTTCTCCAACTCTCTCCACCACTTCTGCTCCCCAAAACCTGCAGAGGACAGGGCCATGAGGGAGAGTGGGGAGCAGGCAGGTCCTTCAGCTGTGTCTGGCAGAGGTGCCTGCTCTGACCAGGAAGGACAAGGCTCTCAGCCAAGCGAGGATCTCACAAGATCTGTGACATCTGGCAGTCACCAGCCCTGCCTGCTCCTCGGCTACTCTGCCTCTGGCTGTTTTCTTGTACAAAGGAACAGATAATCTGGACATATTCCAGCTGAATTAGTGTACACATGATGCTCAAAATGAACCTGGGGATAGAAATACATTACTGTCCTATTATGATGCTTACAATACAAGACCTGGAATTGCTTCCACGTCCTGGGCCAGATGCCTCTCCTGGCTCTCACCCAGCTCCCATGGCAGGTGATACAGATGTCAGACCTGCTTTCTTGCCCTCTTCCTATGCTTCCATGGCATAAAAAAATAATGCCACAGGCCCAAAACCACAGAAAAGCCCTAGAGAATTAACGTGGCCACAGTCCCAGTGCAGAGACTTGCCCACAGCCATGGTAGAGCCCTAGAATAATCCCCGAGCTCTAGATTATACCATACACATTGCATGGAAGTTTTAATATGTACCAGTTGATAACCTGTCAGTTTGATCTATAAGAATTTCTTATTGAAGAGATTAGATTTTCATGATGTCAGTACATTTTCTTTTCAGAGGCAGAATGACATGTATCCTTCATGAGCATCAAGGGAAAGAAAATGTTTGGTGCCTAAATATCCCATCTCTGCCAGCTGCCTTGCTTGATCCATATTTCTGCTATCGCCACGTTTGAAACCTATGTATAGCAGCTAAATTCATTTTTTTCTTGTTCCTGTTTCCTTTTCTTGTGTTGCCCCTTCAGCAAAAACTTATATCTCCAGTGCTTTGCTACAGAGCAGTTTTCCAGAACAGTCTTTAAAACAAAAATCAAGCAACACAGAAAGATGAGATTAAATGCAGTCTTCTGTACTCAACTTTCAGACATTTTCTAAAAAAGTCAGAAAATACTTCGGAGCATGCAGCTATTTTTTTGTGCTTACTACTGATCCCATCAGGAGCTTAAAACCAGCCCTTAAGGTGCTTTCCTGTCTTAAGAAACTCATTGCAATGGTAGAGCACAGATGAGCAGTTTCAGCTCCTACTCTTCCATTAGTGTACAAACTGTTAAAAGACAAGGAAAACTACAATAATAAACACGAGAGAGCTTGCTGCAGCTGTGCTTGTCAGCTCCAGACATTAGTGTGGCTAATTCCAATTGGGAACAGTTCCTGGGCTTGGTGATAAATTAATCCCAACTCTGATAGTATGGAGAGATTTCTGTATGCATAAGCCAAAAGAAAACTTCCCAAACTGCTTACAAAATCCTCTCTACAGTTATTTTGGTGACTACACACCAAAATATTTAGTCTGTATATCTTTTTTGGATACAGTGCAATCTATTTTTTATTTTGATTAAATGATATTCGAATAGGATATGCTTCATCCAAAAGACAAAAGAATTTATGCACAGATTTGCACTGAAATTGCAGAATGATGAAGTACAACCAATGTGGAGTTATGTCTGTTTTCCTGGAGATACACTGCAACTGCTTTGTAGGAAAAGAGCAGTGCCATTTAACACCTCTGAGAGCAGCCTTCTGATTTCACATCACCATTCTTGGAAAAATCCACAGACTGACTTCTAAAATAAGAAAACATAGTACCATTCACTGATCTTTTTTTCCATCCTTGCTGTGTCAGTGTTGGTCTGTTGGCAGAAGGATGTGACCCAGAGGACAAGGAAAAGATCCACTGGCTGTATAAAAATCCCCAGTGCAATGATTCAGCATGACCAGTGCCTGGCAGAGACATGACAGCAAGGATGCTGGAGCAGAGAGTCCTGGATAACTGGACATCTTCTGCCGGCTGCATCCTGCCTTCCACCTTCTACAATTCCTGTGCCTTCTCCCAGATATTCAGGTTCACACACCACATTCATCATGCAGTTGATTTTGGTCGCACTCCTGCAGGAGCACTGGGTTTCAGGAAGTTGTTCACCTGGGCAGTTTCATCTCAGCCCCGATGAATAGCTTCATTCTGCAATAACAAATATACACTGAGGGAAAGCTGCTTGCCACAAGGATTCCTTTATGCTGCGCCATGAATTGTTGGCCAGTGGCCATTTAACATTGAAAGGCAAGAGCCACCTGTGTCAGGTGTATTTAAAGTTCATATTGACTCCTGCCCACCAGTATTTGCATGATGGACAACATCAGAGAAAGGTGCATTTAGTCATTAATTTTTGCCTGACATGGGGAACGGAAATGAAAAGGAGCCCTTTTCTTCCAGGTACAGCTTTTGTTTCTCAGTGTGATCAGTCAACTACCAGCCCTATGACACCCAGCATGGGGCAAACCCAGGTCTAGAGTGCTGGGGATATTTCAGGGTTCCCTCCTGCCCCACAGCCCACACCTAGCGGGACCACACATCCGTGTGGCCCCCCACACCCTCCTCTCTGCCCCTCGCTGCCTCTGCCCTCGCTGGATGTTAAGATCTGCTCAGCCTCACACAATGCAGCTTCCTGGGAATGGATTAGAAAGCGAGCTGTGTGGGATATTTGTTATGGCCATGCCTTTCATGGAGAAAACTGTGACTTCTAGCAGTTTTTGTAGATTTTGTAACCCCAGCCAGCCTGCTACTGATTCCTTCATGAATTTTTACTGCTTTGGCTCCATTCGTGAGCGGTAGAGTAGAGATCACAGTTTTTAATGGGTTTAAGTTATTAGTTACGTATTACCAAAGGGTGTAACATTCTTTATGTTGTAAAATAAAGTCCATTTGTCTTCTCTCCATTTCCCACAGCACACAGTGTTAAATACAGTGCACCATTGTTGGGCTTCTCTCTGAAGCTGGCTCTGGGCAGTTTTGGGTCGTGCCAGTGCATCAGCCACGGTGGCAATAATTGCTGTGGGTGCTGAAGGACACTCATCCTATATGGGAATCCCCTTCCCATGAAAAAGGGGGAACCATAGGTGGGAAAGTGCATGGCATGACTCAGTCAGGAAGGCTGGAGGGATTTGCAGAGAGTTTTGGAGCGGAGGGCTCAGCGATGGTATGTGCTGCTGGAGGGTTTATAAGGTTTCCTTTCTGTTAATGGGAAATTTTGTCAGGGAGGAATATTAGGATCTCAACTCATACTGGTGTACGTCTCCACTGACCAAAACTTCCCTCGTCCACACAATTCCAAAGTGGGAAATTTTGTAAACTTGGCTGTGGCCTTTGTGTGGATGCTCTGAAGGGCAGAATTTGCTGGATTAATACAAATACCATCCCTAGGCTTGGTTCAGATGAGTGCACTGTTTGAAAAACAACCCATTTGCTTATACAAGGACTAAAGGCATAGCCAAAATCTGCAGAACGTATCTGGTTTTCTCAAACTATTATTGGTGGGTAGCCAATATTTGTTACTTTTCTCCAGAACAATGCATAAACTACGGCACAGAGACAACTGGTCACACTCATGGCAGACAAGAAACCCTGTGCTCTAAATTACTTAAACAAATTTATCTTCCATTTAGAAATAAAGACAGGGAAGAAAGAGAGATTTAAATTATATTTGATACCACCTAGAGTACTTTCTAGTGTTGACATCCATTGGAGCTGGGAGATAAATCTAGTGCTCTTTCATAAACCAAGGTTTCTTTTATAACTGATACAGATTTAGGATTTTTGTTTTGTTGCAGTTTTCCTGACTTAAAGTGTCCTTTTCTGTCTTATAATAGTTTACCAGCTAAGCTGCAATTCCAAAACCTTGGGGTTTTTGCACAGTAGTGTAAAAGGAAAGATTCCTTCAGCCCTCCTACAACTTCTCCCCAACCATCATAAACATGAAATCAGGCCTCACAGAAAAAGCAAAGCGCTGTAGGGAAGGGACAATTTTATGGTTGTTGTCTGTCTGTAATGCATGGGATTTTTAGGGACTGACTTTTACATGTCATCTGTCATTTGGAAGCTGAAAAGAAACAAAAGAAACCAGGGAGACTTTCTCCCAAATCATTCCAGGCTGATCCTGGAAACATTTATTACGGGGCTTTGGTGGGATTATTCCCCTAAGCAGTCAGACATCAGTCTCACCGACACTTGGGTGTGCGTGGAGCACTGCAGAGCTTGGCATTTGCATGGATTGTGTGAAACCCATGGGGACTGGCATTTGCATGGATTGTGTGAAATCTAGGGCGAAGCTCACCTACCCAGGGCTTCCATGTGTGCTAAAGCATGTCCTGGCTCAAGGCACCGTGTGTTTCCAGAGCTGCCCCTTCCACTTGGAATGAATCCACCTAAATATTTACATGAATTTTGCTCCTATAGTAACAAGAATATTGCGATGGTATGTCTGACATAAACGTGCTGGTATATTCTATGTTGATTTAAATAGCACGGGAGGCATGTGTGCAGTTCCTCCTTCACAAGGAAGGACAGGCTTGCAGGAAGCATCCCATCGGCTTCCGACAATTGGGGGGAAAAAACATGGGGAGCGGGAGGAAGAAAAAAAAAACCACAGGGAAGGAAAAACTAATTTTAAAAGGAGGTTTTCGAGGCTGCCCGGGTGGAAGAGCAGCCCCGAGGCTGCAGCTCCGGAGCCGCGGCCGGCAGGCGGCAGAGCGGCCGGGACGGAGCGGGACCGGGGGAACCGGAGCGCCCGGGACAGGCGCGTCCCGCCCGCTCCACCACCGGAGCGAGGACCAGGGCAGAGGGGAAATCTCGAAAAATTAACGTTGATCCTGTTAGTTCCTTTAAGTGCAATTTTCAGGGAAGCCAGGCTTTGTCGGAGGAGATCGGGAATTCCCCTATTCCCTCCGAATCCTGCCCTGATTTAAGTTAATTTGGAGGTTTAGCCTGCATTATTAACTGCACTTTTCGTTATGAATTTGGGGGGGGAAAAGCCTGTTATCCTCAATATTTCCAGGTTTACTTGGGTAAATCCCGTATCTCTGCTAAGAGGAGTTTTGCCTGGATACGGTGGTAAAATCTGAGATTTCTTTAACTATGGCACAAAGCAGAGTGAGAAGAGGGGAGAAGTATTTGAAGAAATGCCTCATTTCCCTGTGCAGAATCTGAGGGCTAAGCTGAACGTCTGTTATAAATTGAGCAAACTCCACAAAAACATTCAAGTTTACAACAAGGTAATTAGTAAACTTATCTCTGCCGTACTCAGTCCCCTCACTGACTGACACTGTCATGGAATTGGATGTAAACTCTGGTGGGGGGGCAGGGAAAGGCAAAGAAATTTCTGAAATCATATTTGCACAAAGAAACCAAGCCAGCTGTATTTCCAACAGTAAATGCTAAGAATAAGTCCAGCAAAGGAAGACTGGCATAAATAAAAAAGGTAATATAACAAGTTGATTTGAGAAAATCATGTTTTATGCTTACCAAAAACAAAGCTTCAGAAAGAACTGCTATTGTATTATCAATGAGTTCTGATCATACACCCCTAATACAATATCTGTCCTGCAGTAGCAGTACAGAATCAAGTCCATCATTCTCTGAGTACTAAAACCACTTTCTTTTATATGGGTGGTTAAAGATCTTGTTCCTACAGAAAATTTCCAGCTTTTATAAAAGTAAATTCCAAAGCAAATGTAACTCTTCAGAGCCATTGTTACCCAAGGTTTTATTGCCAGGCTTGTTAACTCTCTTGACAAACATCAGGTCCAGCCTCTCCACTCTGTGACTCCTCTTCAGAGGCTGGTGAGATTTATTTTATAAATAGTACTAAGAGCACACTGCTCACTTAGTTACTCTCTCAGTGAAATTCTAGAAAAATAAATCCTTTGTTTTGGTGGCCTTACCTGGCATTTTACAGGTGCAAGGGAGAGTACCAAGGGCCCCACAGTTCCTCAGCAAGGGAGATTTTTGGCTTTGCCAGAAGATAATTGCTGCAGTAGTGAGCTGCCGTTAATCCCAGGCTGTGTTCTCGGTGCTGACCTGCAGCCCTGCTGTTTACATCAGTGGGATTTTTAGGGCCAAATTTTGCAGTTAATTGCAGCAGTATAAATCTGGATTCCTGAATCTCCCTTCCCAGGCGTGGAGCTCCTTTGGATTTGACAGCAAAACTCAGGGCTGATCCTGCGGCCGCTGAAATCGGTGGCCTTGTCTTCCAGGGAAACACAGGAAAAACCTGGACTAGGCCCTCTCCCAAATTTCCTAATGGCAATAAAAGTGAGCAATTAGGGGCTCTGCTTGCTCTGAGGAGCAAGGGCTGCCTTATCTCCGCCTGCCCCAAGCCTTGGGTGGTACAAGGAGGTGTCACTATTAGAGCAGCTCTAGAGGGGATTAATACTGCTGTGAGCTATATTGTGTTCTGTCAGGAATCTCTGCAAAAAGAGCAGGAGCTGGAAATGCAAGCTTTCAGCTTTAAGCCCTCAACTTGGGGCTATACAGCAAGATTAAAGCATCGGTCTTTTAATGTTTTCCCATCAAGAAGTGAGAAATCTCCACGCATTTAAAGGCATTCCCTGTTTTTTAAATAACCAGTTGAGTCAAGAGAGCAATTCGATGTCAGTGCTCACTGCACTCCCCTGTTACATTCCCTGAAGTGCTGCACCACGCTGGCAGCTGCTGAGTGAGAGGCTAAAAAGCCTCAGCGAAAAGGAGTATGGGCTGACATTACAGACCCAGAGATCACAGCCAGAGCTAGGTTCCTTCCCCAGGCCTTGCTGCAGGTATTGCAGGCTATGGCATCTGCAGAGGGAACTGATTTATAAAAAGATATTGCAGGAACACCGAACGTCGAGGTCTCTGCTGGAGGAAAGCGTGGATTAAACCGCTCGGTCACTGAGAAATGCAAAAAGAAACAGGTAGAGAGTGAAGGGATGAAATAATTCATTAGAAGGAGGGGGTTAAAAGGGGAAAAAGCTCTGTGGGATTTCCTCATTTGTTAATAAATCTACTTTAGTGTCCTCACCTTTGCTGTCACCCACGGCAAACAGGTTGGACGTGGGAGTGTTTTGGTTGCAAGTGATTTATTTGACAAAATGCTAAATCTGTTCTGAGTCTTGTATTCACAATCACAGATTTGACCCTCATACAGAAAGCAGCACAGAGAATACAAGTTAGCTTATCTTCAGCAAATTTTGCACCTAAATCAGACACATTTACCCTTACCCATGCAGGATGAAATAAGAGAATATGGAGGGAGAGTTTCAGCCCTTATACACTGAAGCACGGTGTGCTTCTCCAGCCTCACATTTGGGTGCACATCAACACAGCACAAAACTGCTTCAGTGAGGTACTTTGGATCAGCTCTGTGTTTACTTAATGTCCAGAAAGTGCAGCATTCAGGGAAAAATAGGTATGATTTTAGATGGCTCGGATCAGGTTTTTTTTCCTATGGGCAGTTGCTGTCCTCTGTAATGCAATCGGTCCTAAATCCTCCACTATAGCATTTAAAAAGTGCGATTCCCAGCCGCGCTGAAAGCACATGGAAACTCTGGCAGGATGAGATTTAATTTTTGTCATTAAACAGATGAAAGAAGTTTCAGTTGGAGTGGAGCATAGAGGTTAAAGTCAGAACACTATATTGCAATTCTTAATGCAAGAATTTGTGGGAACAAGGGACAGAAGTGAAGGCAGTGATTTCCCCTTCTTAATGCTTGTGAAAACAGCCTCATGTTCTTTAATTTTCAATATATGAATGCAGAATATATGCACTTTTTTATTTTGTACTTAGAAGTTGAAACACCTCCAGGAGTCTGGTTTATAAGAGGGCAGAGAGGAATAATGAATCAAAAAATATAAAACAAAACTTTCCTTTACAAAAATAAAAAGAAAAAAATTATTTATTATTTATTATTTTTCTAACTAGATTTGTTAGTGGATGTTGCATTCTATGTATGCGTGTTGAGCAGTTAAAAGTGATGGAGACTGCAAATAATAAAACCCTGTGCCCAGGATCAAAATAATGGTCTATTATTTTAAGTCCCCCTGAGAAGCAGACACGATGACTTCAATGAAATTACCTGTGGAGGTAAAATACACAGATAGGGCTGACTATCAAAGCACACAGAATTTTCCACAAGTACGTCCATCATTTGAGAAATTGTGGTATATTTAGCAGGTTTTAAGTTAAAACTCATGTGCACACATTTACATTTACATATATACACACATACACACACACATATATATACATTCTGTGCATTATATTTCATTTTGGTGTAAAAATAGCTCAGCAGTGCTGGAAAACTGATTGCCTTGAATCATTCCATCACATCTGTATCAGCAAGGGCTTGGTCTTGCTCCTATTAAGGTTTGTGCCCCTTTGACTTCAATGAAAACAGGACCAGCCAAAAATATACAAATATTTGTCTTGCATTGCAGACTAAAAATGTCCCTGGGAAAGATTACCTGTGATTTTCTGTTGTTATTGTATGCAAGAGATGCTGTTTTCTCTGTAGAAAAATGCAGGTCTGTAATTAAACCAAACAAACATACATTCTAACTTTAATCAGTATTTTTTTCTCAAAAAATAAAAATACTAAAAATTAATAAATTAATATTTAGTTGAGAGGTTTACTTAATTTAAATGAATTTAATTCCTTTAAAGGAACTTAAGATGTCCACAGTCCCAAACCCTTTTGTTTTACTACTATTTATTTTTCTCTAAGAGAAACCTATATTTCCCAAAGGTTTATCTTGTGGAAAATCACTGCTTTAAATAAATTTTCTTTTCGTCAGGTGTAACTTATACTGCTGTACAATGATGTCCTGTGTGTTATTTCAGAAATAAATACCTGCTTCCTTGGGTTTGGGGTTTTTTAAGTACCAGTTTCAAGAGAGGAGGGAGATTTATTTAAAGAGAAATTTTCCTCCTCAGAGAAAACTGTTTGCAAAGCCACACACACACATTGAGTCTTTGTCTATTGCAGCATCTCAGAGTTGCTGAGAGTGTTTAACAATCTGAAAGGAGTTAAATGTGCAGCCTGGCTTCCACCTAAATGAGAAATTTGGGGTAACTAGTTATTATTTTTTTTAAAAGTTAATTAAAAATACTGAGTTTTTCACTCTGTTGTTTTTCTTTGTTTGTGGGGTTTTTTTGGGTTTTTTTGTTGGTTTTTTGTTTGGTTGGGGTTTTTGGTGGTGGTGGTGGTGGTTTTTTGGGAGGTTTTTTGGGGTTTTTTGTTGGTTTTTGTAGTGGATTTTTTAGCCTGGTTTTTGCTGTAAGGGGCACCTGGTGAGTCTGAGAACCTCTGCAGTGGCTTGAGCTCCTGACTCTTTGCAGTATCAGGAGCTTTAATGAGTTCTCATGGCCTGATCCTGTTAGCACTCTCTCAAGTAAATAACTGACTTTGGTGATATTGCTTATATGACTGAAAATAGTAGTCAAATTAAAAATTAACTTCAGCCTTTTAGAATTATCTTGGGTATGAAGCTGAAATCTGCACAGTTTTCTTTCAAAAAGCAACAATAACAGGGAATTAGGGATTGCTGGGGGAGTGCAACCCTTTAAAAGCAAATAGAGGCGAAATCAGCACAACTGAGCACAAATTATATCGAGAACTTATAAAAATTTAACAGGGAATGGTGTCTTTTCTGAAACTATTTAAGCTGCTCCATAGAAACATAATAGGTTAAATCCCTGCAATGCAATTTCTAAATCGTCTGCAGGAGTTTATAGAAAACTGACTTCAATTCTCTTAAAATCTGTAGCAACACATCCCTGGGCATTCTAAAGGATCTTCCAGAGGGGAGATTTTGGCTACAGACAGGGTTTATTTTTTGGATCTGACAAACCCGTGGTTACCCATGAATTCCTTTCTGGGGTAATCCTGTCAGATTGCTCTGTGAAGGGTCAGTCCTGCCTGTACAGCCCTGACTTGTGCCAGGGCCAGCATTTGCACCCATAGTGCTCCTTATCCAGACCTGCAATTTATAAGATTGGGCTGTTTATTAATGCTTACTTTTAAAACTGCCTCAGAAGGGCCCTACATAAAACTAAAGAAACCCATTTAAGGATCCAGCTTGCATCCTTTGGAAACAAATGAGAGCTGCAGCATGCGGAGTCAGGAAACTTTAGCTGGCCATCAAAACTGGGTACACAAAAGACGTGCCACTGTGGCATTTCCTACCTCATGAAGCCACTTTTTTCCTCAATGCAGCCCTGCAAATACAATAGTGCATTGATTGAATCTCAAACTCACCAGACTTCAATAAAATCTGAAAGTGTATGAAATTCAAATTGAAGCAAGGGACACGCAGAGTGTTAGTCCTTCTCAAAATAATAATTTAATAACTCTCCAAAATGTATAGTGGTTTAGGAAAGGCAACCCAGATGGGAACATATAAAATAAAGCTATAAAATTTCCTTCAAATGTATTTTAATCATTGTTAAATATTTACATTTAATAAGCACAAGGTTTTATTGCAAGAGAGATGTAATTACACTTATCATTCATGGAAAAAATGGAGTTTTAATAGCCTGTACATTGATTTCCTAAGATGAAATAGTGTCCTAAAAATATGTCGCTTGCTGTCTCCTGGGAATATGTTCCATATGTGAATGTAAAACAGATGAGAATTTTTTTGTCAGTGGACAAACGATGTCAACTTTAGTTCACATTGTCTCTGTTACATTTAACATGAATCTTTGCCTCTGATGTTTTGCTTATTAGAAGCACCTTATCAGTGTTTTACAACCCTTACTAACAAGGTTATTTATGTAGTAAACAATAACAGGAAGAGTAGCAACACCTTGGCATGGACTCTAGGGAAGCCGTGGGTGGAGGCTACGGCCTCACACAATTTTATCGATAATTTGTGGCCATATTTGATGCATCAAAGAAAAACAGAGATCAAAGGGGTGACATATCTCCAAAAATTATCCTTTATTTTTATATTAGCATTATTTTTCTGCCTTTTTTTTTTCCCCCCACATCTTTCTTTTCTTCTTTTTTCTCTGGTCTCCCTGCTCACAGGGGTCCTGATTGTTGGGAAGTTTTATGTCATCTCCCCTTAGCCAAAACAGGCAGCACAGCCATTGCTGCAGCTGCAGCAAGGACTAGACTGGAACCATCCATCACCTGTAATTCTGATCAGTTTTTCTATCTTGAAACCTTTAGTCATAAAAAAAGACCTAATACAGGGACTAACATAAGAAATATCTGGATTTTAGGAACTGATGGCACTGTGGGCATTATCAGTGCAGGAAACTGCTTGACCTGGCACCTTTTGAAAAACTGACTTTGGCAGCACTTGGAAGCCTTCTGTCTTGAAAGGATGTTCAGCGTTTCTACTCTGTAGGCAGCCATGAAAGTATCTATTACCATTATTTATTTGGACTAAAAAGTTATGACTTTTTAAATAGATTATAGCTTTTCAGGTGAACTGCAGAAATTAGGAGGAATAAGCT
Organism: Phainopepla nitens; assembly: GCA_013400175.1. Classification (NCBI taxonomy): domain Eukaryota; kingdom Metazoa; phylum Chordata; class Aves; order Passeriformes; family Bombycillidae; genus Phainopepla; species Phainopepla nitens. The sequence goes on from VXBQ01006691.1 coordinate 1,258,178, forward strand.
TAACATTTTTTGTTCTGCTATGGCACTTGTGAGCTCCACATTTTCCATCAGAAGGATACTGTTGTACAAATACCAGAAACAAGGGCAGATAAATATGGAGGGACAAAAAAATATTATATTAAAAATTAACCATTTAAAATGGTCCCTTGGATTTCACACAACAGTACAATGGCACTCAGTCAGTAAATTGATGAGTGATGCATGGAGTGGACTCAGGTTAGCAATGGTTTTATTCCCATCCTCTACATGGGTGGTCATGGTTTTAGTCCTCATAAGTCAAATTTTTCCGGCAGGGAACAACTTTCTTGAGAATTAAATTAACTAAAACAAGCATGATGATCTATTCTTCTAGTGCAAATGTGTACCTTCCACTGCTGCATGGTCCCAAGCTCTTGTGTAAGCTAAAATCCTTATCTTTTGCTCTAACTCCACAAGAATCAGGTTGAGGCACAGAAAGTCAATGCATTTGAGCATATTAATTACATTAATATCAGGAATACCCACAGTTTATCGCTAAGCTAAGACCTCTGAAGAAACTATTTGCTGCTGCACAAGTTCATGCCCTTGGGGGATCCCATATACAGCATTTTTGGATAGTTACAGAGCATTTCTTTGCTGGAGCTGGTCGTAACTCCAGACATAAGGCAATGATACACCTGAGCACAACACCAGACAGGTGAGTGCTGGAGCCTGGCATACAGTGTTACTTCTGCTGTAAGGTACCATCATTTGGAAATACTGAACAAACCAGGCTCCTGCTCACTCCCAAAGGAAGGTCAATTGTCCCTGCAGCCATGGCCCACATGTGCAAGCTACTACAGCCTTCTTCTGTCCATGTTCCAAGAGTGGCTGTTGCAGGGAATTGAGGAACTGCTGCCAGGAAATGTCCTTCTCTAAATGACATAATTAGAGTCTGGGGGAGGCCATGAAAGCAAATTAGGGCATCACTGCTGTTCTTGAAGCAACAATTCAAAGCACATAAGCAAATACTTAGACTTGTGAGGATGATTTAATATTGATTAAATTCTGATATCTGAGAATCCATGGAAGGTAGGTACAGCACGCTGGAATAAAAACAAAGCACCGAGTTCACATTTTGTATTAGCTAAAAAATAAAGTGTTTTCATTGACCTCACTGACCAGAAATCAAAAAATCAGACCATCATCCAAATTAAAGCTATTTGCTTGACTAATTAAAATTACTGGACTGTCTGATAATATTAAAAGATGGATGGTTAAATAAATTCAAAACTTCACTTTCTGTTTTATATAAGTGTTCTTGGTTTCTCTTGAAATTGCCCAGCTATTTTGGGTATAACCATAGATAAGGTGAGTCACAGAAGTGCCAGCTGAGCCCTGCCTAAGCCTCCAGCCTTGTTTCCACTCTTTTTCCTAGCCAGTCCTCAGTTCTGCAAGTGATTTTGGTGATGGAAACACATGGCAGGTGGCCAAGAGGGAGTTTAGTTGTGGCAACACACCCTCCTCTTCTTTGTTAGCATGGAGGCATGTTGATTTTACCAAACTGAAATTTTGGACATTTATCATTAAGGTAAGAAATATTCAACTTCCCCATGAAATAAATGATAGGCAGGTTTCAATTCACTGCTCCACTGAAACCAAGAGATCTGCAGCAGTCAGGCACTTTATTAACTCTACTTTCAGATGCAGAATCATTGACTCCCATGGGGACGCCCATTGGGTAACTTGTTTTAGGGTCTAGAGCCCCAGGACCTAACAACAACAGTGGAATTTCTAAACTGTTCTTCTTGGCTTCTGTACTGTTCTTCTTGCTCAGGACTTTACAGCTTATTATTCAGGCATTTTATTCAATGCCTTGTGCATTTACCCTTCGTTTTTTTTTTTACTAAATGTGACAATATAGGAAATTGTTATGACAGGTATGACAGGATTCTCTACCCTTTCTCTCTGTTTCTATGTTCTAGCATGAACAACAATGAACACAAGTTCTGACTTGGTTCTTGGATACTCTGCTAATACAGAAGCCTTTTAAAATAGGAATTATTTTTTTTTTTTAAATGCATTAGGACACAGTGAAAGATCAATCTAAATAAAAGTGGGTCATGGCAACGGTAAGAACATCTTTGGCAGAGTTTAAGATGTTGGATATTTTTGCAGGCCTGTTTGTCTGGATTCTCTGGTTAGATTGGGGGCAGCTGAGTTCAGATGTGCACTTGTCTCTGCACATCCCTATTTCTCTCCTTTGCTCTCAGATCCTATGCCCCTCCCCATCCCAAGACTTTCACCAGCTTTCCCAATGCTGCTGCAGATGGTCAGGAAGAGCCTAAAGTGCTCAGCACCAGCACTTGGCCGCTGAAGTTGGAGCTCTCTGTACTGCCCCATGCTGTTGTCTGGCCCATCCCTGAGAGCCCCATGGCACAGCAGAGCACAAGCTGTGGATGCCACTGCTCCAGGAGGAGGTCAAACACCTCAGCTGGTTTGGGAGCAGACAGCTGCCCAGCTGTGCCTTGGAGTTTGATGTCCAAAGACTCCAGTTTCTGGTTTCTTGTATGTTTTGCTTTTGTAGCCACTCACCACGCTAATTGCAGCACTTGTTTTGGCAATTGTATTTCTTCCATTGGCTGCAGAGAAAGAACCATGCATGAGTCCATGAGAATGACTCTTCTCACACCTTTCAGGTGCCTTCTTCTCTTTTCCCAAAACTGAGAGCAGAGTGCTGCCTCCACACTCTGCCCCAAACTGCTGTTTGATGTAAAGACAGAAGTGGAGCAGCATCTCAGGGCAGCAGAGAAGCACCACCAGCTCCCACTGCTCTGGGCTCCAAGGTACAAGGACAAGTTCCTTCCCCTGAGGAAGGTGGTCAAATATTGACCAAAATTCCCCAATGACCAGCAGCATTTTTCCTTACCTACAAACTGCTGCTCTCCTTTGACAGACTGTCTCTGATAAGCAATAACCACCTCTCCTAGATCCATGGAAAGAGCATCTTCTACAACCGTGCAATGCAGGTGCAGCAGCATCTTTGATCCAGGCAGGCAGAGCTACCTAGAAAGGAAAAGGAAAAGGAAAAGGAAAAGGAAAAGGAAAAGGAAAAGGAAAAGGAAAAGGAAAAGGAAAAGGAAAAGGAAAAGGAAAGTTACTTGCCAGCAAAGTGGCCAAATAGGTTCATTCCCCTGTGAATTGTTGCTTTTCTTTGCATCTTTATCACATTCCTGGATGCAAGCCATGTTCCTGCAGCTTCTTCATCCTTAATTTTACAAGAAGGGGGAATGGAAAAACAGCTGCAATATCCTTGGCAGAAGCTGTTTTACAGTAGCTCTGAAATTAAAGTATCTCTGTGAGATGGCTGAACCCCTTTGCTGTTGCTCTGGCAGCAGCCAAAAGAAATTCTCACAGGGTTTAGCTGATGTTTCCTCCTGAAGTCAGCTGAGTGGATGTGGGACTGGAGGAGCACTAATGGGGCTTCCTAGGAACGCTTTGACCAGCACAGGGAAGGAAGCAGCAGGTCGCACATCTCAAGAGAGAGCCACTGTCTACACCGCTCCAGCTTGTGACCAATGCCACCAAGTGCTGACAAGGTCTGAGTTGTAAAATCCCAGTTGTGTTCAGCAAAGAGTCTCAGTGACCTGATTTGCTCCAACTCTGCTCCCTGGATTTTTCAGGTTCCTGCCAGGCTGCAGCAATGATCTGGGTGTGTGTTTTGTATGCACTAAAATTACTGAAGTGATTTCAGTGAAGTGGGATAGAATCAGCAGAGCTAAAAACAGAACAATAAGGCACAAATAATACCCAGTGCATCCTTGAAAATATCCTAATTCCTTCTCTTTTTCCACAGCTCCCACAGCACCACCCTTCCTTCCAGTACCCTTCTGTCACTCACAATCCCCAGACTGAAAGCACTGGTTCATTTCCATCTCTACCATGTGCCATCTCTCTTAATTGAATACAGCAGAGTATCAGTGGCTTATCTGACACTGAGCTATTTGACACTGAAAGGCCTGGAACAGATTTCTTGCGCAGGAATATTTTCATTCCTCATCTCCTTGCTCAGGCTTGGGAAGTTGTAAGGATGGAACACCAGAGGGAAGATGTGCAGAGAAAATAAAATGACAGAGTTGTCTTGAGGAGAAAACACAACATATAGCAACCTTAAGGGATTATTCATAAAGTAGAATAATATTTACCAGTGCAATCAGTGCAATCCTGGTCAGAAAAATCTGATTTTCAAACCTCTCAGATTTTCTGAGCAGAGTTTGCACAAGGCACAAGCTACTTTATTTCAGTTTGGTAGTAGTTATTCAGCCCATAGCCTTAGCAAGTGCTATTTTATGCTTCACTTTAGATGACCTTCAATTCACTTTGCATGTCAGTGTGATTTCTTTGCCCTTAGACAAAGTTAGATAATTCTGAAGGATGCTCTGCAAGCAGAATCCTTCAGATGATGGCATTGGGAGCTTAACCAGGCAGCTAAATATGGTGTTGGCTTGAGCACTTCAGTGCAGGGCTTCACACAAAATAAACTCTCAAAATTAACTCAACTTCACTGTAATGGTGATTGTTGCATTCGAGTCAAACCTTCACTAAAGCAGGGAGCTGTGGTGCAGACACAAGGCAGACCCTGCAGAAAGAGCAGCTCTGTGTCTGCTCTACTTTGCATCTGCAATTTTTACTGAGGGTTTTTTTTTATTTTCAATTTCTGTGATATTTATTGGTTTTATGAGACATTTTCAAAGCAGCAAATCAAAATATCCTTTTCTGGGGAAATAAATCTCCCAGAGCTTAATTCATCATTTTGAAGTAATACAAAGCTTAAATTTGTCTTTGCTGGAGCTGCATACTAAGTATTTCAGCATAAATAAAGAAAATATAAATAAAGCAGTCCTGAATCTATTTCACTGTGTTATTAAAATTCCATTGTTTGTTCTGCGGGAAAAGACCTCCCAAAATGACAGTGGTAATCTGGGCAAAAAGCAGATTGTTGCCAAAGGGTTCAGCTCTTAAAGGGGGGAAGCATTTTAAAAACTGCCAAGGAAAATATTTTCATTCATGAGTTCACCCAGCCTAAACATGCACCTAATCCTCCCAAACTGACAGTTCAAAAAGGCAACCACAGCTGAGACATGCAAAGTGTTCAGTTCAAAGGCAAAAAAAAAAAAAAAGGACCTGGGGATTATTAGCATTATCACTTTATCACGAAATGACCATCGGCTCTGGAAGTGCAGAGCTCCACCTCCCCTTCCCAAACCCAGGGACTTAGTCCCATCACCTTCCTGAAAGGGCAGCAAAGCGTTCCTTGGTGATCCACTGCAGCAAGGAGAGAGTCTTCAGAGGGGTCAGGACGTGCTCCCATCTGCAAATTTAAAGATTGACACAAATGGAAGTGAAGTGCCCCAAACCTTCAGAACTGGAGTAAGTGGGGACTCTCATATAGTGCCCCTGCTTGAGGATCCCCTTTTTCTGAAATACTCATTGCACAGACTGAAAAATAAAAAATTTCCACACTTACTAGATATGTAAATCTTAGCATATTTAATGAAAAAACCCTCATATTTCTCTATTCTACAACTACTAGTTTAAGAATAGTAAATGCCTTGACCAAGTCTGCAAGAAACAGCAGTAGCAGAGCTGGGAAGTGAATAACCAGACTTCTAAAAAAAACCTACAGCAACTTTAAAGTGGAAGTCTCTTGGAAACATGAACTTCCCAGGAAATTGAGAAGATTCATCTCTTATGTTTCTCTGGTGGCTCCTTGATGGCTGGGTTTGGTTTTACCTTTCTTTCCCCAATATTCAACCTTGTCAGCCTGGTGTGAAACCATCAGGCCTCCTACCAACCAACCCATTTCTCATTCATTTTGCAGATATTAAACCTGAGGTCCTAGTCAGCCCAAGTGACATAGACCAAGAGGTCCCAGAGATGTTGACTTCCCAAAAACTCTGCAAAAATGGGCATAAAAGACTTTGGAACATGAGGAAAGACAGAAGTGTGAGCCTAGTTATCATCTAAGATACCAGAATATCTGCATGAGAAGTTATTGAATGACCCATCTGGTGGAGAGAAAAATAAGAACATTTTGAGTTAGGTACAGATCAATCCAACCAAGAGAGGCAAAAGCTGATTTCAAAAGTTGACATCAAAAGTCTCATTGTCCTCTGAACTGTTTGGTGTTGACATCCCCAATCACTTGGCCTTGCAGCAGAGACTCCGGGGGTGGGAGACCCAAGGGAAGTGAGGAGTGATTTTCAGTCAGGGGGTACCACTGTCCCTACTCCACCCCCTACCAACAGCCACTTCTCATGGCACAGGGGACAAAAGCAGCAGGACATGCACTGGAGCTGAGCTGGTCCAAGCTCATTCTCCTGGTTGTGGTCCCACCACAGCTCCCCAGTGCTCCAGCCGAGGACCCCACATGCTCAGCAGCCAGCAGAGGGGACAGAACAACTGGACCCACGGGGCTATCAGCTAAATATTGCCATTTCTGACTTGTAAAATTGATCATGGCAGCAGAAGCATTGCCTGGCCTGGTTGAGGGAAGAGCAACTCCCCCAAAATTTCTCCATGCCCTGAAGGTGCCCTCCAGGTCCCACAGCTGAGATGTGCACCATGAAGTGCTGCTGCGAAGCAAACAGCCATGCCAGAGCAACTGCAGCAACATGTGAGTGGCCAGCTGTAGGCTGCTTTTCCTGGCATTTATCCTCAGCTGAAGATTTCCTCAAAAATCCTTCCCAAGTTTAAACCACAGCAATGCATACTTTAAATACTGGCAAACATTTTAAATGGCTGGCAAGCCCACAAAGCTGCCAGTCGAGGCATGGCTGTGGCTCTGGTCTGTGAGGGGCTGCTGGACTGCAGAAGCACCCTCAGGGCTCAGAGCTCTCATCTGCTTCTAGAAATAAAGGAGGAAAAAGAAAGTGAACATCTTCAGCAGGCTCTTTGCTGCAGGGTCTCCATCACTCCCTGCCTTCCCCAGCACAGACTGGACTCAGGTTTTCCTTCAGCCCCTCTGTGGGATCCTGTGGAGACACCCTGATGGCACCAGGGGCCACCTGGAATGAGAATCACCAGGACAAAAGAAGTGACCATTGGACAACACATTTTTCTGTATCCTTAACTTGGTATCCAAATATTGCACATCAATCCTTTTGAAAGACAGCAGTATGTACCTGAAACCTGAGTCCTGTGAAAAAAGCTCTTTCCTCCAGGAGAGAATGATGATGCTCAGGGTTTGTTTGAATGCCAATGCCTGTCCTTTGTCTCCTGTGAACTCAAGCACTGAGCCAAGAGCTCTGCTCACATGTGGCTGAGCACAACACTCGTAGAACTCAAGAAGAAGATTCCCATTGACAGTGACAACCTAACAGATCCTGACACAAAAGCACATTAATGAACCTGATGCCATCTTACCCCAATAAATACCCATTTTTGGTGCTGAACCCAAATGAATTTCTCTGACTTATATCTTTAAAAAAAAAGTCCAGACCAAGCAGCAAATATTTAACAAGTCTGATCTGCCCAGCTTCAAGTTTCTTCAACTGCTGTGTTACAACATGAGTTTAGAAGAGGCAATTACCTTCCTCCCTTGTGAGCCTTGGTGTTCTTTTGCTTGTTTTATTTGCATCTATTAAATGGTTGTATAAATAAAATGTTTATGGAAAAATATCTCCAAAAAACTGTAACCACAGTCACAGTGGGTGAGAACCACATGGACATGAGCAACTGGCTGTAAGATACCTGAGCATCCAGGTACTGCTCATCCCTCCTGCTGGAAAGGACCAGAGCTTTAAAAGAGCCGGGTGAATAATTGCATGTGCTGAATGTTTATTTTGTTTGAAAACACACTTGAAATATCCTGCCAAGCATGCCAAATGCTATCAGGCAGCTCCAGCCTGTAAAGAGTTCAGTGCAGGTAGATCTCTGTCGAGGCTTTCTTTGGGAAGCACCAGCTCCCAGAAGGAGAAGCATCAACTGCTGTATTTCCAGGATCATTCCCTGAGGTATGTAGCACTGGCCAGTGTTTCTGGGATCCTTAATTGTCATTGTAGCTCTCAGCACACACACACACACACACACACACTCTCAGATTTGGCTGGAGCAAGATGAAGAGCATCACCCAGTTTACCCAGGAAAACAATCCTCTTAACAGCAAAATGAATTCAAGGTGCTACTGCTACGCAGGCATGCACAAAATACATGCATTGCTCCCCAGCTCAAGACCTTAAGCCTCTTATTATGCAACTGCTTGGGGGTTTTACCCTATTTGAAAGTTAATTCAGATGACAACAGGATTAGCCACTGTAGAGCTCCTTAACCTCACGATGGGAAACTGCTTGGCAGGATTCCTGTTCTCACCAGTCACACTTGATACAGATTAATGCTATTTTGACTGGCTTTATACTTTAACGGTATATTATGATTGTATCAGATTATCTGTCACCCAAGACGAGTTGTAACAAGGGAATATTTAGATGAGCAACCCGCAGAACACCACCAAAGTGTCATGTGATTTGGTAAACTCTAGGGCAGGCTTATGGTGAAGAGTTACCACAGGATAAACAGATGGGAATGCAGCATCCTCTGCTCGATCTTGGGGCTTGATCAGAGTCATGTCAGTACAGAACTTCTAAACTGAGCTCAGTGTTAACTTTCCTGTACTGGTTTTACCTTCCTTCATGTAGGCTTGTGCTTTATTAGCATTTGGTAAATTGAATATCAATAAACAATATGGACAAGCAGAATTCCTGTGTTTTAGAAAAAAAATGGAGCAGTAAATAGGAAACTTACCTTCCTTCATGTTCTTTGAATGGTTTTATAGCGTTGTACAGAAGACTAGAGTTATCTATTACCAGCTTTGAGGAGGCTCAGAAGAAGAGCAGCACAATGATAAATAGGAGTTTCATAGGTCTGGCTTGGGTTCACAGGATTTCCTATTAATTTCCTATTCATTTGGGTCAATTGCTCTGAGCCTCAATTTTCCTCTGTAACTGTTTTCAGCTTAATTTACTTACTTGGTAGAGTAAAACCAAGCTTTCCTGATCTATTTAGGCAATGCATAAAAAGCAGAATTTCACCTGGCCCCTCACTTTTGCTATAATACAACTCATAGTAATTGCAATATGACTGAATCAAATAATCTGTGAAGGTATATTCTGTCAAACCTGACTTTATTGCCTATTAAATTCCACAAGACTTCGGAGCAGCCCCATACTGTGTGATTATCTCTCCTTTCCATGCATCACTGCTCCTGTCAGGAAGCAGGATATCATGGACATCCTTTCTATGGGATGTCTGGAGCATTCGGGGATCCTCTGTAGAGCAACGGACCTTGGAGGGATCACAGATTTGAGTACTAGTGCCAGCTCCTTCTCAGATCCTTGGCAAACCTGGCACTCACACCCACACACGGCAATCCAGTTCATTTCAAAGAAATGGCAGCAATTTTTTTCCTTCCCTTTCCATGTCTCTGCTTTCCTGACCTGGCAAGACATTTTGGCAAGAACAGAGGTTGCAGAGAGAGCCCAGAAATATTGAGATGGGCATTGTTATGATCACATGCTCTCACCAATGCCACCAACGCTCCAAAAAAAGGATTGTGCCTCCGAAGTAAAAAAGAACTTTTAGCATCTGAGTAGTCTCAGCATGTCTCTGTAACCTCTATGACTTGAAGTCACTTCAAAGACTCTTTATTTGCACACATTCTGCAGTAGTCATTAAAGTTTAGAAGTGATATGGGAATTGAGTACTGGCAATAGAGCAGAAGATAACTGTGAGAGCTGCTGCTGAAAGCACGTCTCGCTCATGACTCTGACTGGCCATCATTTCTACCTCATCACAAAGGTATGCTGAAATCTAGGAACCTCTCAGAGCAGCAGGTTTCATGGAGTCAGTAACATTTTTCCACATGTGACTGGTGAGATCATTTGTCACCTGCAGGTTAAAACCTTCTACAGTGACTGCAGGGTTGCACAGACTCACCTGCAGACAGACCCCGAGCTGCTCCCATCCAGTCTCCTCTCCAAATCCCACTCTTCAGCTGTGGATGTTTTGGCTCTATTTTCAGCCAGTGCATGGCTCAACCATCCTGCTGATCAGTTACTACCATGATTAAAGGCAATCCCCAGTGCAGATGTCATTTCCAGGGGTCAGGTCACACTGGGGCTGCTGTGCTTGGCATCATGTGCAGCACCAGCATCCCTGCTGCAGGGACAGTGGTGCCCAGCTGGGCATGGACCAGGACCAGCCATGCCCACATAGCACACTGAGGGCAGAAACCCTTGGACTCCTAATGCTCTCTGGTGCCTCCCAAGACTTAGGGATGACAACAGGACAGCAATTTTTTTATATAGTTACAAAAAATTCCTATCTCAAAAGCACCCACTTGGTCTCTTGTGATGGCATGCATTATGGTGAGGTATCTGAAGGTCATTTTCCAAGAAGTGAAGAAAGCAATACACTGATTTTTACAGTGATTTATTTCAATTCATAGACAAAAACTGCTCCCATAACTCAAAAGAAATTGCAAAGAGGGAAAAAACGAGGTATGCTTTTTTATGCTCACAAAATGGAAAGAAATAAAAAACACTGTTTTCTGAGATGTAATCCAAAAGAGTGAGTTGATTATTTTCAAATTTTTTATGGGGTTTAAGTTTTGGATTCTATTCACTAAAAGTATACAAATGCTTCTGAGAATGACATTATTTTCCCCATTAAAAAAATAAATTAAAAATTTAGATGAGTTGCAGATGCGAGAAAGTAACTGGATGGGAGATAACAGCAGGCCAAAGTCAGAATGGTTCATTTTCCTCTCCAGCCTGGGCATGTCCTCTTACTCCACAGCAACTATAGACTCAGACCAAGGTGAACAATTTCCCTCACAAAACTGCCACCCATCCTCACTTGTACTGCAGAGGAAACATGGGTGTCACTGCTGGGGCTTGTCAGGGCACCAAGGCTGGACCGCAGAGCCTGACATAACCCAGACAGATTCCTCAAACCTCTTTTGAGGGTGCTTGTAGAGGGTGGTTGGTCTTTCCCCTGCATGGAGGTACAAATAAATCTGGTTAGCTTTTCCCTGCTTCTTAAGGGATCATATACAGTAATGAACACAATGCTCAGCAACCCACCAGACCTCCTGCTAAGCAGGAGTCTGTAGGCTGGGCTATTAAAATAAATGAGAAATCACCATTGGTCACAGCATGAGCAGGATTTGCCCAGGTTTGAATGACATGAAGAAAAATGGAGATAAAATACAATAATGTATATTAAAGTGAGGCTGTTTAAACAGTGATTTTCCTGGTGATGCCTATTCAGTCCTTTGTCTTCTAACATACTGGTTTTCTTTTCTCACAGAAAGAGTACAGGTTGAGGCAATTTACATCAAACTCCTTCCCCAAACCTGACACTGGTAATTATTCCAAATAACAAGATTTGACAGGAGCCTGAAGTGGCACTTAACTCCACTATAGCATTATGCCTTTTTTTTCTTTTCTTAATCCCCTCCCTAAAAGCAGACAAACAATATGGCAATCAGGTAGAAAGGAGTGAAAATACAATGCCAAATATAAAAACATAGCTACCATTATCATTCGACTCTGCTTGCAAACAGGACTACAATTATGCACACTTGGACTTCACCACTGGTCCCTCAGTCCTCTGTGCTCGGGTCCCTGATTCCTCTACTCAGCCTGTGGACTGCACAGGGTATGGAGATGTTGAGTCCTGCAGGCAGCCCAAGCTTCCTGGAAATCTGAAGATGAAGCTGAGTCACTCATCCTTATTCCCACAGTACCAGATCTGCAGCTCACAAAAAAGGTTTTGTCTTCATTATGGTCGCGCCCATGTGCCGAAAGATGAGCCAGCAAGTAAGAATACCAGCCAGGATGAGCAGAGAGCTGGAGCTCAGTGAAAGAAAAAAAAGGGGAGTTTATGACCTTCAGAAGAAGGGGAAGGAATCTCAGGAGCACTACAAGGACGTCGTGAGGCTATGCGGGGAACGGAGGAAAAAATAGACAGCTCAAAGCACAACAAAAACTTAATCTGGCTACTGCAGTAAAAGACAATTAAAAAAAAATTTATAAATCCATTGACAACAAAAAGAATATCCAGGTAGGGGAGTCCTCACACAGCTGCTGGAATTCCTCCCTTTCCTTTTGGGAATTTGTATAGTTAGCAAACCTGGCCTGAAGTGGATGCACTTCAGCTTGAATGCAAGCCTGGGAGCTGATGGGACCCCCCAGCTGGCAGCAGGTCTCCATCCATCCCCTGGGAGGGTGTCCTGGGAAGGGCTGGGATTGCTCAGCCATTTCCAGGGCCTCCAAGGCAATGGCTCATTCCAGCACCACTGGCTTTTCTGCCGGAGCACCACAATACTGGGGTACTATTACAGCAGCAAATTGGCCCATTAAGCCTCAGGAATAATGACTGCTGTTCGTAATTACACTTAATCCACTAATGAGCTATTGTTTGCTTCCAGCATTAGCTAAGCTTAATGATGTGAAAAAAAAGCAAAATAGACTTGCCTCAAAACTTCGAAACCAACTTAATTGAACAGCTGCTTGCTTAGCACCTGTATTGTCATGCTGATTCATAGAGAATTGTTTTAATTACAAGATGATCCTTAGTGGATCGTGTTTCCTTCACCTTAGGGTAGGTTCAGAAGTCAGAGAATAGGAATTGATTCATTTGGTAGCATTTGTATGAAGGTTTAACACATGCAATGTGGCTTTTAATCTAAGCTGGCCAACACATGGATGATAAGGCTCAACAGCAGAGAAAAAGCTCTGCAGCAAAATTAGGAGAACATTAAAATCCCCTAATAGGAACTGCAAAATTGAAACCAAGTGTTGTACAACTTAATTTCTGTCCTGTATGAATTATATACTTATTAAGTAAAAGAAATGCTAAATGAAATTTATAAATTATTACAACAGCACTTGTGTAAAACAAAGTTGTGCTTTGTAAACTTTTGAATGCCAAGATTGTTGGTTCTCATGGCTTTCCCAAGATCTTGCGAATTTGGCCAGGCTGCTATTTTTGCAGAATTTAGTCAGTGAATTTATTACTTACACAGCCAAATCTGTGCAGTTCATTACCAACATAAGAACTGTGAACATGTTATGAATTAGGTGAAAACAGCTTTTCCTAGAAAGATGAGACATTTATGCTCTTTAAATATAACCTTTTCTTGTGGAAAACCACAATAAATTCAAGGTCAAACATCAATATTCCTTTTTCTGCCTCAAACTGCTAAAAATTATTCTACCAACACAGGCAAGAGGACACTTTGCTTCTCCTTCCCTAAATTTATATACATTAAAACTGAATGCTGCAATTTTCCTTCAAATACTGTGTCATTGAGCATACTGCTCTTGAATAAAATTCTCATGTTTTTATCTGCAGCAATTCTTCAACTTCTGTCTTTGAAATGTAATGGCAAAATGTAAAGAGGAATGAAAAACTGCATAAAATACCCAGGACTTACCTTTCGGGAGTATTGAAAAAAACCCTTGAATGATCTTTGTATCCTCTTTGTTGCCAGATTTCTTTTTTTTCTTATTCATTGCAATATATATTTTTTTCTTCATAGCATTACAAAAATAAGCAAATTTTATGTGCAAGATAGCACAGAAGACTGCTGTGGTTAAGACTGAAATACTTTGGGGGGACATTGCATTCCCATTTCCCAATCTGATATAGCACTAGGTTTCTTGTAAAGCATGATTCATGAAATAAGATGCATGAACATGCTTTCCTCTTCTCTGTGGGTTTGGAAACTTCAAATAACCTTTCAATCTTCTTGAACTTCCTAGAGAGAATACTTATGTTACACACCCATATAATAATTCATATTCTTCAGAGCCAGTGTGGCAGGCACACAGTTTGAATACTTGTCCCAGAAATGTCTCAGGTTTTTCCATCTCTCCCCTCAGTTTTTGGCCACTAAATACCTAAATACTTGCAATTCCCAGCTTTCTTTCTGACATTATTTTCTCCTTATGGGCACTGGAGGAGTGGGAAGGGCTCCTCTGGGAAAGACAGCTGGAGAAAACCACTGAGAGCAGGAGGAGGATCAGCACTCTGCTGTTCATTCCACGGGCTCTGCCAGAAGCAGCATCCCATCAATTTGAGTATGATTTCTCCTGGGATGATGCAATCAAGGATATGTTTCTTTGAATAAAACACCATGTCCTCGTTGGGTGCTGAGGATGTCACACCAGCAAAGTCAGCCAATAACTGGGACAGAGACCTGAGCACTGAGCCTGGGAGAGGAAGGGTAGGAATTCTTCTGGGGCCTTCAGACAGAAGTGACCATACCTGTGGAAATCACCACACTGCTTCTGCCATACTTGTGGGAAAGGAGGTGGGAAGAGAGGCTCAGATCTTGAAAATGTGGTTTCTGGGTCTGAAAAACTCAGCCATGGTTCCCAGCCAAAGGCTCTCCCCAATGCTCATATCCCCCTCTGTAGCTGTGCTGGTGTGAAAACCAGCACAAGACCATAAATCCACAGATCATATGTCTACAAAGTGCCCATTGTCACAAGTGCTAAAGTCTGCATTTTTAAAATCCAAATTCAAATCCCTTGATACTCTGTTATGTTTACACTTTCTCAGTGAATGGCCAACCAGAACAACATAATACAATTGTACTTCTTTCTATTTTCTCACACCATTTCTTATACAGGTGCTTTTTACCAGAGCAGGAGGAAGAGTTTTGGGGTTTGCTGTTGTCATCCTTCAAGAACAAGGTAACAAGAAAAAAAGAAGTTATTCCTGGCAGAAGTGCAGGCTAGAAATAAAATGTTCTCAGATAAGTACCTAGCTCACGACTTGGCATTTTCTTACAGGTGATGTTAAGCTCACTGCTAATAGCCATAGGAAATAGCAAAAATCCTACTGTTTGCCCTTTTTGAATCACTTGATGCCAACTCTTCCTGACCTCACCTCCCAGTCTGATTATCAGCTTTAACTGGGACTGATCTATCAGCTTCACTCAGGGATCATGGAGTAGATTTCTATACCAAGAACTGATAATAACCCAAAGTTTAGACGTAAGTGAAATAAAAGATTTGGGGTAGCAGGAGGTGAAAGAGAAACAATATTTCAGAAACTGTACTCCTGTCATCTCTCTGATCCCCTGAAGTGGGTTTAGAAAGGGCTTTGCATGAAGGAGGCAGAGAGGGAGAGCTGCTCTCCACAAACATCCCTTCTGTGAGCCTTTCAGACTCAGCTCTCAGCCCTGCCCTGCCTCGGGCAACATCCCACCACAGCTCCCGTGCGTAAACCTGACGTCAGGCTTCAGAGCACTCAGAATTTCACTGAAAAACCAATTTACACATCCCTCTTCCTTAAATTCCTTCCAAATCCCCAGTTAAGTGCGAAATGTCACAGGGTTGAAAATTTCGCCCAAATGTTATTTATATGTCAAACATTCTGGTGCAAAGTGTATCCTATGGTTGTGGAGCCTCCTCTTCTCATCAAAACATTCCATGCCATAATAAATCTGTCTTGTAGGAGCTAATTTATATCTGAGCAAATGATTTCCCATTTTTTCTCAATAGCATAAATGTTTAGATTGCAACATTTTCCCCTCGCTGGAGGTTCTGGGTCTACATCTAGGGGCCCAGCAATCTCACTAACACGTTTTCAGGTTTTCAGGTATACTGCTTTCACTGTACCTTGCTGGCTATGCCAGTGGGCTCCTCAGCCCCTGGTCAACACTTTTTTGGTCATACATCTGTCCCATGGTAGCCAGACATGACTATCACAGAAAGAAAGGTTACATTTATGATCTTAGCAAAGCAAAGGAACCCATTTTCATGCAGCTGCCTAGAAAGGCAATTGTGTTCTTTCCTACAAGCTGGGAGAAGGAAAGCAAAAAGGAAGGAGTGGCCAAGGTTTTTTTCAAGGAAAAAGCAGCATTTTCTGCTTCAAGCTCATCACATTTTGCATGTAAGGGCTGACAGCTATGAACTCTGGTTGTAGCAGAATGCCCTGGATGGATTTTAGATGTGGACTAGTATGGCAACACTCCTTGGATCCCAAGGCAGAGCTAATGTTGTGGAAGATATTCTTTGTGGGATGATATGAAGTCTTCTAATAAGACTCTTCCTGCACTTAAAGGCAGTTTTTCTCATGCATGTTCTCTTCCACACTCTCTGCTTGGGTCCCATGTGCCCCAAGCTGTAGGTCTCCTCTGGACCCCGTTTCATGCAGCTCTTGCTATGCTGGACCTTCATTCCCTATAAGAAAACAGCACTTGGGCATTTCCCTGGCTCTGGCCAGTCACCCCAGGACATGACTGTTTTATTCTAACAACAGATCACAACCTCATTTTCCCTTTCTGAGGAGATTTCCCAGCTAATAATACTTAACTATGAACAGAAAGTCATATGGGATTATCAAGGATTTTTAATTCATTAATTTGGATACATTTTATGTGCAGAATCACCGTGTGTTCAAGCCAGGGCTGAGCTAGAACCACACAGATATTACACATCGCCTTGTTAATGCCAGCAAAGCCCTTTTTATTGCATAATTCTGCAGCCTGTCTGTAGTTTTTATTTCATTAATTTTCATCCTGATAATTGGAAGCAGCTTCTCTCCTTGCTTTTTTAAGATTTAATGAGCTACATAACTTCATGCCTCCCACTGAGGGACTGTAGGTCACTTTGCACTCTGGAGAGCTGCTACACATTTCCCTACTTCTCTTTTACTCTCCAGCAACACAAGATAATGCTTATTGTCTTCCAGCAGAGACATTTGTGCACATGTGGTGTGTCAGGCATGTAGATATGATCTTCTCTGCAGAGAAACACAAACTCCTGAGGTGGGGAAGATTCTTGCAGCAGTGACAGTGGGACAGGATCCTGGAGGAGCTCTGGAAGACCTGGATTCCTCTGCTTGCTATTGCCCTCAGCTGTAAACTCGCAGTATCACCTTGGGTCTCTCAAAAAGCCTCACAGAGTGACAGCAGTACCAGCTTGTTCCCTGGACAGAGATTTTTGCAAAGCAGTGATTTCACCATCTACTAGAGAAATACTAGAGAAAGAAGTCAACAGAGATGGAAGTGTGTCTGTCAGTTATGGAAAGTAAATTCTTCTGGCCTTGGGCACAAAAGCTTATCTACGTATATGGAAAACCACAATAGTGCATCTTTTTTAGCTTCTCGAAATAACGACCAACCAACCATGATTTCACATGGACTCAAAATGCCCTGGATAATTTGTCAGCTGAGGTAGGACACTGTCTTTCTGCAATCCCTCGAGACTCAGAAGAGAAAGATGGCTTCATCCAGCAGGAAAGTCAGCAGGAACTGGACTGAAATGTCTTTCCAATCCATAAAACCAGTGGATTAAATGTTTGTAAGTATGTTGTGTGCCTTGAAATATCCACAATGGCTATCAATTCACTTCACTTCATGTTTCCTTATTTTTCCTGATTTCTTCCTTGTAATTTGAGAGCAATTCAGAAATCCTTGATCACCATCACAGCGGGGTGTTAATTTAAAAAATACTTATATTAAATTCGGAGACTTCTTAGTGTTTTAAGAGAAAAATATAACCACTTTTTTTTCCTCTTGTTGTTGACAATTGCTCTTGGAGTTTGCTTTGTTTAGTTTCTAAGGGACTTTTAATTACACAATTTCAAATTAATTAAATGTGCCAAAAATGGCTTCCAAGACCCCAGAAAAATACTGTCCTAAACCAAAAATGGGCTCTGTCTCCCTCTACTAGTTTGACAGACACAAACCAGAGCTATGAAAAAGCTACGTGCACATGTAAGGTTCAGCAACTGCACCATCTGAAATGCAATTATCTTGAGATCCCTTTTCCAAGATTTTTTTAACAGTCCCGAAACTCATTAGATAAATGGATACTAACAAAATAAAGCCTCATATTCAGGTATGTAAAAAGGCATCCTAAGTTGTCCTGGTTTGCTCAGCTCATTTTTAATGTGTTTACAATGCAAATTAAAAAGCAATCACAGCTTTGCTAGTTTTTAAGGGTGAATTACTCCGCACAAGGGAAAGACCATACACACCAGGAGTCCCAGTCCTAAAAAGCACGTTTTGCAGCAAAGTGCTAAATGACCTAGAAAAGCACACAACAAACAGGGGTCTTGTCTATACAGGAGCTTTGCATTGTACTGTGGCCCATAGCTGTATATGGATCACATTGAATAGGAAGCTATTTACTTATTTCAGTACATAATTCCACCTAAGATGAGTCAACAGCCAGTGTAAATAGGAGCTTTATTACCATTTGTCACCTGAAAGAACGGCCTCAAAAGCTGTCATTTGAATTTGGAAGGCAAATGGTGCCCTGCACATGGAAGTGAAAGCCCCTGTGTTTTCTGCCTACACGGCTCATATTTAGTTGTCATCTTTTTACATCAAGCTTAACATAGCTCTGCCCTGGGGGCACACTCTGCTCTGCATTGTGGGGGGTCCCAGTGCACAAACCTGTCGGTGCAGCGAGCGCTCAGCCCCGAGTGATGGTGACTGCTTGGAGACACCTGCCCCCAACGTGCCTGCCTTGGGAGGGCTTTCAAAGCATGTATGCCCCTTCTCTTCCTCCTCCTTTTCTATGAAACTCCCTCCCACAAGCCATTTCTGAAAATGGGGTGGGGATGGTCCTTGCTTTGGTTGAAGCTACAAGCCCCTTTTCAACCATTTAATGGGCTGCTCCCTGCAATAGGGTTTGTCCGGGTAGCAAAGGCTCTGGGGACCTATGTTGGTCTTCTGAGTACACCCCAAAAAGTCATGGAACTCTGTAAGGTGGAGTCTTGTCAAAACCACACCAAAAGAAACCCACTGGGTGATGTGTGAAATCTCTGCTGGGTCACATGGCCGTTGTGTTTGGGGGTTCTCAGCAGCTGCCACAACCCTGTTGTCACTCCCTAGTCCCAGGGAGCCATACAAGGGGCCATGATGTGTACAAGGAGGGGCTGCCACAGGTTTATCCCTGTATTTGTTTTAAAATTCCAATTCACTGAGGAAAATAATCATCAGAAGAGGACACCCAGTTAAGCCTGTGTGATTTCGGCAAGAAGATAAATGTGCTAAAGCAGTAGAATGCCCTAAATTATTCCCTGAAATTGGAGGAGCTTCACATTTGCAACTGCATCACAGAAGGAACAGTAGCTACATTTGAGGAGTATCCACATCCTTGTTTAATTTAGTTTTTATATTTCTTTTGAAAAAAAAAGTCACAACCCACAAGCTCAGTGCTTTTGGATTAATAACATATACTTGTCAGCAAACAGTACATTAGCTGGCTCTTGGCAGCTCATCAAAACACATCATGGAATGGAGCTGCTCGTGTTTACAAAGCAAGGGAAGGGCAGGACATGCTGTATAACGGGTAGCAACTCATTCTCTAGTCCGTACAAATGGGCTAAAAGGCTCAGAGGAACTATGGCATGAATAAGACAGAGGAAATATTTTTTCAGTTAGTCAAAATGGTTTATGGGTTGTGATTAATGAAACATCCATCCACTTGTTTGTGTTAACAATAGCTGCATCCATCAAGCAGAGTGCAGGTTTCTAATTCAGGCTACTGGCACAGACGCCGCTTGGAAGGCGTCTCCTCCCCAAAACAGAACAGTGTCGCAAGGGAGCGACCCGGCCCTTGTTGGCAAATGAGAAAATAGGCTGAAAACCCTTTCACAAAAGGACTAACAGGCTGTTACTGAAGGCAGTCAGTGCACAGACTTCCTACCCATTTTATCATTTGCATGTAGATTTGCACAAGCAGGATCTGCCCCATGACCACCACGCCACACGTCTCCAGGCTGGGTGCTGAAGTTACATCACCGGTGTAAGGGTACCTCACAAATAAGGAAGCAGAGCACCACCATACTCAAGGTGATCCCAAGCCTGGACAGAGAGAGTGGTTGTGTTTGACTGGATGACAGCATTCAATTGAAGTGTCCACATTTCTCATACATCTGCTTGGGATGCAGAGCTCATGACTCATACATGTTGGTCATGCAGCTTTTAGAGACAACAGCTGCCCAGCTGTTTGGGCCCAGGAGAGCAAGCCAGACCCCAGCTCTGATACCAGTTCCTTGTCTGGCCTTGGGCAAGCTCTACAGCCCCTCCTCATTCATTCTCCACTTAACAGTATTTGCTTACCCACCTCATAAGTACAGAGAGAGTTCGTTTATATTGTAGAGCCCTTTGAAGTTGTAAATCCCTGTGAAAATGTCAAGTGTCACTATTATTTTTTACTTGGTTGGTATTTCAGATTGAATGAGAGCCTTAGTACATGTAAATTGAATGCATATTAGGAGGTTTCAATTTAAAACATCAGCCAGTTATTGTAGCCTGAAACATCTTGCTCAACTTAAGATAACCATATACTTTAAGCAGAAAAGACTGCCAAAAGCCAAAGAAGAAAGAGGTTAGAATAACACCACACACTGCAAAGGTGAGGAGGCAAAGGCGGGTAACCCTGAGGACCAGGCATGTAGTGGGATGGGAAAGCTTCCTCGCAGTGACTCAAATGTTTTATTAGCTTTATCCAGCAATCAGATCCCAGCACACGGGGCTGTGCCATTCATCTGTGCACACAATAACCACGGAGCAGGGCAGGAGCAGAGGCGCTGGAGGTGTTGCCCTGAGGCGGAGAGGGCAATTTTGCAGGAAATCTGCATTCCTGGAAAGGCAGGTTGGGCTGGGACATGCCTGCACCACTGCTGTCCCCCCTCCGCTGGACATCAAACATTTATTAAACTCCTTTTCTTTGGTAAGTGCTGGGGGATTTTTGCTTTTAAATAGTTCAGTCACTGCTGTGCGTGCATGGTGGTGGTGGGGAATGGAAATACTGCTGGGAAACTGGATGTGGCAAAAATTCTACTGCCAAAACAAGAGGAACATGTGGAACAGTTTGCAGCAGTTAATTTTTTTTTTAAATATAAATAGGTGGTAGATAATGCTCCTCCCAACAGGTCTGTGCACATTATTATTCGTCCTTTTCTGAGGTAGTGTCCCTTGTTGGTTTCTTAATTTATGTTGTATTTAAGAACAAGTTATATGTTTTGTCCAGGAAGGTACAGTGGCATTTGGAGGGGCAGAGCTGCATCTGCTGTTGCATCACATCTAGGGCAAGCCTTCTGCCTGCAGACTTGGTGGCCACAATAAAGATAAGCAGGGAAAAAAAATAAAGAAAAAAGAAAAAAATCTACGGCAATGACGATACAAAAAGTACTCTTAAAAAAAAGAAATTAAAAAGGCTCCAAAGAATAAACTTGTTGAGAGTGGCCAAAAGTTGGCGACTGAGTATAAGCAACTCACTGAGAAGTTTGGGCATGGGGGACAAGTGATTGCCAGACATCTATGGGCCCATCGTACCCACAGTTTCCAAGTTATTTCCTTATTTCTATTTTTCATTTTCCTAACTGGAGAGCTACCATGCATACAATGGCTTGCAAATTAATAAATCTTCATATAAACTATTTGTAGCACAACTGAAATGTGGTTCAGAGCACCATGAAATGTCCATCTCATTCTATTCAAAAATTCTGGCAGGATCTTCTCCTTACAGGAGCAAGTTTGCTCAAGCCCTGTTTCATCCTACAGCAGCTCTAAGCAGAGCTCCTCAGAAGAGAAATAGACATTCAAATGGCAACACCAAAGGATTCAGCAGAGGCTGTGAATGGGGAGTGATGGTCACACAGAGTGTTACAATTTTATATAATAATTTGTCTCCCTTTAAGCTCCAAGGAGAAAAATCCCTCTTGAAAACACTTTTCCCCAGGAGCAAGTAGGAGATCTGGACCATGACTAAAGTCAATGAGCTCAGCAGCAACTTCTGCCCATGCAGGACCAGCACAGCCTCTTCTTTTCCTGTTGTGCCCTGGAAGAGACAACAAATGACCCGGTGCTAATTTCTCCTGTAAAGTGCAGGAAAGCCAGGAGCCAGCCTGACCTGAGGTGATAGCCATTGCTTCCATCACACCCTGTCATTGCATTGAAGAATGCAGCTTATTTCTGCTGCTCTCCAAAACTGCCTCTCCTGCCCATGGAGATTTCAAAACTCAGGTCCTGGGTGGTGTGAAGGCCTCATCAGCCTTTTGAGTACAGGACAGCTTCTCTGCAGGGCAGCCCTGCCTGTGTTTCGAAAAGACAAAACTATTGGAGGAGCAAGTCAACACATGAGCTCTTTTGCAGCAATTTCTCCTTCACCTTTGACTCTCATCTTCTGGGATGGATTTTCAAGCAGTAGCTTTTATTACACTCCCTCCCAGTTCTCACTTGTCTTAAAGAGTTTTCTCCTTTGGCCTCCTTTCTGTTTGTATGCAGGCTTTGGGTGCACAGCAACTGTTTTGATCTAAAATTCCCATACAGGGTACTTTGCTGGGAGGCATTCTAGATGGGAAGAGCAAAGGGTAGAACTGAACCCTCCTTATTTTGAGCCATATGATCTGGCATAAAAGTTTAATCCCTGTTTTTTAAAGCACATCTCCAAACTGGAATGGCTGCAAAGAATTTTGTTTCTTGATGGAAATCAAAGCTTAGCCTTTAGTTCCAGCCCAAAGTGATGCCAATTTTGGTTGTCTCTTTCCAATGGAAAAAATAAAGACAGAATAAAACTCTGAAACATAAGTCCTTTTATCTCTGGGAAATGGGGCTGATGGGTGGCTTAGATGGGCTGCATTAAAGAAGGAGTATCAGTCCTTGCTTCTTCTAGCCTTGGTAGGAAACCGCATCCTGTGATGGAAAAAACTCCCCAGCAAAGTTCTTTCTTTAAGTGAACATGTTCATGCAAAGATAATCGCAATTTGATGAAACAGAATTTTCCAACCTATCCCCCCCAAACCCTATTTTATTGGATAGTTTCCACCTGTGCTTTGCATTGTGGATTAAGGAGGGTTTCTCCTCTCTGCCTCTTTGTAATCCTAGAAGTCCATCAACAGCCAAGGACAATTTGCAGATAAATTCCCAGCTGATCTCTAGTTTTCATTTCAAATTCACCAAGCCCTTGACATGTTCCTCTGACTAGCAAGAAAAACCAGAACATTTTGGACCAGCAGTTCAGCAGGTAGGCAGCAGCATGGCTGCAAAGGAGCAATTGCCAGTTTTCTTTAATGGAAGATTTGGGTTTGACTCTCCTGAAATGAGGTAGATGGGGGCACACTTACAGCTGCTTAGGAACATTGGCATTTAGATGATAAATTGATGTTGTCAGCAAAGAAAGAATCACCATAAACAGATGTATTGGCTTTATCTAACAGCTGCAAATGTTAAGAGTTACAAACCATGTCCTTCATTGGATTTTTAGTCAATTGGGGCATTTAGCACTTGGCTCTACTAACGAGATTGTGACAAGTGTTTCTAAATTATCTACAAGGCAGGACTTTTCCAAAATATGTGAAAAGGAGGGGTAGAGGACAAAAAGAGAAAGTTTTTATCTTTATTCTGATGATCTGAAAAATAGAAAAAATTCTTGTTGGACCAGAATTAGGAATTTTAATCCTTTGAAGTCAGTAATCCTCAAGAGGAAGTGAGATGCAAATGAAAATACTTGATTAAAATATACCGCCTTCTGTTTGCAGGAGGGGTATAATAGGTCTATAATAAGGTACATTTTCCTGAGAACTAAAGATGGAGAAACAAAAGCTCTACTGAATTTTTAAGTAATAGTTAATAATCCATAGCTAAGCCATGCAAGGGGATATTCTTTAGTCAGACCACTTAAAATAATATTCACTAAGTCACTCTCTCCCACTGATGCAATTTGGTGTGGCCTCACTTAAGTGTTAATAAAAGTTTTGACCTTGGAAGTTTTTCTGATGATAAAAAATATGACCTCTATAGTCTTGAAATCAATTTCTGTATATTCTTTTCACCCAGACATTGCATCTTTTCTCTAAGTTATGTGGCAGTTCACATTGCCTCTGAAGACAGGAATGAGACAGGATGCCCACGCTCCAGGCATTGATAATAGAAACAGAACAGTCACTTTTGCTTGTTTTCATAAAAATATGAATTGACCCTTTTTCTGTTCACTCAGTGTTCTATATTTAAGGAAGTATTCTCAATTACAGAATTTGGCTGCCAGCCCTTTTCTGTATAAAAGACAAATATGTTTTTATCACTCTTGAAGTGTTAAGTTGTTAAGTTCCTTAATATTTCCTCTGAAAAGTAGACTTGCTCAATGAGATTTCATCTGAAATGTCACGGTATTTGCATTTCAAAGATAAGTGCGTTCCAAAAGCAGTTCTGGAGCAGGACTACCAGAGCTAAGAGGAGTCTGGCTCAACATTTCAGGCAAAATAACAGTATTAACAGCTTCTCATGAGCAGTAGGTCTGGATCTGACCTCAGTTCCTTTAACAATAAATCACTTCAGATCTGCCTCCTTTTTGTAGTCTGTAAAACCCAAATCATATTTGCTTGTAGCAATGTCACAACACAAGTGATGGAAAGATGAAATAAAGCAAGAAAGGAATAAAACTACCAAGATTTTGATGGAAACTGTGCCACCAAAGAGGACACCACAAAAGTTTGATGGAGGAGCCAGAGTGAAGTCATATATAAATTTATGATAAGGCTGTAGTTTTCATTGAAATCAGGACACAATCCATGACAACGTGTTTTCACAGGAGCTGCTGCAGTGATTTTGATCTCAAGAGGTTTTTCAGCTCACAGACACACAAATGCAGGCTCTGCTGTCTTTCTCCTAAAATACCTCATCACCAGATGGTGCAGAAAAGAATTCACAGTTCATAAATGAGGAAATTACTGTTTAGCAATGCACAATGGCAATCACTTGGCCATGCTTATGACTTGGTCGAGGCTCACCAAGGAAGGATAAGGAACACGTATGTGAGTGGGCAAACCAAAACTATCCCATTCTCCACGACCTCATGAAACTGGGTACATTCATGGTTTAATTTTTCCAACACCTGTAAATTCAGATTTATCAGGAGCTTCCATCTCCATAGAGCAAACAGTAAGTTTTCCCAAAAATACTTTAATGTGAAATACCATATGGAAGCTGGAAATTGTCCTGTCAAATCCAATTGTTCTGGGTCATGATGCAATGGGGGAAAGGTATGAAGCTCAAGGTATGAAGCTCAAACCAGCACACTATGTTTGCATAATGACATTTTAGTTATTTCCAAGCTCACAATTACTTTTGCTTTTTGCATTTCCCAAGGCCATCATCTCCACCAATTTTTGTCTCCACTTCCCTGGAGTCATGCTCCTCGGAGACCCTTCGTTCTGCCTCGTACAGTTTTGTTCAGCCCTGTAATAAAATTGCATCTTTTATTTCACATAGCTGAGATATTTTGTGGGAGGGGAAGATTTGGAACAAACGCTTCGTTATCATTTTAGCAGAACATGGCAACAACAACAAAGCAGGACAGCTGATACAAATCATCCATTTTATAAGTTCTAATACAGATAATGCAAGGAAAAGAAACACATAACAGATACCAGATATCTCAGTGGGGCTGCTACACGCCATCCATGGCCCAGCCATTTCAGCTCCTTCAAATGTTCCTCATATTCCCTGTTAGGTTTTTAGGGAGCGTCCGGGCAGAGGCAGGGCTTCATATCCGACGGCTGAAAGCCAGTGGGTTTCAGACAGTGGAGATTTTCCTGGCTGGTCAATTTGGGGGGAAGGAATAGATGTGTGCTAGTGAGGAGCTGAGAGGCATTGGGGCTTTGTGGAGAATTCAGTCCCAGGATTCAGGGTGGTGAAAATCAGCCACTGCCCCCCTGAGCTATGGCTGCATGTGATTGTGTCATTCCCATGAGATGGCAAGCTGACCTCGAACTGTGGGACTAAACTTATTTGGGATTTCAACCTGTGTTACAGGCTCTCTGCAGCTGCTGCATTCATTTGGGGAGAGAATAAATAGGAGAGAGCCACAGCTGCCTCTGTCAGCGCGTGCTCCCAGGCTGTCCTGGCAAAGGCTGGAGCAGCTTTGCCCGGTGCTGCTGCGCTGGACTGGAGGCATCAGGGAGCTCACAGGAGTCAAAAGTGGCCTGTGTAGGCAGGTGGGGCATCCACCCCGGCCAGGGCCACAAGCTTGTCATGTCACCACAGGCTCCAAGCACACACAAAGAGTTCCCACACACAGAGGAATAATGTCCTTACACACCCTCGGTTAAATGGAGCTGGTTTGAAACACCACTGTTTTCTTTTAAACTTGTTTTTCTTCCTTCCAAAGGTCACTTTAAGTGGATCCCAGGTACTTTTTTTCTCCAGGCTGTTTTTGAGCCAGTATTGACTGATTGCCAAATCTCAGCCCTGCTGATTGCCAGTTTATAACACGCTGACAAAGCCGGCTTAAGCTGCTTGTGCTGCCCCACACCAAAAATGTCCCTTGTCATTCCTGACCCTCTCCCTTCACTGCCTCCCACATCCCACCCCAGCTCACTGCTGTATTCTCTCCATCCCTGACTCTGCAGGCAGTGCTGTCTCTGGGCAGGCAAACCAGGCTGAGGATATCCAGGAATGAGGGTGGCTTTCGTCCCCAGCGCAGGCACTGTCACCGCTGCAGCCGTGCATGCCCGGGTGAGGGGAGCTGGCCGGGCACCCGCTGCCTCCTCACAGAGCAGCTGTGGAGCTGAGCCTTCTGACAGCTCTTGGAGCAACATTTTACAAAAAAAACTTTCCACTGGGATAAAAATCGATCAATGAGGGTGAGGAAAGCCGACAGTCTTTGTTTCTTCTTCATTTTTTAGCTGAAACATTTTCATGTTTTGTCTTTTTATTATTATTTTTTATTGGCCAGATTTTTTTTTTAACTGCTGCAGACAATTCTTAAAAGTCTGAGATAAACTAAAATACTTTGAGTAATCTCAGTCAGGGAGAGTTTTTCCAAGTTGGTGAAAACTGAATCTTTGAGAAGAAAGGAGGTTGTTTCTTTAGAAAATCAAAATCTTTCTGTTTCTGGATAATCTAAGCTGTATGGATTTTACCACTGCAGAAAATAAAAACAATTAATTTCTTTTCCAAGTAAAACATAAAATCTTTCTCAATCCAAAGTCAAAATATTTTACATTTGTGCTCATTTTTCCCTCTGTTTCAGAAAAACAATGCCAGGGTTTGGGGTGGCTGAGTTGAATGTCCTGGGGAAGACAGACATATTACTGCTCCAAAAGGTTCTGTGGGATACTATGGAGACATCGTCTTTCAAGTGAGGCGTAAAATCACAGTCCAAGCTAATTGTAGGCACAGGGATTTTGTGGTAATAGTTTTGCAGCAATGTGGGTATCAGTTAGAGGGATATAGCCAAATTTCATCTTCACTCTGCCTGCAGAGGTTTCAGGCTATGTACACAAAGAAATTCTTGATTTCTGTAGTGTGGTTTCACACTGACCCATGTTATCCCCGGCATTAGCTACCAACAGCTGCCAGACAGGGTTTTTGTCCATGATGTATATTTTTGTGTCGTCATTTTGTTGAGTTTATGAAAAGATTTAGGACAAAATCCTGGCCCAAATCAAATCACTGCTAAAATTTCCACGGACCTCACTAAAGGCAGGGTTTTTCTCAGAGGATTAAAGCAGAGGGGTGTTGAACTGTTAATAGAGGGAGAAAACTCTGAGCAATTAATTTCTTTCTCGTCTATCAGCATCTTGTGCTATTCTGAAATGTGCTCTGAGCACGTTGCAGTTTTCTCTCTATTTAATCATGATTTGAAGCTATTTCACAGCTCAGTTTGGACACTTCTTGCAGGGATTTGAGAGCAAAAGCCATTTTGGTTCATTGCATTAAGCACCTCAATTCAGGGATTTACTTCTAATCCTTGAACAAAAATATCTCTCGGAACCAAGTTTCTCCAGCAATGTTTGTCTTCATAAATTGAAAAAAAGAAACACTTGCCAGGAATATTCACTGTTATTTACTTAATTTTTCTATTTCCACGGGCTTTTTACCAGTGCTTCCGTCCATCGCAGCCTGCCTGGGACTGGCCACAGGAGGGATTCAAACTGCACATTTGTTAAAAAATCAGAAAGCAGTTTCTCAAGCCTGAATAAAAGCATGAATTTGTTGGCAGCACAGGAAAAAAGAAAGTTATTTCTTGTTAAGGTCATTGTAGGAATTGAGTTTTACTGAACAGCTGTAATTACAACTAAAATAAATTATTATGCATTAACATTAGCACGGGTAACAAATAGATGGTTACTGCTGGGGTGGTCTGGGGCTTACCCGGGGATGTCGCAGGATTGTGTTCCTTATCTCACAAAATTTAAATCGGGTGATGCTCAACCAAATTCCTCAATGAAAAATTAAATTTTCCCAGGTGCTCCTTCCTCTGTGAAATAAAAAGTCGGAAAATGTCCTCTTTGTCCACCAGGTGGCACGAAGGGAAGCGCCGCTGGAAACCGGCTGGAATATTAACTCCTCGGAAAATATCCTCTCTGGAGGAGATGATGAGTGACAGAAAATCCCGCCAGCACCCGTACCGGTGTTCCGCACTGGAAGCCACCTGTCCTGGGAGAGGCGGCATTGGCAGTGTGGGTTTGGGACATTTGTGCCTGTCCCCTGCAGTCAGTGGCTAGACATAAGGGCTGGCAGAAAGGGTTTGCTTTGGGTGGGTGGTGAGAGGGGCTTTGGAAATCCCCACTGCTTCCCCACTGGGGCAGAGAATGGGTGCTGGGGACAAGAAGGGGACACTTGGGCCAGGGCACCAATGGAAGAGTGAGCGCAGAGATGGGGCAGTGATGGGGTGCAGAGAGAGGGCAATGGTGGCTGATTCACTGCCTGGCCACTCAGAAATGGAGCAATGTGAGAAATAAGGAGGATTTCATGCAGAGTATTTGTGCCCAAAGGCGAGGGAGTTGTGAAATCTTCCTGGGGTCATAGGGCAGTGCTGTTGTTAAACGTGGATGAAGGGGGCAGCTGATAGGGGGAGAAGGTTTCTGGGAAGAGCAGGAGCCCGCTGCAGGTAGCAAAATACAGATGAACCATCAAAGGCAGAGAGGGAGAGGAGAAGTGTGTGGACTTTTCTGGACAGTGGGGTGAGGATGGGTGGAAACCAGCTTGTCCCAAGCTCAGCAGTGAAGGCTGCACAGTGTGGATGCAGCTGCAGCCAGCTGTGAGCTGCCCAGCCCCAGCCTCACTCAGCTAAGCTCAGCTAGGCTTGGCTCCACAGTCCCTGGCCCTTGCCTCGGGCTGAGGGTGGGAGGTTTTAGCAGAGACAGCAGAACCTTTGGTTATCTCGGGTAAAGAAGGTCAAGTATGAGACAACTGTGCAGAGGTAGCAGGAGCATGGCAGTAAGATGCCAAAGAGCCAGAAGTGCAGCAGGAGGGTTTTAGCCTGGTCTAAGCCTTCAGCATCAGCACAGGCATGAAGTGTGATACTGGGGACATTCATGAGGAGTATGACCAGGCTGTTGGCCTTAAACCCCTACAGCAATTGGCTTTTTACCAGACTAAGGGGAATTAAATATTTGTATAAAACAGAACATTTACTCTTCTCTACCATAGAGGTGACCGGTACCTTCAGAGCCCAAAAATGATCCTGAGGTTAGGAACCCCTCAGTGCTGAGCAGCTGACTGTGGCCCTTTGTTCTTCCCTGATGTGTCTTTGCTACCTGCCTGCTCGTCCATTCAGCCTCAGAGCAGTTTTTGGGCACTGGGACCAGGACTGCTCACAGCCATCCCTCCTCTCGCCACCCACCAGAGCCTGGCACTGCGCAGGGTGACCACAACGATGCTTCAGCAAGTGCCCTGGCAAGGAGAACACAAGGAGAGCATTTTGGCTACTTGTGGCATCCCCTGGAGAAATCCCAGAACAAGCAGGAGATGCTGGAGCATGGAGGGGAGAGCTTAGGGGATAGCAGGAGCAGAGGGGCAGTACAAGGGCAGCAG
Source organism: Phainopepla nitens (assembly GCA_013400175.1). NCBI lineage: Eukaryota > Metazoa > Chordata > Aves > Passeriformes > Bombycillidae > Phainopepla > Phainopepla nitens. Next base: position 1,287,990 of record VXBQ01006691.1, read on the forward strand.
ACAGCCCTGGGACAGGCAGCCAGAGCATGGAAGAGAAAATGCATTTTGGGATAAAAATAAACCCAGTGTGCAGAGAAGAAGCTGATCTGACGCATCCCTTGGGAAAATATCAATCCTATATTTGCTGACCCCAGGAGTGCAGCTGAGCTTCGTGTCAGTGCCCCTCCATGCTGCACAGGGGACGTGGGAGAGAAACGTCAGGGAAGTGGATGGAGTAAAACAGTAGGAACTCGTCGATTTCAAAGCCCATTGTATTAAAATATGTTTATATCTTGGTTCTTTATTAAATATAAGCAGTTTGCTACTTGTATACATTTTTACATCTTCAGTGCAATCTGCTTTGCATCAGGCATTGATATATTGGTATAGTATCTGAAATGTTAGCTCTCAGGGAATATAAATAGCATACTGATATTAAATCTGCTTTCAAAAATAGTTACAGGACAATAAATCTGAAGGACTTGAAGGTTTTTAATCACCTCTACTTAGTTATTTAGGGATAGGCCAAAAAAGCAATCATTTAAATTAAAGAACCAAAAGAGACACAACAGAAAATTCTTATGCACAATAATTGCTTTCTCTACAAATATTTACTCCAAGGCTAAGAAAATATTATGGAATTTTACAAATATCTTTCTCTCTTAATTTTTCCAGCACTTTAAATATTGATCCAAAAGAAATCTTATTGAGGCTGGTGGGTTTTTTTCCCTTTTTTTTTTCATTTTTTGTCCATCTCAAGAAATCCTAAATAATGGATCTGTGCAGGAGCTCTCACGAGGGATTAAGCAAGGACAGCTCACGGTACTTTGCTGGACCACAGCCACCGGCAGCAGCTCCCTCTATTGCTTTTGCCAGTATTGCAATCTTATTAAACCCAGAGATACTTTGGCTGTCAAGGAACAGTGGAAGTCGCTCCTCCGATGCTTTTTTTGTTTGTGCCCATTAAATGTCTGAAAAATGAAATTCAGGGGAATGCAGGGGACTTGGAGAGATGCAAAGGGCTGAGGAAGGGGCTCAGCGTTGGGGCAGTCAGAGAGTGACAGAGAGAGGCAGGATGCTCATGTGAGGTGCCATGTCTGCAAGAGAAATGGGGCAAAATAATGCACAAGCCACAAAATTAGGAATGGGAAAGCAGCAGGGTCTGACAAGGTTGGTTTTGTGGCTGCAGGAAAAGTCTAGGGCAGACTTTTTACATAATATCCTACAAGTTGCCTTAGGCCCCACAAAGATTTAATATATTATTGAACTTAAGTCACTTAGTAGCCATGTAGGACTCAGTGGAGCTATTAATGTGAGTAAAGCATTGGTCTTAGCAGATTTGCTTCCTAATCTGGCCAAGCAGGGAGAGCTCTACCTCAGGAGAGGGCTGCAGCAGCAATTAATGCTGGGGCAAGGCTGGGTACTGCCACCAGTCATGTACCTCTATCAGTGCCATTAACCAAGCATCCCAGATACCCCAGCCTCCTGGCCAGAGCCAGCCCTCAGATGTAACCCAAAGTGTTCTTATCTTAGAATTATCTCTGTTTTCTTTTTGAAATAAAAAAAATGTGCTTTAAGTATGCAGTATGGTTAAGGAACAGAAATGTAAAATACAGTTGCACACTGTCATAAATGCTGTCAATGTTATTGTTCAACTCTCTAAATTTAAAATAATGCAAAGCAGGTGAAAAGGGTTATAGAGAAGGCAAAAAGCTCATTCTGAAATAAATTCAAAGTGTCACTTACTCTTTTTTCAAGAAGGTATAACCCCTAATAAAATGTAAGTGAGGCAGACAAAAATAACCTCCAAGCACAGATCCCAGGTTCCCATTTATGGTAATCAGTTTTATTGAAAGTCAATTAATAAAAAGCTTTGGTTTAAATTAAATGAAGTATGAGTCCATCTCTATTTCCCAACAAGATGAAGTCCTTGAAAATTACCAAACATAGCTGCACACAAATTGCCTTTTCCCAAAGAGAGCTTCAGCATCTCAAAATATGTCCTGGATGAGAGCAGTCGTATCCAGACTGGGCACAGCTAATTGGTACCCTGGAGGGTTTTTACTCTTGGCATTTGAGAAATAATGAGAATCAAAACCATTAGTAGGCAGGGAAAAAGGGTGATAGAAATGCTAGCCTGCTTTTTTTCTGTCATGTTCATATTATGTTATCTCTGGGTAAGAATTCTCACTAATTTTCCTTCTGAAGTTCAGTAACTCTCTTAAATTGCTGTGTGACAAATGCAGCTCTTCACTGAACAAAGTTGGTAAGAACTGCTCAGGCAGATAACTAGTGGAGATGATAAAAGAAGGAGCGGGAGATACTCTGTGATAGATCACATCCTTTTTACTGGAAAAGCTTACACAGACATCCTCCTAAAATAAGGGGTGAGAAATGTGATCGGGGTGAGAAATGTGTTGTTTTTTTTTTTGAAAAGAAAAAAATAAGTATATTACACTCTTTCTATCTTCATAAAAAGAAAAAAAAAATCAAATGCACATGTGAATTTCTTCAGCCTTGGAGATGGGTGGCTGCTTAGTGTCACACTGGAAAGCAATCTGGAAGTCAAAATTGTACTACTGTGGTTATCATCAAAACTAATCAAACGCCGGTCTCCAAAAGTGTGAAACCCTTTCAGCAAGCAAATCAAAAAATGCACCAATTCTCAGAACCAACACAGACCAAACAAGAAATTACAAACACATGTCTAGAAGCAGCTCCAGCTCCATGCATCTCGGCAAGGAAACGTTCCTGAGGTGTGGGACCCCCATCCTTCCTCCCTGTGTACAGGGACATCCCTCAGACCTTCCCAGTCCTTCCTCTGAGGCCACTGAGGTGATCACACCAATCCCAATAGGAACAAAACAACGTCAAGGGAAGGACTTGGAGAGAAGCACAGAGAGAGAGATGCAGAGAGAGAAGCAGGCTGGCTTCCCAGCTGAGCAGAGGGCTCAAGCTGCCACCCCCTTTTCTATTTTACTTTGAGATTACTTCAGATTTTCAGAAGGATGTTAGGGTTTGGCATTTTTCTGGGAATAAGTCTTTCAAATGACATTGTAATAAATATTTCTCCTGGACCTAGAAAGATGTGGGGTTGATAAATGGGTAGAAAAATATTGCCTAGTTGTGATTTTTCTGAGGGAGGAATACACTGCATTGCCTTACTTAGGTAGTTTTCATTGATATGAAGCATATATCCCATTCTGAGAACAGGCAAAATGTATACACAAACCAGGAGATGAAAAATTTCCAGGATGTATCCTAAAATTTCTTTAAAATTCATTAATTCTCAGTGATGCTGCTAACCCTCTATTCCTCACCATCACCATACAAGAGAATAACTTTATGTATGTTTTCTGCCTGGATAGTGAATTACCTCAGCAGGACAACCAAAAGCAACATCTCAAATTACTCCAGCTTTACTGCATACCATGAGGTTGTGAACATAAGCCAGTAAGATTTCACTCTTTACCAGTCTCATGCAGAATGCCCTCATGAGTTTTTCAAATCTATAAATAAAAAGCACTGAGTGCCCCAGACCCAGGATGGGCTGAGCAAGGGGAATCCTCTCTGCCAAACACGTCTTGCCCTCTGTTGGTGGGCTGTGCTTTTATTTTGATATCTGAAGACCAACTCAGGAGTAGATCCTGGATGTTAGGCACTATCATTTGCAAACCACTGAGAGATACAGAGAGCAAATGAAAAGACCTGCAGAAAGTGGTGGAGCCAGAGGAAAAGGTGGCAAAGCCTGACGTCTTTGAGGAAGTCAAATTCTGAAGTGTTATGAAGGAAAACACCACCACCCATCAGTACCTGCCTACAGTCGTTCCTAAGGCCAAGCAAACAGCAGCTGTGGAATGTAGGTGCTGAGCTTTAAAGCAATTTCCCTGGGATGAGCAACAGCCAGGATGGCACCAGCTTTGAGATCCAAACAAGAAAACTGGCACTGCTGATCCATAAGGGAGAGGATGTGGTCCAGGGTGCAGACACCACCACAGACCCCAGTGCAGCAGGGCAGGCACAGTGTCACATGAAACAGCCACATCTGCTTGCATTTCATCACTGAAATGGTAAAGTTTGACTTTAGCTTGACCTTGCAATTCACAAGCTCTGGGGAAAAAGGAAAAAAAAAGAAAAGAAAAAAAAGGAAGCAGAAAAAAGTAACAGAAAGCAGCTAAAAAGCAAGCCGCAACTAAAACAGGCTGTAACCTCATGGTACAGGATGAATTAAAACCAAATGAGCTACTTTGCAACATAAGCAGCGTCTGGTGGGATTTTGCTGAGGATGCTGCGATATTCAAACTCCTTCTCTCCATAATACAAAATCCCTGAATCAATCTGTTTCCACCAACATTGCCTGAACACTTCAGGATTCATACCTGGAAGACATTTGAGAAAAAGAACATTAAAAATCCTCTCTGTTGGCAAAATGTGTCTTTTCAAAAGCAAGATTGAGATATACTTGTTTTTCAAACTTCCCCTCAGGAAACAGTTGTTGAATTCTAATTAACAGCTTCTCTCCAGGACCCATGGCTCAGATCCTCACTGGAACGTACCGTGGGTTTGTTCCAGGGGATCTGGCCCACTGGGTGTCTGACATGACTCAGGCAAGCAGCTCCTAGGACAGTATTTAATCAGTGTCTGATTGCTGCTGCTGGTCTCCAGGAGGCTGTGCTGCAGGCCGCTGTCCTCACTGGGGTTGCCCCAACCTGTCCTAGTGCCTCCCCAGTTTTGGGACATGGTGTGACCCAGAGCTCTGCAGACACCAGGCTGCACTGAGGGATTTGGATTCACCAAATACACCGTGACCAGTAACACATTCACTTCCACACCACTCCCCTGGGTCTTTTTTCAAGCAAATCACTATTTAGACAAGAGATCATTAAGTGTCATCAAGTGTGTCAGTGGGAGTGAAAGAGGAGAAGTTGTTGGCTCTGCTCTAGTCCCAGTGATAAATGCATTTCTTTCTGTGTATGAGCTACAGGTTGGCCCCAGAAAATGCATTGGAGACTCAAAACTTGTACAAAAAATGAGGCAATGTTTTCACTTCTTTCAGAAAAAGCTCAGCTGGTAAGCAATCACTGGTGTATTTACAATGCCAGAACAAAAAGTGGTGCCTGATGGTCTCTCTCCCTTATTTTCCACAGTCTTCCAGGGAAGCGGTCAGGATAATATCTCCCATGGAAAGTCTATTAATGACTTCAAACTATCCAGTCCTTTTCTGAAGGTAGAGTCAGTGCTACACATATGTTTTGAGGATCTTCTCCTCATCCCTGCATATATCCTACAGTCGCATAGTTCAGTCTCTTCCTAAGCCACATGCCAAAAATATGTTCCCTAAAGCCCCTATCAGCTCAGCCCACGGCAGCAACACCAGACCACCAGAGCTTCTTCCTTCCACAGTGCCAATATCTAACATCAGTGCAAGCTCCTGGCCCTGAAAAGGGTCATGAGAAAACTCTGCAAGATTTCAACAGGACCAGGATGCCACCTACTGCTTTTCATCTTCACTTGGGTGCTCCCACATTAAAAGATAGGATAAGGAAACCGTTTTCCACACCACTGAGAAGAGGAGCCCAAGGATACTTGTGAGGACACAGGGAGCAGGAGCAGGGCAGAAGTTCAGACCAAGGGGAAATACCAGATCGTTGCTGCACAGCCTTTCACGCAGTGATCCCAGTGCTCCTTTTCTTCTCTACGCAAATATTTGTATGACCCTTTAGAGACATTTTCTTTGGGTGATCTGACTTTCATTAGAGATGCCAAAGCCCGTGGTGGCCTCTCATCACAGGTCACTGGTTAGAGGCACACGGCCGGCGTGCTGCTCTGGCACAGCCATCGGATCAGCCCAGGCTGTGACCTCAGTCCAGACATGGTTAATTCTCTCCCCTCTTGCCCTGATTTGCACTGCCTGAACTTTTGTTCGTTCAGCTGATGATCTGTGTCATCCTTTATGCAAACAAGCATAAATTGGCTAATTAATCTCTGGGGTAACCCCCCTGATTTCAGTGGAGCTGCAGTCAAAGTGGAACAGATCCTTAATTTACTCTGTTCCTGTAGCACAGCCTGTGCCTTGTCCACTAGTCAACATGGACCTCTAATTATATGGATTTGACTCTTAATCTTTTCTGGTCTCAGGAGATTCCAGTTGCTGAAAATTATGGATTTTACTTGGAAACTACAACATTACCAAATCACCTTGCTGGAAAGCCGGGAATGTTTTGGACCTGTGAACGAAAACCAGTGCTGGGGACTGAGTGGCTTAGGGTTAATCAGCACACCACTGGGAAGCCTGAATTCCTGCAGTTTGGCTCTCATTCCCAGCCCTCAGCCACAGCAAAGCTTGCTTGTGCAAAATGCCACATTTGAACCTTTCTGCATCATTTCATATTTGGAATCAAAACACTCATCCAGGGCAAGACAGAGAGTCCTTTCTCCAGCACAGAAGCAGACAGGTGAGAATGGGAAGTGTCATCGTGTATTTAAGTGGCTTCACATGAAAATACATGCCTTTCAAATCACAGTCAGAACCTTCTTCACCTTTAAACAGCTTTACTGGTTTTCCCATCCTCTATCCCATAACTTTCCTCTCAGCAATGTGCAGATGAAGATTTTGTGAGCGTTATTGTGAAAGACCAAACAATAGATCTGAGCCTCGGCCAGGAATCTGAAGGTTTCCTTTTTTTTTTTTCAAAATGAAAAAGACGAGTTGCAGTTGACAGCTGTCCATAAAAATTGAAACACACAAATCGTATAATATAAACTAAAGAGAGACCAAAAGTACCACAGAAAAAAAAGAAAAATGAGCTTGTTAGAACAGTCTGTATTACAGCTGTTTCCCTTGACAGTTTTCTGTACCCTAATACGCTCAACAAATTGGCAACCTGTCCTTATATATTTGCATCAGGATTCCCTTAAGGGAAATGTCTATATTATTCTGTTTTGGATAAGGGAAGCAGTTTGATGTGACAGGTAGGTCAAGTGTTTCTTTAATAAAGCATATGGGTAGGAAGAAAGAAATAGGCTATTGTCAATGACTTGACAAATAGGTAGATATGCCCCCCTTGAGTATAGCCATGGAAAGCTACTAGATAAATAGCCCTTGTTATTTTGATTTAACCACTTGGCTGCTGAATACATCTTTTCCCAGAGAACAGCGTCCTCAATAAAGGTCACACCAGAGATTATTTTACACTGAACAAGCCTGGACAAAAGTTGGAAGTTAGTTGAAAATTAATTTCTGTATGGTCTGGATGTGGTTTATATTTGTATGTGATACAGGTGGACATTCAGTTTCACTTTACCAAAGTTTGTCATCTCAGTTCAGCATCTTCCCTAGAGACCTGCATGGTGCTGCCCACGCTTTTCCTAAGGGACCATGAACAGAAACCTGTCCCTGTGTGACCAAGGAGCTGGATTTGCCCCTAACACTCACACTCACTTGCTCCCTTTGCACTCACACAAACAGGCTAAAAATTCCCCTACTTCTGGTTTGATTCTGTCCAAATCCAGCCATCAAGGCTTACTTGGGACACTTCTGAGGTAAAACCAGCCCCAGAATAAGAAATTACTCCAGTTCTTAAAGATGCTGGGATTTAACAAAGAAAGCCACTTCTGAACATTGAGGACAAATTTTTCCCAGGGTGAACCAATAAATTCTTCAGGATCCATCTCTAGTGAGGTTAGATGTGGAAGTGGGAAAAAGTCTCCAAGCCTGCTTGGCTGCTGAAGCCACCCACTGCTGGCACTGCAGGGATTTGGGAGCTGCAATAGCCAGGTCCAGCACAGCCGTAGAATTAGAATCACAAAATCATAGAACGGTTTGTATTCTTTAAATGTCATCCCTTTTCAACCCCGCTGCCTTAGGCAGGGGCACCTTCCACTGGACCAGGGGATCCTGGGGACACCCATCCAGACAGAGCCATCAGGAGGGGAGGGGACACACCTCATCACTGTCGGACACACCGCGGGCCCTGAAGCCTGAAAGCTGGTCACAGGAAAACACCTGAGTGGTGCTCAAAGCCTGAATTAGGTAAACACATATTTAGGGAGCTTTTACAGCAGAAAGCACACTCTTGATCCTCTCAAGTCCCCCTTGGAGCTGTTAAGGTCAGTTGCGTAAACACAAGGGAATGGATAATTTTTAAGTTCTTTACCCCAAGGAAGAAGGCTTCTCATGTGGTAGCTTCATACAAAACCCCTCCACTTGGGTGCAGCTTGGCAGGTGGATTTATATACCAGAATAATTATTTGGATAAAAACTCAGATCAAGCTATTTAAACTACTAAAATAAAATTCCAAGAAGATCATACCTGTGAAGTTACGTGATTTTCTTTTCCTTAAGAAAATACTTCAGCTTTTCATAATATTGCATTCCTTGGCCCCTCAAGCAATGTTTGTGGACCTGCAGCTGCCCCTGCCAGGCTGAGGGCTCATTCTCCTTGCCCTTGGTCAGGGCATCGCTGAGGAAGGGAAGAGTTCTCTTCCCTTCTTGGCTTTTTCTTATAAACAGAGCTTTAAAAAACAGGCCAGGACATTTCAAAATTCAAAGGCAAAGTGGGAAATAGCAGCAGCAGGCTGACCCATCCATGCTGACCCATCCTTCTGACTGAGCCATCCAGGGTCCCCATCCACCTTGGGTCCCTCTCCCTCGGACTGAGGAAGGGTGCACAGAGAAATCCAGCCAAGCACTACCACGATCAGTCTTCCCACTCTCAGTTATTCCCATCCTACTGATTTAATATGTATGCCCTGGTCATGCCAGGTTTCTAAACACAGCTTAGCAAAACCATTTTGTGCTAATTCTGAATTATCTTCCAACATTATCATGGTGGGTTTTTTTGCCAGCATTATATTTTTCCAGCAGCATCAGCATATACACTATTAGTTAGCTATAGGTTTAAAATATATAGTCACATATTAATATGTAATATATTGTTACAACAAACCACATACTATAGATAAGTAATTACTATATGTGATATATATATCATAGTACATTAAATTACATTGTATTGTATTGTACTTCTGCTATTATATTTTGACTACTATATTAACAACAATAAAATATAAAAACTTATCTGGAGTTTCTATTATTAGATAAATGCATAGATAGATAGATGCACTAGAAAAACATTTAAGAGGCCTAAAAGATATTACCTTCTTTTTAAATATTTTATTCTTGCCTTTCTGATACATAAATGTGATTTTCCAGGTGCAGAATCTTCTGCCTGGAAAAAACTGCTATTTACCTAAAACAGTGTAAACTGCTGTTCTCCTTATCTGCCTAAAAGCACATTTTCTCCTATTCATAACTGGGCATTCCTATACTGTTGACCCAAACAAGGAGAGGACAGAGGTTCATATAATCATTTTATTCTTCACGTAAGTAGAAAGCAGAATTTATGCCCGTGCTTTGGGGAGGTCCTTTTCCCCATACATGGTAGCACACATGGCTCGGCAGCCCCTGCTGTGTTTTCCATATTAAGCCATATACAAGGGCAGCAAACAGGAGGGGTTGACTGCACCCTTTACAAAAATCAGAGGCAGATGGAAAGTACTGGTCAGGCTGGATGATCACATCCTGCCTTTCTGCTTTACACAGCAGTCCGAAAGGAAGACCTGACTGGTGTTGAAGCCAACAGAAAAACGGTGGCATTAGGGAGAGTGGAGCAACACTGCACATTTTTGTTGAACATTACAAAATTATTATTATTATAATTATTATTAATTGTTGCTAGACAAAATTATTATTATTATTATTATTAATTGTTGCTAGCAAAATTAATTGTTGCTATGATATTATTATTATTAATTGTTGTTAAAATAACAATATTATTATTGTATAATAATAACAATTATTAATTGTTGCTAGTTTTTCAAAGAAAAACTCAGGTAAAAGGCAACCACACAAAGGCACATCACAGTTTTCAAGGAGGATTTGCCTTTAAGAGGGCACGGGCTCATTGTCCCTGGAAGTATTCAAGTCCAGGGAGCTTGGAAGAACCTGGTCTTGTGGAAGATGTTCCTGCTTACAGCAGGGGGTTGGAGCTGGGTGGTCTTTCCCTTCCAATCCAAACCAGTCTGTGCTCCTGTGATTATGCTGCAAGGCTTCTAAATACCTTCTTGGAGATTTTGTGCCATTATTTATGTCATTAGCATTGCCCTTCTTGTGTCATGACTACCCATTACAATATGGAGCCATGGAAAACATATTTTTCACAAGAAAACTTTCTGACAGAGGAGAGATCAATGGAGAAGCACCTGGTGGGAGGACAACCCCAACCATCTAAGATACCACACTGTCCCAAAAGCCTCCCGGATGCACCCAGGTCTCCCACAACTCACGTACCTCCTTCCTCTAAGCAATGCATGCAAGATTCTTCAGAGAAACAAAAGGCAGCAAAAGGAGCAGAGCCTTGGTTTAGGAATCTTTCCACAGAGCAAGAACTGAGAATTCGGGCTTTTCAGTAATGATCCCTGGAGGCTGAAAATTATGGGCTAGAGTTTGGGAAGAGTATGTTCTTTTAAATTATGGAAACACCAAAATAAAAGGAAAATTTCCTACATTCTCTTCCAGGGAAACAATCCATGTTTCAGTTACATGTTTCTTTTTAAACTTGCAGATGCTTCTGGTGCTATTTAACATATTTTTGCATTTGGTGTTCCTGTTTCATTTTGTTTCCCAAAACCAAGTTTTGTTTCACATCCCCTGGACAAGTCTGGCTTCTGGTCACTTAATCTTCCTCATTCACAAGCACTAAGTTCACACGTTTGAGTTGCCTTGTCTATAGGACAAAAAAAAAAAAAAAAAAAAAAAAAAAAATTATTTTGGAATCATGTAATTTCATTTTTTTTTCTTTAATGAAAATACTCCCACTTCATTTCTGTTTTGTGAAACTTTCTTTTTACTGATTTTATTTTCTGAACATAAGTTTCAGCCTAAACCAAGTTGACATATTTCTTTTAATGTGTTTTTAAAATATGCTTAATGGTGCTGAAAGCTAAGGAAGCTCAAATATAATTCCAAAAGCCTGAGCCCACCAGAAGCCTAATGCAAACATTATTATAAAAACTCCACAATGGTTAGAGGATTCAGGGAAACCTGCATGTTCATTAACGACATCAGAAACGTTATCTCTGCAAGGAAAATCTGTTCTGTTGTTTGGCATCTTGATGGCTGTTCAATTTTTCTTTTTCTTTCTGCGCCCAGAAAATCTGTTTCCAATGTTTCTGCCACAGAGAATATGGAACAGCAGGAGCAGGAGCAGAAGTTGATGCAAGGGGGGGATTTTGTGATTGTTATTCAGCTCACATCTCTGGAAGGCACACTCCCTCTCCCCAGATTTCTCCCGAGAAATCTGCTGAATAAAGAGTGGCTCCAATACAAAGCGCAGGAGAGAGGAAGAATATTTCTCCTATCCTCATGGGACAGGCATGAGTGTTGTCCAGCAAACATTAATCAAGAGTCCTTACCTTTCCCCAGCACTAAACTTTTGGCAAGTGGAGAAGGGTAGTCAGTATTTGGGCAGACTGAGGAACAGCAGAGGGTACGGGAGCTCCAGGGCAGCCGGAGCTGAGCGTTGTGCCCCTCGTGCCAGAGGCCCTCACCTCCCTGCACGGCTGAGGACTGGCACTGCCAGGGAGTTTTGCACTCAGCCAGATTGTCCCCAGAGGACATGCCTCCCCCCACACACTGCAAACACCCATCTGGGCTGGCCCAGAAGGACCAGTGCTTCCCTGGCTGAGCATCCAGGAGAGGACTGAGAGACCAGTTTGGAACCCGCAGCACATTGCTTCAGTCCTTGGTGAAAAGACCATCTGTGAAGGTCTGTGTCCATGGGGTTTTCAGAAGAGCTCCCTTACTCACCCTGGCACCACCCCTGCTATGCAGAGGCAAAATTCCAGCTGGGACTCTTTGGTAGTGTCTGGAATTCTGTTCCAGGCAAGCACACAGCTCAAACATCACCCTGAAATATTTGCTGGGAAGCTACTGTTGTAACTCCCAAAAGAGGCAAAAGCAGAGGTTTCTCTAGATGTTTTTTCCCTTCCCAGCTCAGCATGGCAGGAGCATACTTCATTTCCTCTCCGATCAAAACCTTTCTGGTCACACATGGACCTTGGGTTTTCACACAGTGACATCCCTTTAAAGGATGGGGACACATAACCCAAATAACCTTCCTGTGGTTATGCCATTGGCACAGAAATAGCACAGGGCTTCTCTCCCCACCAGCCACAAAGGAAGGATTTCATTCAATGCCAGTGGCTCCCCCCTGCATTCCTTGTTCCAAGAAACACATGGAAAACAGGACTGCAGTGCCTCTGCCTGCTGCATTAGGGAAACCCTTCCCTCCATGTCACTTGTCACCGCCGCTGACTGCAGACACTGACTGCCGTGCTCAGCAATGGCTCCGTTTTGGCTGTGCCACCTCGGCAGTCCTTAAGGTGACCCTGAGCAGAAGCCTGTCTTTCAGGCTGTCTGCACAGATGGGTTTTCCCAGGGAGGAAAGGTGTTGAACCACTTGTGCTGTCCCTTCATGTGTGGCTTCTGTAGAATATCCTCACCCTGTCATTAATCCTTCCTATGGATCCCCCATTTCCAAAAGAAAAGGGTCTTGAGTTGTGTCAGGAGCAGCACCTTCCACAGCAGAGCTGATTACAGGATGGAGACCTCATTTTTATTATCTGAGGCATGCTGTGGATGAAAAGCAGAAACAGTCTGTCCTACATCCATGTGAATCCTCCCTCAGCCTCCCTGGCTGCTTCATGTGCTGGCGTTGAATTCCAGCTTTGTCATCGAGCCGCATCCAATCTGGCACAAACCCCCAAGTTGTGTTGTTTGGAATTTTGCATGCAGCTGTTTCAGGCCAACTTTTTTTCACTTGATTTTTTTTTAAAAGTCAGGACTAACAATTACATAAATACAACTTTTTTCTTTGGGATTTTTTTCTCTGCACTTCAGATAGGAAATTATCTTTGTAAGAAAAGATATCCTTCTTTTCTAAAATGTACTTAGCTGCATGAATTCATTCACAAGAATATTCACTGATACTGAATTAGTAGCAAAAAAAAAGGAAAGGAAAGAAACCTGAACTCAGTGAACCATGATCAAGTAATCCGAGGAAATCAGCATGTTTCTCTCTAGACAGTTCAGAATACCAAATGCTAAGACACAAGAATCCCACTAAATATACCTCTTCTCCTTATCTCTGTAAATGTCTAACAGTACTTTCTATTCTCACCATTTTATCATGAGTCATCTGCATTTACTGGTGATTTAGTTGTTGGATCAATTTTTAACCCAACAATTTAAGTTTTTTTTCTTTTCTTTAGCACATATCCAGCCTTCCTGAAGGGCACACGAGTGCAAAGTGTTCAGCCTTGTGAGAGTGAATAAAAGAACCTGATATGAAACATTTTCAGCTCTAATTTTAATCCGAGCTCATGATTTCAGAAAGCTTGGATTAAGCAATACGGCTACTTGAAAACAAAAAGACTTGAAACAATGTGGAGTGGAGTAAACAGTGCATTTGGCACATAAGGTCTCAATTTTATTTCTTTTCAGTCTTTTTTTCTATTGCTCTTTGCCTACAAAAATCTTTTTAAAGCATTCTTCCAGGTTTCAAAGCTCAGCATCAGGCTGAGCACCATCCAATCACTCCTCATCTTTCCACGTCTGACTATGAATTCACACTGGTGGATTTGGGAGGACTATGATTGTTATTATTATCATTATTATTTCTATTAGGAAGAAATTCTTCCCTGTGAGGATGGGGAGGCCCTGGCACAGGTAGTCCAAAGAAGCTGTGGCTGCTCCATCCCTGGAAGTGTCCAAGGCCAGGTTGGACGGGGCTGGAGCAACCTGGGATAGTGGAAGCTGTCTCTGCCTGTGGGATTGGAATAAGATAAGTGTTATGGTCCCTCCCAACACGAAACATTTGATGATATGATATGATATGATATGATATGATATGATATGATATGATATGATATGATATGATATGATATGATATGATATGATATGATATGATATGATATGATATGATATATGATATGATATGACTGATATATGACAAGACAAAATGGAAGGCAAGGTCCCATGATGAAGCCCATCTTTGGCCACTTCCCTCAGGCATGAAGGGGGATAATCCCTCATCCAGCAGCTCAACGGGATGGAGATGCCCCTTGGTGCTCCCTCCAAGAGACTTTCCCAAAGCTGCAGGAGGCTGTACACTGCAGCCTAAACATTTATGAAAGCCTGATACATATATATATATACATATTTGCTTTATGCCTTTATTATAGTACAATAAGAAAGGGAGCAGAGGAATTCAGGCAGCAGCCAATGCAAGCATCACCCACGAGCGCTGTCAGGGCAAGCCCTGGCCGTGCCGTGAAGGAACCTGACACAGAGAGCAGCACAGAGAACACACAGCCCTGTTCAGTCATGCCTCAGGGATGGGGCTGGTGCTGCCAACTGCCCTGCACAAACCCCATGGGGACTCTGCTCTCAGCTGAGCCCTGGGCTGGGCAAAAGTGCCAGTGCCTGCGGCCACAGGCAGGGCCGATGGTCAGAAGTGGTTCCCGTTTGAGAAAAGAGGCAAAACACCATAAATCATATTTAGTCTGCTGAAACCTCCAAGTGATAAAACAATTGAAAAGACTACTTTATTTATAAAACACATATGGAGGCCTTAATCAAGCCAGGAATGAGGTAATTTCTGCCAATTAAGTCTCCCTCATACTCCAGTTGGAAGCAATCAAAACAAAGGCAGAATTATCAATGGCATGTCTGTGTGCTGCAGCCCCAGAAAATACCTGTTATGTTGGGGCTACAATAAATCACCTCTCACCATGTGAAGGGAGACCGTTGCTCTCAGCTTCCCTGGACTTGGGAGGAAAAGAGAGCTTAGAGTATTTACCTAATAACTGGGTAGCATTTTAAGCATATCCTATCTAAGTCTCTTTTCAAAGCAAAAGGCTGTATTGTAACAAAATGGCAAAGGGATAGCATGAGCTCCAGGTTCCCATTTGGAAACAGGTTATGTCTTACGTACTGTCCTCCTCCCATTACTGACTGGAATTGTTGGAGGGAGTTTTTTGCTCAGTGTAATTTATCCAGATCAAAGGAAGTTGCACACATTGCTTCTTGTTGGAATATCTCATTATTATTTTGTGTGTCTTACTGGTGATCAAATGGTGAGAATTGCTCTTGTGCAAAATAACAAGGAAAGTACTGTGGCTATAATTATTCAATATTAGACATAGAATACCTGCCAGTCAACACTAAAAAAGAACAATAATTAATTGGATTATTGTAATGAGTGATCAACTGACAGTGACAGCAACAATACTTTGAAATCCTATGCAACTTCACACAAAAGTCTGAGACTTTGGCCACACATTAATGATCCTTCCAACACCTCTATATTTATTAATACTTTAATTTTAATTAAGAGAAAAGTGAGATAGAGATTTCTTTCATCTGGATGTAGCAAGCTCATTTGTCCCGAGAAGCTTGCATGCTGCCCTAGTCCAAATCATTCCTCTGCCTTGCAGAAGCAAACTGCGGAGCCAAGAAATCTGCAAAAGGACTTAGATGCCCAAGCACAATATTATGATCTTCAAACCTTCATGACTCTGCAGAAAGCATCTATAAACATCTGTGTTTTCTACATTAAAGTTCTCCAGATGTCTAAAATTCCCAGAAGTTCTCTGCTCCTCTCTGTGCATTTGCAGCTCAGCGCTTATCTCAGATGTAAACTGTGTTGGCATCTGCAGAGAATATTCCTGCACACATTGCCCTTGCAGCACCCAGCCTGACAGCCTCACATGGGAGAAGAGCACCCTGAGGTCCAGTCCCAAACCCAGATGAAGTTTAGGAGCTGCACACACAATGCAGACGATCCCCTCTTTCTTGTGCAGCAGATAAGTGCAGCATTACAGCCATGATACCTCATCAGTGGAGCACCGGGGAAGGCTGGGCAGCAGGGCAGCTCTCACAGCACCCAGCAGGTACAGGGAAGCACCCATGGAGGGCACAGCCTGTGCACCCTCCTCCAGCAGCACAAACAACCAGCGTGGGGCTGAGGAGCCCTCGGCAGTGCCATGCCCTGTGGAATACTGCAATGGCAAGGGGTGTGGGTGTCTCCACCCCCACCCTGGTCTTTCCTTCACCTCTGGAGGCTGAAGACATGTCCCAGCAGGTCAGTGTTTTTAACTATTGGAGAAACACTGGGGCTAGGTGATGAAAGCTGTTCCTGCAAGGCAGAACTGTGACCTAAGGATCATGCACGTTTCCTGCTCCTCATGTGCAGGTGAATGGCTGCCATTAAAGTGTGTCCTTCCTTCTACACTCACATGGGCTTTCCTCCCACCCAGCTTCAGCATGCCCTCATCAGGCTCAGGATAACACCTCATCCCAGGCATTTCCCTGGCATAGTTCAGCATCTCACCATGTCTCATGCAAGCACAAGTTGCTGGAAGTTCCTGCACTGTTCCACAGCTCCAGCAGCAGCAGGACTTGCACTTCATTGTGCTCACACTGGTAAAAATACAGACATGAGATCAGCGTATGCAGAGTCAGTAACAGGGACTTTGTTACAGATAGATCAGATGTGCTCCTTCAATTATACATCACAGATACTGGGAATAAACATGGATACTGCAAACTGAGAGTCTGACACAAAAGGATGAGCACCCTGAATCTGTCCACTGGGAGACCACACCAAGGAAATATATAAATTTTTGGTATCACATTTTGAACATTGCTCTTAAATGCTTAGCTGCTGGAGACACCTAGAGAGGCAATTAGCTCAAACTCCCTTTTTCCAAAGGCAAGAAAAAAAGCAGAAAAAGCCATCCCGATTCAAAGCTGAAGGCTCAGGAATGAAAAGACAAGGTATAAACACCTTACTGCTACTATTGAAGGAGGATCTCAAGACCTTTGAGACAAATTCTCAATTTTCTGAGGCCAAATTTAAATGATTTTATTATTTCTAGAGTTAGCAATATTTTAATGATCCATTTGAATAGACTGAGAGTGATTCATTTCAGTCTCTTAAATAATGGATGCATGCAACCTCAAGAACTGACTCCTGGTTTTTCCCTGAGCACAACTAGTTATCACTACACCAAAATAACATCAAACCTGTTCAGCAGGTGACTCAGGGATCGTTTTCAGTAAGCAGATCACGTCTCCCTGCAAGGAGATTGGTAGTAGAATTGTACACCTGCTTTTCAGAAATGTTCGCAGCTCCAAAGGGTGGAGAACCTGGGTATCATTAGAGCAGAAGTGCATTTCTAAAAAAATAAACAATTATGGGCATTGACTAAAAACAAACTGTACTTCTGAACTGTATCATATTGGTCAAAATATCTTTCAGAGGACTGGGTAGGTCCAAGGTGGAATCTGGTGCCCAGTCAGAGCCATTCCTGGTCCAGACAGGGACATGCCTCTGCCCAGCCTTATAGAATAATGAAAGGAAATACAGAAAGATTCACTGAAACATTAATAGCATTTTAATTAAAAGCTTTATATCAAGATCTATTGCACTTATAATAGGCAATTTCCTACTTCCAGGTACATTTTAAGGGTTGCTTAAACTTCAGTCGTGAGGTATTTTCATTGGTGTACTTAATAATGGATTTAGATTGATTGTTGTTCCATTGCAATCCCAAACCTAGATCAAAGAGATACTTTGATGTGGATGCAGAGCAGGGAATCAATGGAGCTGTGCTTGGGTTTAACCCAAGGGCATTAGGGCACTTGTACAGGAAAGGTTTGTGGTCTCTTACAAATTCTTCCATTTTCTGAATTGGTGGGGAAATTGTGGTTTTGGGGTCCTTAAGTCTTGCTGTGAAGAGTTTCAGCATCACTCAATGTCAACAGGATCTCAAAAAACCAAAAATAACAATGCCAGCACAAAATTGAGGGGTAAAAAAAATATTAGAAGTGGGAGGGATGGTGCTGGGAAGCAATCCTTGAATTTTGTGTTTACAGATCTCAGAACACCCTTTCCTTCTGCCTACCTGGCATAACCTCCTGCTGCCTGCTCATACTGTCCCAGAATTGACTGATAGAAATTGTGCTGCTAGGCAAAGGAGAGGAGAATTGGAAAGTCACTCCCATTTATCTTAAATATTTGAACCAGGTGCACCTACACACGAAAGAAAAAAACCCAAAAGGTTGCTATTCATTACTGTATTACTGCCATTGTTTGTTCTGTAATTAGTGATGATAGGTAAGCAAGCTGGAAGGAAAGCAAATAAGAAGTTGGTAAATGGAGCTGCATTCCAAGTGGGCAGAAAAGCAACAAAATGGGACCTGAAAATGACACTGGAAGAGTACGTTAATCTCTGTTCACTTACAATTTCATTCGAATCTGACTTTCAGATTCAGGGGTTTTTGCCTGAGCATAGTGAGGAGATGGAGCTCCTGGATCAGCTCCAGGCTCAGGTGTGCAGCAAACTGTGCCAGGCCAGTTGTAGGACATCAATCAGCAGGTTCTTGTTGATGAATTAAACCAGCAGAGAGGTTTTTACCCCAAGCTGCATGGCCAAGGGAAAGCAGAGAGCTTTCCACTGTCATGCCCAGAGATAGAACCAGTACTGCTGAAGCTCAGTTTTGCTGTTTAAAGAGGGGGAAGGGCTTCCCAGGGGCTGTTTTTGCTGAGATTGAAGCTTTTTCAAGCAAACAGATAGTTTTAAAAGCCCGTTTCCATCACAGATTGTGTAATGTTTGAAAGCTCGGAACTTTAGATATGCGGAGTGTTGTCTGACATTTCACGGGGCAAAAGAGTAACAAAAGGGGGAAATACAGCTTGGCTGCGTTTAGGAAAATGCTACCTAGCAGGGACCCATGGTTGAAACCTGTGCTCCTGCTTCCAGCTGACTGATGGCTCCTTCCAATCTTCCCTGAGGCTGAAAGCAAACCATCCCCAACTGCCACCCTGCTCAGGGCAGCCCAGCTGTCGCCTCCTCTGCACCAGCAGCAAGGATGGAGATGCGAGTTAGGAGAATATTCTTCTGGGGTAAGAAAAGATAAAAACAACAACAAAAAAAACCAATACAAACAAAAAGAAACAAACAAAAAAACCCACACAAACCAAAACATGTTTTGGCATTTTGAAAGCCCCATGTTGTCATGCTGCCATTCCACCATTCAATCACACCACCACACCACGCCAGAGCCTTTGTGTTATTGCACTCATGTCTCACATTGTTCTCAGTCTTATTGCACATCTTTGCGGGGAGAAGATGCAGGTTAGTTGTCAAAATTATTTGTGTACTGAAAAATGAAGAGAGGAGCTTGAGTGGTTTGAACACAGTCTAGAGGACAGACTTTTACAACACTGTTTTTCCATTGATTTGAACTCCATCCTGAGCACACATAGCCATTACCTAGAATGCACTTCAATAGATGGCAGGTTTCTAATAGAGTTTTTTAAACCTCCATATCTTATCTTCATCTTGAAGTACTCAAACAACTTCACACCTAGTCAGCTCAGGCCCTGAGGCTTCTCAAGGATGAAGGCTGCACCCTGATACCTCATCACCCCTGGAGCTGAACAATGGAGAGGTTCAACCCATGGAAAATTCTGTGTTGGGCAACAGTCCCACCCCACGGAGGTCACAGCAGCTGCACACCTCCACCGCCCACAGACGGCAAAAGAAGGTGCAGTGTTTTGAGCAGCACAGAACACAGGAAAACTGCCTGGGAGTGGGACTTCCAACAGGATTTGGCTTTTTTCCTACTTTATTCTTGCCCCAGGTAAGGTACAGTCCCCAGTGGGCTCCAACCCTTGGCATGATGGCAACCTATTTTCTAGGGTTCAACCACTTTGTTGGGGCTTGAAGAGGAGTTCCTTCTTGGTAATTACTCATAGCAAAAACAATCTGCAGAGTCAGCTCTGTCGGTGACAGTCCTGAAGGGTTGTCAGCCCCTCCTAG
Organism: Phainopepla nitens; assembly: GCA_013400175.1. NCBI lineage: Eukaryota > Metazoa > Chordata > Aves > Passeriformes > Bombycillidae > Phainopepla > Phainopepla nitens. The sequence continues at coordinate 1,307,919 of VXBQ01006691.1, forward strand.
GTCACCTGGCACATAAAGCATCATAACACATGGTATAATAAAAAAAATCTAAAACCAGATTAAAAAAAAAAATCCAAGGCCCTGGCTCTATTGTGGGGACCTTGTAATTAAATAACTTCAAATGAGCGGCCTAGAATATCACACAAAGACCTGAAAAAAGCCCAACAAAGTGATAAGATCACTTATTAGTGCCAAACTTCTGATTTAATAATATATTCCTGGAGCCCTGTTCTCAAGGGAACTGCTTACACAACCACATGGTGAAACAAAAGAAGGGATTAAAACCTGTGGGAGAGAAGCTGGAGAATTTGCTCCCAGTTCACAAAGAAAAGTCTCCACACATCTGACCAAGGAGGACTCTGAGATTAAAGTACTAAGGCTGAACAAAGGATTTTCTTCCTTTTTTTTTAGTGATAGGGTGGTTATCAAATACTTGTTATCAACCTGAACTGGACAGTCTGACACAGTGCCTCTCTCATTAAGGGAGCTAATATTCCCACCCGGGACAGGGTGCACCAGAAGGACAGTGTGCCCTCAAGTCACTATCTCTCTACTGTCCTTTTTTTTCAGGTAAGGTCCTTCAGACTTTATCTCTCTCCACACTTTGCTTTATCCCAAATGCCAGGTTCAAACTGGCTGGACAGGGAAGGCTGGGCTGGAATCAGTTCAGCTCACAGGAGGGTGATACAAGGGAGAAGGGCTTTACTCCACGTTTTGTGGCCAGACATTTGGACTATTGGCAATGTCTAAGGAGAGGAGCTCCCACGCACTGTCACTTTTGCAGAGGAGCCATCTGATCTATCTGTCTGTGACAAAACTCGTAATTGAGCAGTTAGCTGTGATAACCATCTCTCTTGCCCACACACTGAGCCTGTTTTGAAACCTTTTTGTTTTGCCGTTGTAACATTTCTTCCATTCTTTCCTTTTCTTCCTCTGTTATCATTTCCAAAATTCTGTTCAGGACATATCTTTTGCCATCTTCTTTATCACAAACCAAATTTATTTGGCCTTTCTCATACGTGCTTCTTCCTGACCGATTCACTTAACCAGTGCCAGCTCCCAGTGGTGACATTGCCATTGCCCCTTATGGAAGGCCCCACACTGCTGAATGCTGTTTCACACCTTCATCTTCACAGGACTTGTTCCTCATGGACCCCACAGAAAAATTAAAATTAAACTGAACCCTTGAAAATCACCATCTCCAAATTCACATACCTACAAACATTCAGCAAAACTTTCCATGCCCTCTTCCAACAAACACCACCAGGCTCCCACCCTGCTGTGTTGTTGGAATCTACAGCCAAAACGGGCACCAACCCAAAAAAAGTTTTCTTTTTCTTTACCCTGCACTTCTTCCCAATTCTATCATGACAGCAGAACAAATTTGTTTCCCTCGTTGGGCTAACCACCTTGTAAAAACTGCTGGCTCCTAGCACTTTCAGAGAAATATGGAAACACCCTGTTCGGGTGCCAGCCACAAGCTGAGATATCTCCAGTAAGGTGGCCAGCCACCACACAGGGCCATGATGGGAGTGCCTCAAGTGCTCAGCAAGTCACCCCTTTGCGCCATCAGAAGTGGATGATTTGTGTCAGGGGTGCAGCAGCTTTGTGCTTGTCAGAGCCCATCTGGTTTTGCCCTGAGCAGCCTGCCATGCTGCAGCTCCTACTTTGTACAGGGGTTGGCTCAGGCAGTGTCTGCTGGTCCACAGGACGACTGCAGGCACTCCGTGGCTCTCCATGACTGCAGCTTCTGGGAGTCAGCAGTCAGGTTTCACACAAGTGAAGCTGCAGTCCTGCCATACACAGAGATGCTGGGCTCTTAGAAGCTGAGCGCTTAATTACCTTCAGGCTCCTGAGTCATCAAACAGCAAAACACACAGCAGGTTTTCTCCCAAAATTTGGAAGGCTCTAAAGGTAAAGAGGATCATTACAAGGGGGTTTAACCAGTAATCAATCATTCTCAAGGACCAAGGACTTATAAGCTGTTAAAGATGGGATCCCAGGGCCAGAGCCTGAGTACCCTGTCGGGAGGAGGCACTTCCCAGCAGGAGCACGAGCATCACAGCTCGGTCTGGTCACTCCCCCTTCCCAGGGCGTAGGCGGCCCCAGCACTGCAGAGATGATTCTCTGCCTGTCCAAGATAATCCTATCCAAAGCAATCATCTGTTAAACAACTGGAGAGAGGCCAGCCCACACACTGCAGATCCGAACCTGAATGTTCCCACAACCTGAGGAAGGAGCTTGGGATCAGGAAATGTTTTGAAAAAAAGACATATCACGTGAGAAGTGAGAAGAACACTAGACTGCTCTCCAAAGGCAGTGGCCAAGCTACTGTTTATTCAAGAGATGCATCTAAGCTTTAGGAAAAATGCCATTTGCCTGTGAGGCAGACCCTCCTCTCAAGGAGCAGCCAAGGGCGCTGCGTGGAGCCAAGCACAATGTGGTACCTGGGCACTGTGTTCCCATCCCTCCACTGCCAGGGTGGAGGCAATGTGTGCCAGCCTGTCTGGGTACCACAAGACCGGGGAAGTTTTCCTGTTCCATCACCAGTCCCAAAAGGAGCTCAGCACAGCTTTTTACCCCAACCTGAGCCCTCCACCCATCTGTGCAGGGATCTCGGCCAAAGGCTCCCAGAAGGGACCCCAGCTCAGATTGACCCTGGAAATATCCCCCAACACACCCATCTATGAGGAACCTTTTGGGTGGTTGTTTGGCTATTTAAAGGAAAAATTCTGTGTTATGACAAGCAGACAGTTTTCCCCATTTATTAAATGCTCATAATTTGTTTTAATGGTTTCTCTAAACAAGTAGACTTTTTTCTCAGCTCTTTGAGCTTTTAAATGACACAACTGTTATGTTAAAAGGGAAAAGGGTGATGATTTACATTTGGAGTGAGGCGGGGGTGGCCAGCAGGCAGAGGGACAGCTGCAACCCGTCGGACGTGGCTTGCCTCCACACAGCTATTTTGTTTGCACCGTTGCGGCGGTCGGGGTCTGTTGGTGCCCTCGACACCAGCTGTGGCCCTGGTCACCAGCACACAGATGGTGGCTGCTCCTCTGTGTCCAGCAGGGACACATCCTGGCATTCCCAGTGCTGCAGCCAGACGGAGTCATCCTTTCCTCTGCATGAAGCCAGTGGAAGATGGGATGTGTCGCTTAAAACCTGTGTGAGCTTCTCTGGACCATAACCAAGCCAGCATCCTTGGCTAATGCCAACTTCTACTTGTAGGCGGGGAGAACCAGTGTGAAAATCAGACACTTTTTATATTTTCAACTTACAGTTAATATCAGAAAGTAATTGGCATGCTTGGCTCCCTGCATAGGAAGTATGGCCAACAGATATTGTATGGAAATCAATAAATTATACAAAATAGCATTAACTGTACTCACGATGAATGTTGAAAATACTGCTACATGATCCGCAAGTGGCAAACCAGATGAACAAGCTGCACTTGCTTTTCCTTTACATAAAAAATTCATCTCTTCACGAGAAGGCTCCCAGCCTCTGGTGCCAGCTGGAAGAATCTTTTCACTCACCCATTTCCCTCAGCCTCTCCTCCTGCAGATCCCTCACCCCTCTGCAGCGAAAACTAGAAGAGAAGATAAAATGATTTTGTGTGCACAAACCCCAGAATTTTTTTCAGGAAACTTCTTTGGATAGCAAACACCTGATTCAGGATTTTCAAAAGCTGTAGAGCGGGTTGGGTTATCTGATCACCTACAGGTATTTGGGTGGCTTCTGCTGTGATTATTTCCTTCATATGTACATAATCTTCAGGAAGTATGGAGCTATACAGCCAGGGCATGAATTCCAAAGAATACACATGAAAGAAACAGCATGTCACTCTCATTATAGAGCAGAAAACAGGAGGTTCTTCATATAAAACTTTGTAAAAATTAATGCCAGCTTGAAGCTCCAGATGGTAAAGCAAAGGATGCACAGACCTACTTGAGAGCTCATCACCCTGCTCCTTGTTTTTTGGGGTTTTTTTTTTTTTTTGTTCTTCTTTTTGCCTTTGGTTGTTGTTTTTCAAAACTCTAAAATGTTTGTACAAACTTCCATCTTGGAAGCCCAGCAGAATAAACAAGAATATACATGAGGAGCAAGAAAAGCCAGCAGACGGGAAAGAGATTTCTTTTTTTTCAGCTTATGGGCGTAACCATTGTAGCTGTCAAAAATATGCACAAAAATAGCTAGAAAACACACACAAGAGTCATTAAAATTTTCCACCTATCCATACCAGCAACTCAGGTACTCATTCAAAATAGTCCCTAGAAAAACTTACAGTGAGTCCTTATAAAATACTTCCTAAAGCCAATAAGCCTAGATTCAGAGGGGTAAGCATTTTTCACAGCCAAAGGTGTCCCTCCAAATCTATCAGAGATTGGAACAAATTGGTGAGGTATCCCAAAAACTCCCCTCTGAACTCACTATCTGCCTTGGAATACAAGGGACAAGGTGTTCCCTCAGAGAAGAGCACCCAGATGCTAAAAGGTAGATCCTGCATGAAAATGAATTCCCAGACCTGCTTGGGGGTTGCCATAGGCTTGAGAGAGCAAGGATTGGCTGAACAACAAAAATTCAGTTTTGAAAAAAAAAAAAAGAAAATCCAAAACCCAAGTTTCAGTAACGAGTCCTGTTCCAAACTGATGCAAAACTAAAATCTGTCTCTGAACAATCTGAGGAAAGTCTGATGTGCTGGGGGAAACTCTGTCTCATACAGAGGATCTTCAGCTCACAGCTACAACACCAGGGAGTGCTTGTGTTTCCTACTGGGCCACACAGAGCAAGTGTATGAACAAGGAGGTTTGGCAGACAAGTGTAGACCCCGTCAGGGTGTTTAGCTTTCTGGCCTTTGTATGCTTTAGAAGAGATGCTACTATATCCCAAGAGACTTTTCCCGTTCAAGCTGCATAAAAAAAATAATACAAACAAAAATAAAAAAGAAAACTTCCTGATTCAACTCAGTGCTGCGTTTCAGATTTTAAAACATCCATAAAAAAAGCCCATTCCCAACCAGCTGGAGAGGTTTTACAGACCATATACAGAAATGAAACCTCTGCAAGCTCCTTCCACAGATGGACCTCTAGCCACAAGTAGGGATCTGCTGAGCCTCCATAGTCTTTTTCTGCTCACCAATATCCTTGAATGTACCTGCAGGAGTAGTTTTCCTGGCTTCCCTTGTCCTTCAGTCCCTGAGAGGAGCTGCCTGGGTGGCTGGAGTGCAGTAGTACACCCTGAGGTAGCCACCGGGGGGAAACCACAGCCCTGCACCGTGGGAATCTCTGTGCTCAACCTCATTCTACGGGGCAGTGGCCAGACTTTCCTATGAAAAAGAAATAGGACATTTTTGCCAAGAGAGTTTCCAGTCTGCAATCCAAGCAGGTCTCCTTACGTCCTCAGGCACTTACAATTATGGAAGCATCCTATTTGTAGACGTGGTGCATGAGGACATGGCTTCGTGGTGAACTTGGCAGCTTTAGATTTACATTTGGACTCAATGATCTTAATCATTTCCAAACTAAATGACTCTATGATTTCCAGCATGTAACTCAGGAGCACTAATTGTGCAGAAGAGCATATGCCTATGAATTTTACCCACTTTCGACACAAGTGAACACCACCAGACTTCTGATTTACACCTTCCTACCCACACAACATGGAGAGAGCACTCACATGACTGAGAGACACAAGTAAAAACAGTAATTACCTCCCTTGCCAGCATGTATTTGGACAATGCAAATGCCATTAGCCCAAACCAAAGTATCATGGATAATCTTGGCTCTACTGAAGTCAGTGGAAATGTTACCCTCAGTTTCAACAGGGCCAGGTTTTTACCCATCTTCTACACAATCCAGATGCTTCATACCCAGTCTTCCACCCACTCACAGAATCCAGATTGTCCTGAATGAAAGAAAATTCACCTCTTTTCCTGGCATCCCAATGTCTGGCATATTTAGAGCAGGCAGGCTGCAGTCCACACAAAGTGAGAAATAGAGTCACTGATGCTCTGAGTGCACCATTCTTCAGTTAAATTAAATCAAATTTCTCCAAAGAGTAGTCCTATTTGGAGAAAAACTGTGATAGACCAGCTTTCAGCAGCTTATAAACAAACCAAAGCAAAGATGCTCGGCACTCCTCAGAAGAGAAAGAGTTTGCAACACTACAGGCAGCTATGAGTAGTTAAACTGGAATCAAAGCTAATCCCTGGATTTCTAGCCTCACATGGTTATTAGGGTAGACATTAAAGTTTAATAGACCAGACTGTATATGATACAGCTGGAGTGACAGGCCAAAGATTAACATTTCAAATTATGAGTTGTGATTGCATCCAGTTCTGAATTTCCTGTAAATTATGAGATAGCAAAAGAGATAACAGCAGTGCAATGGGAAAGCCAAGATCACTATGTGGACAAGAAAATGGTGTTTTAGCCAGCAGTCAATGTAGAGACATTGAGATCACCCAAATAATCAAGTTAAATCGAGTGCATTTTGCACGACAGTGGTTTATAAAGCTGTATTCACAGAATACCCTTTTTTTTTTCAGAAAAAATATTACCACAAGAGAACCAGCCTGGGATTTGAGATGCTATTAGTCCCAGCTCTGCTGTTGTCTCACATGGCCTTAGTGCATGTTATTTTATGTGAATGCAACTTAGGGTGCAGTTTCCCAAGGGACTACTGGGAATTCTGTGTCCTAATCACATGGGCATTCATGGGCCATGAGTGTAACTCCCCAACATCTCCTGAAAACCCGAAACTTCAATAAGGCACCCATGAAAATGGGAAAAATATTTCCATGTTTCCTACACGCAATGCATGGCTTTATGCTACCGACTGATACCTCGTTATATCTGAATTGAGAACATTTGCCTTCTAAAGCAAATAACTGTGCAAAATAGTAAACCTGTAATTGCACAAACAAATAAAGGTTAATCAATACTGCAGACCTTGGAGTGGAGGATTGTTCCTTCCTCTGTTTGGACAATGCCTGGCACAATGGGATTCCAGACCTAATTGTGGCCTTGGGGCACAATAGCAAGGGCAGTAAAACCAGCCATGCTTTCTTGCAGCCATCATCCTATTCTGAGCCCCCACATTTTAGTAAGAAAAAGAAAAGGCAAGGATCTAAACTTATTCCCTGCTAAGACAATGTTGTGTGACTTCCAGCTGGTCTGTGCCTCCCCTTGAAGTATCCTTGCAGAGAAACTCAATTCTGGTCACAGACATAAACAAAAAAAGCCAGCAGTGGAATATTCAGGTTGAAAGCCCAAATTAATCTGTGGTGTAATGGCACTGTCTTCCTGAGCTTTCTGCTCATACCTGCCAGATAGGATGCAAATAATTTAGTGTTTTTTCCTGGTATCACTCAGTTCTCAAACTGGATTACAAAAATTGAACTTGAGCTGGTCGTGCCATTATTGGTCCTTGTGGTGATTGACACCACAAAGTTTCTGGTGCTTGTGAGATAATGCCCGCCCTAATGCTGGCCACAGGTGGGCTCAGCCAGCAGGCAAGGAGAAAGGCAGAGGCTCCTTCCAGGAGAAATTAGTTTCCTCCTCATTCCTTCTCTCCAAGCACAGGGTTAGTTTTTTGACATGCAAAAAAAAAAAAAAATTGGGACAAAAACCCTACATGAACAAAAATCATTGTTCATGCAAAATTATGAAAACAGCTTTTACAGTCCATCTGAAAAAAAAAAAAAAAAAAAAAAAGAAAAAGGAATATTTACAACATTAGCAGATGCCAGAACCTAAAAACCAGGAATCATAAATTGGCTTTCTAGCAAGGAGGTCCAAAGGCTGCTGCAGCTGACCTCCAGCTTCTTTTAGGTCAAGCGCATCTATGTTCATTCCACACTTCTGACAACCACTCCTTTTGCAAAGCTGACTCAGTATTTATTGGGATAACCCGTGTGAGACAGACAAATCTATCATTTTTGGACCAATTTGTCTGTTCTGTGATCAAAGATGTTTAGATGTCATTAAGACTTTGGAACGTTATTATTTTTGAGACAAGATAAATGTCACAGATACCAAGTTGCTGGATGATTTAATGGTTAAATTCTTTTTTTTTTTTGTCTCCACCCATTCCACAAGATTTTTGGATTACCTCCAAGCTGAATTCATTCCAAAGTGTTTCCTCATTTTAGTTCTGTCCTTCTGCAGAGGACTGCACATCCCAAACCTAACAGAGGATTTGGCAAAAATCACTCTCCTTGTTTAACATACTTACAGAAACTATAGGCTAGATCTGACTACATACAGCATGTTTATGCAAACCTATTTTACAGAGGAACTTGAAAACCTTAATGTCTTTTCTCTTTGTCAGTCCCATTCCAGTGCTTTTCTGGATACATTTCATGTTGTTTTTTAAACAATACTATGAGTTATCTGGCTTTCTGTCTTTTCCACAGGAAAAAAAAAAGGAAAATATTTCTATTTGGCCCAATGTCTTTTCATCAAAGTCAGTGACTGAGTTATCCATTACCTGACAAATTAATTGTCTGGAAAGTAATCCTGATCCCCATCTTGTCCCCTTACACTGCATCAGAATGGAAGAGCTTCTCTCATCCCATCAGAAATCAGCAGGTTTGAGATGATACCACACAGTATTTTGCAAAAGAAAAAAAATCACACTATATAAAGCTATTTTTGCTTTGGAGCTTTTATTGGCTTGTAAAATATTTTTACATTTATTATGCTTTTAATGAGAACTCCTAGAACCAAGACTGGTGTAAATAATGAAAACAGCACTAGTAAATGTCCCCATAAACCTCGCACCAGGTCTTTGATGCTAATTTGCAGGCCTGGCGTCCCTTCCCTCCTCCCATCACCTTCTGCAGCAGGGCAATGGCCCGACTCAAAATGCAAGATATGCAACAGGAAAGGCATCCCACAGGTTTGCTGCTCCCTGCCCGCAGCTGCCACGGGTCTGGGAGAGAAGAAAAACGCGGGCTCAGCAGGGCCCAGCTGCCATCCCTGCACCCTGTCACGTCAGCTGCAGCATCACTCCGTCCCCAGCAGCTCCGCGGGCACGGACCGCTGGACCCTGTGCTGCAGAACAAAGGGCTCTCCGTGTCCCAGGGAGCTGCGTGTCACTTGCTGAGTCATTTAATTGAGTTCCTGAGACAAGCCAGAAAATATTGGAGGCACCTTTACAGTTCCCAGATGCTTGGCAGCAGCCTTTACAAATCCCAGCATTTCTGGCTTAGATGACACCACCCAATGCCCAGGGGAATGCAGTGGAACTGGTCCCTGTTTCTCTCTCTTGCTCTGACACTCCGATTTCTTTATGTAGGTAGGACCTGGAGACAGCACCAAAAACCATTTCAAGAGTCCATTTTGGCAGCAAAATTCAACTCACAGCTAGCGCACACACAAAATGCAAGAGGTGACTGTCCTGCACCACCTTCCATCTCAGGCTATAGGTGCTTCTCCAAACACCTGTAAATTAACTGAGTCCCATCACACTCCAAGATAATGACACACAGGACAGAAGGAGAGCTCAGCCAGGTTGTGGATTGAGCCCAGAAAACACCTTGAATTACCAGGACACAGGGCTGGACCTTCAACTGACTTCCAGTTCTGTGCTTAAACCCCCAAACCATAATATCTCCCTTATTCTCTTCTGCAAGCCTGACCACAGCATTGCTGTATTTTGGGTTAAATCCAATAGAAAAAGCACAAAGCCTGCTGATGGAGCACAGACCAGCACTCCATGGCAGCACATGATGCACAGTGTGTTCCTGCACCCTGGCAGCAGCATGAGCTGCAGTGCTGCACTGAACTTTTGGTGATTTGTTTCCTGTGTCAGGCACTTCCCAGCTGGGTTTGACACTGCACTGTGGACCTTCCCTTCGGTACCTCCAACTCAACACACGTGGATTAATTCTGACACATGGACTGATGGCTTCAAAAACAAAAAAATCACAATTCAGGGGGCTGTGTCCCCTTTTCCTACCATGGCACATCCTTCCTGAAGCCATGAAGAAATGCAGGACTGCTGCAGCTTTTTCCTCCAGCCCTGACTCGCAGACTGTTGCTGTTCACAGATGGTTAGAAAGGGCTGGCTACAGCAACTGGGACCCAAATTCCAGTTCCTACCAGAACTATCATTTCTGTGTGCTATCAGTTACAAATAGCACATTGGTTTTTCCTTTGCTATTTAATCCTCTCAGTTCCAGGGCCAGATCCCATAAAAATTCCTTCCAGTATCTGCATCACAGAAACACACCCAAACCTTAACAAATCACTTTTTGCAGGGCTTACCAGCCCTGCCTGCTGCAAAGGGCAGTGCTCGTTCCAGGTTGGGTCAGTAGATCTTTTTTCTCCCCAACTTTCCTCTGACATTTCAATTGCAGTTTTCTCTTCTCAGTTCCCATCCCAAAACACTTTGTGCCAGTGCAATGCTCTTTCAACTTAAATCAATGCATCCCACCCACATCAGCTGGATTTCACTAGGAAATTTAGATGAAAGAGCTTCAAGTTAGACTAAGTTCATATTTTGGTTTTTCTTTGGGATTCTCCTAGGCAGGAACAATACCTTCAACAATCACATTTCTTAGCTGGAACTAACGACTATTCATTCATGAACTTTGCAAAATGTTGTGCAAAAAAGGAAATATAAAAAGTTATGGTAATGCACCATGATAAGTCATATTATCTGGAAGAAAACAAACACACACAGGAGTTTCAAGTACACAGCCATTGAACATGGTGTTTCACGGCACTGTGAAATGAAAGAAGAGAAAAACCATCAGTGTCCATGAGGATGACTCAGGACATAAGATGAGCAATGTGGCATTGTGACAGTCCCCACATGCAAACTGAAGATTTCACTGAGCCCCCAGGAGCGCTGCCCTAACAAAACATTTCATTGAGGCTTCTCATCACATGGACACCCCACCTGATCTCTCACCTTCACAACAGGAGAAAAAAACCTCTTTATACCAAGCTAAAAACCCTTGTGTTAGTATTTTTTTTTTTGTAGTGCAAAAATACCCTTCAGTATCATTTTCGCAGACTTTGATGGGGAAAGCGGCATTCCCACAAACCAAGGCATGAGGCATTGAAAATGCAAAGGGGTTTCACATTGCCTGGCCCAAACCCAGCCAGAGTGGGCCAGCGGCAAGGAGAGAGCCTTTCCTTCACCAGATGTGTCCAATAAGGGGCAACCTAAAACTCAGCCCTGGTGGGATCCAAGTTCACCCTTAAGCAGTGGCAGTGTTAACCATCATGCTTGGCTTCTCCAGTGGGAATGCCGCTGCTCCTGCCACATAAATCAAACCCAGCTGAGAGATCAAAACCTTCAGCAGAACCAGATGGCTGCAAATGCAGCACACAATGCACATGCTCGCCGTGCAGGCAGCCCTTGTGCAGCTCCTGCAGCAGTGGAGATGCAAGAAAAATTGTTTATTCCTGCATCCTCCCCATGTTTGTGCTGTCTGTAGGGACAGGGAGGCTGCCGCAGGGGAAAAACTGCATGTGCCAGTCAACAAGGTAAAAGCATGCAGAGCAAGCACAGAGGGGTGCACTAGACCCATAAATATCTGCAAAAACAGCCCAGAAATATCCTTTCTCCACATTTCCAGCAGGAAAAATCCTCGAAGAGGGCATTGGCACTGCATCCCACAGCATCCCTCTTCCCATGGCACTTTTAAGAAATCTCTGGCTAATCCTCCATGTCATGTGAGACTCGGAAAAAGCTGGTATCTTCAAGGACATTCATATTTCTAATTCCCTAGGTTGATGCCTATGTCATACAGCCTGGAAATCTGTCCCCCACATGTCAAAGAAAAGAGCTGTGACATTGTGGAATGTGGAAAACTAATTAATATACAAGCAATAAACAAGACAGGTAACCTAAGCATACAAACCAGCAGGTAACTTCTAGATGGCAGATTTAATGTATGACATTTTCTCAACCTAGCAAGGGCCAGTGGCACCCAGGGAAGGTACAACCAGCTGGAGAGACCTGTCTGTGCAACTGCCTGGTGCTGTGCCACCCCTGCCCCCTCACAGCCTGTGTGGGGCTGCTCTTCAGCAAGGGTCATGCACCCTGGAAAGAGCATCTTTGAGAGAGGGACACCAAGACACATAGACCTGTTCCTCCCTTCCCTGGATGTCTCTTTCTTTTGATTGTGATCCATAGGAAGGAACAAGCAAGGGCTTGTGCTGACACAATGATGGATGGCCCTGGGCAGAGGCTGCTGTGAGGGATGAGTGACAGCCTCCCAGGACAGAGAGCTCGTGGAAAGCAGCCCAGTCTGCCAAGCTCCACTGCTGAAGAGGTGGAGCTGCACTGCACAGTGGGGACCACTCACAGGCAGCTTGATTTCAGCAGTCTGAGGCCACTGGAAAAGCACTTTCTGGGAAATGCAAGATGTACGGAGAGCTTCAGCTGTGCCTCTGCTCAGAGCAGCCATCAGCAGGGACATGGGTGCATCACACAGCATGATCTTGTCAAGGGAGGTGACAAGCAGGCTCACATAACCCATGGTTGTTCACCAAAGATGGGTTGTAGGAGCTCACAATCCTTTGTGATAGCTATAGAGCACCATCAATGTCTAGTTCACTGTGTGCCAAACACTGTGCAGCCTTTTTTAAATAAATATAAACATGATCTTTTAGGAACAGGCAAGTATTCACAGAGAGCGTGGGGATGGCATTGATTTACTAACAGCTGAAATTTCAATTCAGATTGATTTCCATTAAACATGCCAAAGGATATGGGGGTTTTATGGTTTTTTCCTGAAAATAAGCTCTCCATGTCATGCGAGATCTAAGAATTCACGAAGAAAAAGAAATAACTATGCTTCAAATTTATTTACTTCACATTTCATTTCAAAGCTATTTAACCTGTTATACACAGGAACTGCTTCAAACTTTATTTCTTTTTTACCACTTTCTTCAGAAGTTCACTTTCTTTTTTCAGTTTTAGCAAAGCAAAGAGCACTTAAAGAATGAGGGATCTTTTCTAACTCTTGAATGATACTAAAAAGAAAACAGAATAAATTGACCCATACCCCATACCTTTTTTCCTCCCACCTGTGAACAAAGAACTTACACGGGAGTCCCCAGAATCCAGCCCACATCTGTCTGCTAGAAGAGCATCTCACTTATTTACCCACTTTCTGTACTTCAACAACAACAAAACAAAATCAGAATTTCCACACAAAGCACTCTGCAGTCTTGGAGAGCTGAGCCTGCTCAGGAGAAAAATAAGTAAATTTACAAATAAAGATTTTTTTTAAAAAAAACACATTCTGAATCTGCCATTTCCAGATATCTTTGGGCTTGGTGAATCACTCTTACATTGCAATGCCAAGGGTCACAAGCTAAAAAGCTTGGGACAGGGCTTGATGAAAGATAAAAACCAGTAGCAGTTTCACCAAAAGCATTTGGGTACCAAGACTGAGGGATGATTTTTTGCCAAAGGAATCTTGTCTCACCTGCAAAATGCCATTCCTGCCCTCACCAGCAAGCCAGGAAACAACACTTGGAGTAGGGCAGCAGCACCACCCTCCCTTGCTTCCCAGCAGAGCTGCACAGGAGGGACCCTGGTCCTTGAGGCTGTCACAGTCTGTTTGTGGATGCTGGTGGTTTTTTCCTGTCTGGGAACAAACAGATTTGTTCTTGTTCATTATTCTGGAGCAAGGAGTACATGCAATTTCTCACCCACCACCAGAACCTAAGCCTCTAACATGGGACACCCAGGGTTCAACAGCTCTAGAAAATTTAGAGGGAGAAGAGGGTGGTTTCTGGAATAGAAATCCATTCTTATGTCTTACCTGATTATTCAAAAAAATATTCCTGATTCATGCTTAATTCAACTCTGCCAGCACTCCCCCAAAGCCAAGTGATCTCCAGGCCCCACTCTTTAGTGCAGCTACTGTAGGCTGAAAACCCAAGCCCTGCCCAAGCAGCATTTTTCTGAGCTGCTTTGCAAACATTTGCCATACATTCATTACACTTACAACAACCCTACACGCTCGTTTCTTAAAGCACTGCCAAAGCCATCTGCAGGGGAACTCCAGGCAGGCAGGTACGGGAATACAGAGCTTCCTGCTTGTCTAGAATTCTACAGCACTTTTCACTCTGAATTCCCATCTGTTGCACCTTGTCCTCAATTTTCAGGACCAGTCTGAGACATATTGAATATCCATATGGTACAAATATACTTAGTGGAAAACCATAACACATCTTAATTATCAACACCATCACTTCAGAAGGACACAGCCAAGTTTATGGTAAGATCCTATTACAGCATTAAACACAGATAGCTCCCGTACAGCAGGAAAGGAAGAGAAAATAGGTAGAAACCAAGTCATTTAATCGAAAATGCACTACCTGATTGAAAAAATCTGTTTCTTCAGCAGCTCTTTGGGCACAGGTTAAGTTAATGAAAAGAAGGTTTGCAGAGTACATGTGTGCCTCTTTAGGCGACAGTAATCAGGCCGAGGTGCATTTCCTGGGGATTGGGAGCCAGCTGAGAGGAGCTGTCATGCCTCGGGTCATTAAGCGCAGCCAGCCGCTTATCGGCTGCACCACTGCCATTACTGCCAGTGCCCCTCAGCAGAAAAAAAAGAGGCCTGTCCAGCTCAAAGAGGGAGAATCCAGGAGATTTTGCCCCTTCTGCACCATTTGTGGAGTTCAAGGGATGTCACGAATCTGAGTGCAAACCTAGGTGACAGAGGAAACCACCCCACTGATGCTTCTTGCAGTATATGGTGACAACACAGTTTGCAAAGCTGGGGTTTTCACCAAAATCAGCAGAGCAGTTTGCTACACTGAGGAATCCATAGGCATCCTCTTATTTCCCTGTAGCCACTGGAAAAGGGCATTTGCTTTCACTGTCCTACGGTCAGAATGACATGGTTTGTTCATCTGTGAGTTTGTTCCCTTAAAAAAGTGCTGTAAGATCCCTCGGGAATGGTCTAGGAGAGGCAGCAACTGCTAGTTTAACTATGCTCTTTTAGTAAATACCAGAGTAGATAGACATAAATGCACAGTGTTTAAATAGCAACAGCCCTAAGGCACAAGTAAATCATCTTTATCCTCTTTTAACTAAATGGTTTCTGAGGGGTCGGGAGGGTTTTGCACATAAACATGTATCTTAACAAATATTCAGCAGAACCCTTTGAATTTATGTCCTGATCATGCAAAGAGAAAAAGGAGTCTTCCAACTCCCAACACCTTCAGAGACAAAAGCAAGGGCGAGCACAAGGTTGCACAGTAGGAAAGCTGCACTTGGCACAGAAGATAAATGTGCTCTCTGGTCCCAGAGTGGGTCCCACTGAGAGCAGGGACCTGCCAGGGACACAGCATAGCAGGGTGGCTCCTTGCCATGGTGTGTGAAACGTGCCCAATCTGCAGATGGTATCAGCACTTGTACTCCTTGTCTATCAGTGTGAAATCTAACATGATTTACAGCCCAAACATCACTCTTCAGGCTATAATTAAGCAGAAGTCTTGTTGCTGGTTTGCAATCTGATTTTAGGAAGGGGAGTGATGAGATTGTGGCTGGAGTCTCCAAGTAGCTTTGATGGGAGCATATTCGCATCACATAATCATATCCCAAAACTGCAAGAACAGCTTCTTAAACCTCCAAGCCCATTTACACTGAGCCTTGTTCATCTTTCACCATGTTTGTATTTATCTTTAGAAAGTAAAATGATGCTTCACAAACAAAATTCTAATGACTAGTACTTAAACAACCCATTTGATCCTGCAACCCCCCTCAAGCATTTTCCTCACTCCCACCACTCCCAGCCCAGACTCTCAAAGCATGAAGAGGTGCAGCACCTACTGCTCTGCAGAGGGGTGCTGGTGCCACCCCGTGATTCAGCCTCAGCCTGGGCTGCTCTAATAGAAATTTCTCTGCACATCTACAGGTATTCACCAGCTCTTCAAAGTGTTTGTCTGCATTTCCTGCCCCCCCACTCCCCACTTCCCTAGGGAAGCTTGAAGGAGAAATGTTTTGAAGGAAAAACACCATGGGGATGTTTGGAACAGGACAAAGGTCATCTAACACTGAGCCTTATTTCTACCCTGCAAAGAAGCAGTTGCCACACGTCTGTGGTTTCCTGGAGGTTGCAGCAGGTCTCACCTCTGCCAGAGGAAGGCTACTCTCACATGCATCCCCAGTCTAAAGACTACTGAAATTATCAAGTAGCACCAGTGGCCAGGATCAGGCAGGGAGATGTTAAATAGATGCTGAGTCCCCAGTGAACCGTGGTGCAGAGTGAAGCCTTTCAAATGCACGTAGTGCCAAGAATGAATGAACATCTCAACAGAAGGAATTATATGATCTGAAATGCCATCAAGTCTAAAAGTCTTCACAAACATGAAGGCACATGGAGATTTTAAAATGTGGGTGCAAGCAAAAAGGAAGAGAGGTGAAAGAGATCTTTGTCTTTTGCAATCCCTGGCTCCAGAGCACTGTGTGTTTACCAGCCCTGTTGCATGCAGTCTCTAGCCTTGTCCCACAAAATCTGAGTGCAGCCCAGTGGTCCCTCAAAACTCCTGGCGTGAATTATCTGTCCTTCAGGAAAGCCTGCTGATAAATCTGTCACTGGAACCCATTTTCTTTCTGGTCTCAGTAATTGTTATAGTGTCTCCCTGTGCCCGTGATGGCTGGGTTTCTCATTAGCATCTCAGTGAGCTGAAAGATGTGTAAACAGGTGTAGCTACAGAATTTCCTACTGGGTACACATCTGAGGAGGCTCCTAAGCATAAATTACTCTTTCTAAAGTCAGTTTTAAATCATGCTCACTAACAGTCATCTCCTGCCCTTGATCATTGCTCCTAGGATGGCAATAGGAATTTCACATATGGTTTGAGTGAAGCAGGAGCCCTTCAATGGCTCCACATCCACCTGTTTCAGATTGTATCATAGGTATGTGCTTAAGCATTTCATTAACAATTCCCTTTTTTAATGTTAACCCAAGCCATGCTAACTCTACACATGCATCTGGATGTTTGCAGCAGAAATGCAACTTGCACCCAACCTGACACATTCCAGAGGCAGCAGAGTGTGAAGCTGGTGGGTGAGCAAGGCAGCTCTGAAATATTCCTCCTGAGAGCAGGATGTTTTCTTCTATTTAAATGAAATGAAAACTCCGTGGATGTATGATGTGCAGTTTTAAAGATCCAGCCCTAAATGTACAGATCTGGAATATCATCATCCCCTCCCAAACACACTCTGCTCAAGGATCTCAGCTGCCTTCCAAGGCTATATCCGTGTTACTGCTTTTTCCTCATCAAAGCAGAACTGCACCCCACCTCCTTTATTTTGTGAGCTGGGAGGGTCCTTGCTATTTCACAATTGCTTTAGGAAAACCAGTACAGTGCCTGTGATGGAAAGAACCACCCATCACTGCACCTTTGTTCCAGGAGCAATGCTATCCAGCAGCACAGCTCCAAAGTCTGACTGGGAGCTGAACAGGTTTTAGCATGTTTTTTCATCTCATTTTTTCTGTCTCCTTTCAGTTGGAAGCTCAACTGTCAAGATTAAACCATCCACCTGTGTGGCATACCCCAGCATGGCTGAACTTGATAGATCTGCACAGTTGGATTCTGCAGCAAAGATCACAGATCTGAGACATACACTTTGGGAATAGTCTACTAATCTTTCCCCCCTCCACTCCTCCCCACACAAAAGAAAAAAACCCAAACCCAAACATGTGTTTTTCCTCGTGGTGCTTTCTTTTTAAGGTATCTCCTGTCAGCAATGTTATGATAGGAATTCTCAGGGAATTCTGAAAGGGAAACCTTTGAAAAACTACATTGCTGTTGGTATCACACACACAATATTGCAGCAATTGGGGACAGAGATGTGTAAAATATTATTTGCAACGGGGAAAATAAGAGAAAAGTCAGCTATGCAAGACACAGGTAGGGTGTTCCAAATCTGAAAACTCCAAACACAGTTTGAAAATAATGAAGAATTCTGCAGAAAAAGGAACAGAACTGCAGGAATTGTGCAGGGTGAAGTGGACTCAAACACCAGGTTGTGCTGCAGAGAAGCCCAGAGATGAAGGAGGTGAGGGCCTCTGTACAGATGATTTAGTGCTTATGAATTTTAGGGTAAGATATACACCTGTAACTGCTGCCCTCCTTCATGGGAAAACACGACAGAAAGGACAAAAACTACTCAAGGACTTTAAACTCCTCCTGAGAGGAGCCTTAACATTCATCCTTCTCCAAGGTCTGGCCTTGGAGTAACACATATTTCTCAGCATTTCCTCCACAAGGTGTTTTCTTCCTGTTATTCTCAGTGTTGTTACCACACCACCTGCTATTCAGTTTTAGTTGTAAAATCTGCTGCATTCAAGCCCACCTTCAATCCTGTGTTATAATGCTCCATGGCATCGAGTTCTGTATCCGATCTCCTTCCATTCCTCAAACTGGGCTGCTGCCCCTTTATCTTTTATTCTTACTTCATCTGTTGAACAAATGTCACAGCCACAGTTATTAGAAATATTTGAACCTGACAGCTGCAAATACTCAAAGACAGATATACGTGCAGAGAACTATAATTAGTTGGAGCATTTAATTTTGTTTTCAAATCACTGAGATCCAGTATTGGAATCTCTGCAGACACAGACAATCAATACAGACAGTGTGACTTAGTGGGCTTTACGGTCATTTATTTTCCATGTATGAAAGGATAACTAATATACCCTGCCTACAATGACATATATTGTATTGCACAAGAAGGATTTTGCTTCACTAAAACTCAGACCTGGATACATCCATTCATACCAACTTTAGCAGTGATACCACACTGACTGCAGCAGTCAAAAAATCACCCCTGAGTGAGCAGAAACTACAGGCTTGGGCTGAAAAAAAATTAGTGCATAATAATTACTTAGTGATTGCTGCAGGGTGCACTAAAATCATCAGCTGGAATCTCTAATGTTGCCTAAAGTAGGTATCTCTCATCACTCCAGTCTTATGGAAGGTCAAGGCACAGAAATACACCTTTTGCTGAAGGCAAAGAGATGAAGTTTGAGTCTACAAGCCCCAGCCTCACATCTCATTATTCAAAGCAATTCAGAGTTCCTTGGTATTGACAGTAAATAAATGTTTCTGATTTTTTGCACTTCTTGCAGTTTGATTTCTCTGATTGGACGCAGTCTTCTCCAGAGCTTCAGACCACCACCCCACAACCCTCTCCATACACAGTAAATCCAGAAAATTTATCTTCTTCCCTTCTCCTACGGCCAAAGAAGCAGCAGACATGCTCAGAGCAGCATCTCTCCAAATTGCCCATCTTCAAATAATTCCAATCAAACTTAGGAGTAGATCCCAGTTTCCTCTCCCAATTCAACACATTCTTCTCTTTGCTGTTCTCTGAAGAATCCTTCCAGAGCTAGGATATCACAAGTAAATATCTCATAATCTCTGTTTCTGCATCCATGACTGATGTAGCTGTGTGGGTTGTGAATGTTGCTTAGGGTTTCTAATTCTGATATTAATTCATTTATTTGAAGAGAATACAGTTGAAGTAATAAAATGAAGAAGACAAAGAAGCAGCAGCCTATAAAATCATTATACTCTGGTAGTTTTATTGATAAGGATTAGGAGAAATAGCAGGAAGACAGAGAAGGAATAATATTTAGTTCAGATAATAAAATTATATGAGCTGCCATATTCATAATGTTAAACAAGACCTGAGGGAAGCTTAACTTGAAAGATTACACAGGTGGATTCTTTTCCTTTAGAGAACATGAAAGATTATTGTAAATGTCTTTTTACACAGCTGCCTCTTCAAACACAGTCACAAGAAATTAGCCAAAGGCCCATTTTTCACCACATGGTCTGTCACACAGCAGTGTGGGGATGGAGCCTTATTGCTGCCCCTGCTCAGAGCAGGGCTCAGGGATGCTATTCTAGCACATCAAAAGCTTGAGGGGGTTGTGTTGCACCAGCTCCTTGCCCCTGTCCTGCACCCCATGGCTTAAGCGTCACAGCTTGGCTCATAGGGCACCACAGGCATCCCCAGCTGTGGGGATCATGTACTGATGGACAGGGCCAGGGGATAAATGTGCAATGATATATCAAGATAAATCATGTACCCACTGCTCTTGGAACAGGCATTTGGGTTCTACAGGCAACCAGGTAATACCTGCAGGTAAGGGGTCTTTCTTTTTCCAAGAAAAGGAGCACCTACAAATAAGGCACAAATGAGGAGAGGGAGAAAACAAGTCTCCATCCTCCATCCCCTCCCAAAGATGCTGCTGCTGCTGGCTGCTAGTGGGTTTAATTCATTTAACAATCTAATCCTGGTTTAAATTAGCAGTTTGCCCCCAGAGACTCGCTGCTCAGTAACCCACTTTTCTGGGACCACATTCTGTTAAAATGCTCCAGCAGAACTCTCTTTAGGTTCTGGTCCTTGGTTTAAAAGTTGTTCAGTGATACACCAAGCCTGGCAAGCAAGCAAGTCTCACCTAATCTGAGAGATGATGCTTACAATTTAAAAAATAAGGTGGAGAAAAATAGCAACATTTCTTTCCTAGAAACAGGAGGCACTCCCAAATAGTCCTTGCTCTGGGCTTGGGAATTTGTTTTGATTTTTACCTTGATGTTCACTCACTTTAAGCATGAAGATCCAAAGCCTATATGAGAGCAATAACCATTCCAAGACATTTACAAATGACCCTCTTAACTGTTTATGAGACATTATCTGAGGTAAAGCAGAGTAGGAGAAATAAACTTGAAGTAGGAAGAGCTGGCTTGCCTCCCAGATGGAGCATGATAAAGCACCAGTGTCAGTGTTTCTTCTCAGTTTTATGGCAGCCTTTAACTGCTTGGTGTTTAGGATTTTTTATCAGAAAACGGAAAGAAGAAGGAATGGATCCAAAGCAAAGAGGTTTTCACAAACAATATTCTCCAAATGACTTTATTGAGCAGATACTGTGTTATCTGGCTATCAAGATAACACCATTTAGTTTTTTACTTGCCACAACAGCCTGCTGCTCAGATTCCCAGTCCTGGGTTGTACAAGGAATTCCTGAGCACAGCAATAAATTTTCAAAGGGATCTGGATGGCCCCACTGCTTCTTTCCTATTAGAAAATATCCTGAACAAAGTTAATCTCTGGTCAGATTTACCTCATTAAATTGATTTCTATTGTCTCTCCTAAACAGTGTGCTACTTTTCGGTTCCCATATTTAGAAAAGCTCTCTGGATTTTGTTCATCTCGCACAAAAGTTTAATGAATGGCCCTTCATGGAACCCTGGGAATGGAATACATTTGTTACATAGAAAACTCTCCTGGAAGTTGAAATTGCATGAAAACTGCCTCACTTCAACTTTTTCTTAGCCTAATGCAGAAATAAACTTAAATCACAGTTTTTACTGCCCCTTCAAAACATTTTCAGCATTACTTTGAGGAAGGAGGAAAGGTGAAACCTCAGTTGTTCCAGTTTGTTCAAATTTTGAAATGTAAGATTCAAATCAGAGCACCCATGCTGGGTTTGGAGGAAAGGTAAACAGAAGTGGAGGGCTCTCAACAGGGATTTCTGCTTTTAACCATCTGCTTTAGGCAGCTCCTCAGCAGGGAAGAGCCGAAAATGTGCAACAGGCCCCAAATAAAAAATCATATCAATGAACCAGTGGCATTCGGTTCAGAAAGCACACCTTAGTTTGCTATTAAAAGAAAAGACAGTAAGGCCTCACATTTACAAAGCTGGTGGTTGGTCTTGACTCCTTTCTATTGCCTATTCCTTGGTTATGAATTAGTAAAGCCATCCATCTACATCATCCTCCACAGAAGAGACAACCAGTCATGCCTAGGGGAAAGAAAAAGTAAGTAAATACTCCTTATTAGGCAACAGAACACTCTGTAAAGAAATTATGCTCATTGTATTGGATATATTGGATTAAAAGCTTCCCAGTTTTATGAAAACTTTATTGAAATGGTTGTCAAATTCACAGAATGAACAGAGTTTTGACAAAAATGTCTAATTCCATTTAAATAATATTTTTCTCATGCTTCTGCAAAGAACTTGGAAACGTGTAAAACAAAATTGATGAAAGAAATCCAGCAAATGGAAGAAAAAGTTAAAATACTTCAGAAATAGAAAACTTAAGGTCATACTTTACACAAACAGAAAGTTTGGCTTCTCCAGGACACCAGTGATTACAACACCTCTATCATGCGCCATGAAATGCCAGCAGGACTACGGGATGGGCACTGGGAGGAGCAGAGCTGAGGGAGGTACTGGAAAGATCTCTCATGTTCTCAGGCTGAAGCTGAATCAGTTCATGAGGACAGAGCCAAAGAGCAGAGGAAACTCCATGTCTCGGCACCCATGGAGCCAATTTTTGTTTGGATTCAATATCACAGGCTTCTGCCAAGTCCAATGAAAATTTATCATCAGCTCTCTAAAAACTGGTGTTCTCCTTATCCCTAATTGATTGATTTGGTTTAGCTCCCTCAGACCGAGCTACTGTTCAGAGGCTGAAGAGGAAACGATTTCTCTTAGAGAATTTACCTGAAGATAAAGCGTTTCCTGGACTGTTCCAACACACAAGGAGCTGGAGAATGGAAGACCCACCCATTCCCAGGTCATTAACTCTCTCAGCTGCTCTGCTGTGTGACACGGCCCCATGGCTGATGCTCCCCCTTCCCCTGGGTAAACTGCACCCTTCAGAGCAGCATCCTCCCTGATTTCTGCCAGGACAGCTGAGCTCAAGCTCTGGTCCAACAGCAGCTGGTTTTAGCTCTGTGGGGCTGCCTGAAGTGAGCTGTGTGCTCTGTAGCTCCTGGCAGGCTCTAGGTGAGGCACAGGCTGCCCCGGTGGACACACACAGAGCCCACAGAGCAATGGGACTGGGATTCCCCAGGGGTCCCTCTCTGTGACAGGGAGGCAGAGCTACTGCTCCAGCCAGGCACCAGATGCTGGAAATCCTGGACAAATATGTAAAATCCCCTGATTCCACTGGTATAAAATTTCCAGGCAAAAAAGAAGACGTGTCCAGGGAAACCACGCAACAGCCTGAACTTCAAGCTTTCAGTTCCAGGGATTTCAGAAAGCCCTGAATCAAAATTTCCGCTAACACCATTTAAAAATACACCCTCCCCAGCCAGCAGGAACCCAAGTGAAGAGCTAAGAATTACTTGAGTCCACAGCAAGTCAAAAAACCTCCTAGCTAGGTCCTGAAGGATCAGAATGGTTTTGGTGATCGAAGAGAGAGAAAAGTGATGCCACCCCTGCAGAGGTGGGACTTCCCTGTAGACATATGATCCTGCAGGATTTCTCATTTCCCCCCAAGCCCAACCTCACCAGCACACCACACATTTTAACTCACTCCAGCTTCTCTCACATTGAACTAGAGCTAGTCTAAGTCTTATTACAGCATTACTGGGTTTATACTTGCAGCATGTTTGACCATGTTTTTATTTTTTTGTTTTCACCTTCTAGATGCATTTTTCTCTAGATGAGAATAAAATTCATGGAAATGCTCGTATGAGCCACCTCTTCAAGCTGAAATGACTAGAAAAGTTCATTTATTGAACTTTTATGTACAAGGAAAAAGTAGTTTTTCCAAGTCCAGCCATCCAGTAAGATGTTAAGAACCAAATTTCTCTGAGAATTTAAATTGCAATTCCGCTGCTCTCATTATTTACTGGCAGAATAAAACATAGCATCTAAGAGTGAGGCAGGCAATAAATCCTTACACTTAGCACAATTCCATTCCAAGCAAACCCCACGACCTGCACTACTTGTGAGTACAGCCTAATGGCTGCAAACATTATTTTAAGCGTTAGCATGTCTCCACTGAGAAAAAAAAAAAAATGAAATGCTTTATTTGAGATCTGTGAGTCTGCTGTGAGCAGGGTGGTGCCTCTATAAAACCTGTCACACTGCCCAGAGCCCATTGCTTGGGTACCAAAAGCACAATGGCTCTGTTAATGCAGATAACTCATTTGGAGCAGCAACACACTGTCCATTTTGCTGCATTTGGCTGGCTGTTAGCTTGTGTAGGTCTGGTTTGAGGGTATCTGCACCACAAACCTCTGCACAGATCAGATGTCTTTCCCAGACTAGACATCTTTCCCAACAGAAGAAAAGTTAACCTCAGCAAAAAGGAAAAAATATTGAAAATCTATTTCACAACATAGAGCAACTTTACAATTTTTCATTCACATCATCCAACACAAGGATTTTTGGACATGGAAGTGTTATTTCCCATTTGCCTCTTAGAGGAAAAGGAAAGGAGAGCCCATGATGTTCAGTGTGCTGCTCATGGATTAATATTGAGAAGAGCAACTTGTAAAATAAAAATGGGGTCTTAAAAAAATAAATAGTTTGACAAGGAAATATTTGAGCTGTCTAAAACAGATTTATTTATACTTTTTGGCAAAGATCACATATTAATTGGGGTTATTACTCACATGAGCCTGGAACTATATAATATTATCCAATAATATAGAGAATCTGACACCAAAACATGTCCCAGCACACATTATATTTGCATTTGCCAGACATGGAATCCCGTAAATTGCTGTCTGATAAAGGTCTGCAGTTCAATGGACAAGACTTTAAACAATTTGCAGGGGATTATGGATTTCGACATACAACATTCAGTCATGGTTATTTGTAATCAGATGGTCTAGTGGGAAAGGGAATTAACCCTCCTAAGCAGAGCCTGGCCTGAGGCTCTGTTGAGCTTGAGAACAGCCCCCAAACCTGGGCCATCCTCCACAAGAGCCTGACAGCCTCAGCTATTCAAACCTCCAAAGGAAGGTGAAGCTGATCTAGATGTCTGTGAAGATAAGGCACAAATCATCTTATAGCATCAAAGATCCAAATGCTGGGATGTACAATTTACTGCATGCATGAGGCTATTCAGGGACAAAGGAGATGGAGATTTTATGGCAGCTGCTCATGTTTCCCATAAAATTCAAAGCTCACACGGGGAGACTCAGGAGAAAGCAAGGAGTAATTGCAACTTATTTTTCAGGGAAACAGGCACCTGAACTGGAAAAGGATACAGCAAAACCACTGCAGGACTGAAAAGAAGCAATAGGGATGGAAATGCTCCGCGGGGCACAAGCCCAAATACCCAGAATTCCTGAAAGATTCAGTGAGCTCTGATACAATAGTCACCATGACCACGCTCCCTACCAGGACTGCAGCACACATGGGGCATAGTGGAAAAGTTTCTGGCTTGTTAGGAAAAGGGAGGGTTGGGTAATCCTTCACTGGCGCCTAATGCTGCAGAGTGGGAGCTGATCCCAGTCAAGGTGCCTCAGGCAATGCCACCTCTCTGCAAGAGAGATGCTCACCCTCCCTGGGGCACCTTTTTTCTAGGTCATGTTCAAGACTCTGAGGAAAAATGTCATGGAGCTCTCCATTTTTTCTCATGCTTCATTTGGTTTAACCTAGGCTGGGTCTTGTGGACATAGTGGCTCCACCAAGGGGGTGGTCGTGGGGAAATGGGGACAAACCTCACCTTGGAGAAGCACAAGCTTGCTAATGAAATGAAATGGCATGAAATCACAGTTCAAGGCAGAAAGACCAGCTCTTGGGCTCGAGTTTTGAGTTCAGTTGTACTAAACCTCTGTTAACAGTCATAGTTAGGGACTGCAGATCATTGCCAGGAACACATGCAAAGAATCCAGTAAAACCCACATGTGCCAAGGTTTAGAATCATGTCATCATGGAACATTTCAGGAAAGAATGCATTTAATGGGATGAAATAGTAGAAAAGGAATTAAAGCAGGTGTTGCTTTCACACAAGTCTCTGCACACATTGAGGGCAACAAGAAAAATACAAGATGGACCTGGATGTGGAGGTGCACTTGGAAACAAGGACTCTGATCTAACTACCTTAGACAATCTTTGCCTTGGTCCACTGTCTTGGAGCTGTAGTAAAGAACAGCAAAATATAGCCTTGAATATCTTGAATGTCAGCTGAACACCAAGGTTATACTCAGTTCCTCCCAAAATTTCCACAGGATCATTCTTTTCCCCCTCTTTCTATGGAGAGTACTGAAAACCACTTAAAAGAGTGTATGCTGAATGTGTGCAATTAGGCCAAAGCTTTCCAAGTGAACTGAGTGCTGGCAAAACAATCCAGGCAGAGAGCATTGGGAATTGCTCTGGTCCATTTAGTCGGAGTAGAAGAGCACCACATCAGTAGTACAAACAGCCCTACGTCCCACTGCCAGGAATCTCTGCTGGGCAAGGAAGGAAAAGAGAGAGAGGCTCAAAAGAAGCCATGCACATGCTTACACTCCATGCTTTGGCAATATCTGGTTCAAGATATTTTCATCTTTTTCAAGAGCAAAGCAAGTGTTAAACAAAAGACACTCACTTTTTTCCAGTGGCAAAATCATCTCACTTAACTTCTGCTACTAGATTGCAATGTATACACATTTGAATCCTCTGATGTGAGAACTGGTCCTGTTCACTAGGACAGCTCAGATTTGGATCATGGCAGGGGGTCAAATAAAACAATAAGAAATTAAAGTATATCCTGAGAAATAGAAACTGTATCCTTTTATTATCTGATAACGAAATTAATCTAGTATAAGAGATGCCTGGAATTACTCTTGACAGCTACCAACAACACCTACAACAGCTACCACAAAGCATTTTTAAATGGGATACAATGACATCCATTTTACTGATGGGCTCCCGAGGCAAAAAAAGAGGCAAGAAGTGACAGTCCACACATTCATCCTGGAGAGCAACTGAATCTGGGGGCTTTGCAGGTGTAAAACGACCACAAAAGATTGACACATCCTCCTCAACTTACCAGAGCTCCATGGAAGTTTTCTGGAGAAAAAACACCTGTGTAATTTCTACAGCGTCTGTGCTGGGAATGAGACTATGTCAGTATAAAATTAGTATGGGAGACAGGAGTCAAGCCTCGTAGGTAAAAGCCTTGAAATTTTTGTCTCTGATCCGCCTGTCAGCATGAAAAACAAAATGGTCAACTGGCATGAAATTCAGCTTTGTAGCTACTTTTGGCTAAAAATGTGAATTTATAATAAGGAATACTACAGCTATTAAATGATTAATGTAGCTCTTCCGAGTAGTCACACAGATGGTGCCACTTGAGGGGTTTTTAATACCATTTGAGATTTTCACTGGGACTTTAAGTTTTCCTGACAAATGACTCAAGCTTTCATGAAATAATTCCATTATATAGAAATGGCACTAAGGAGAAGTGCACACTTCTCAGTCATCCACATGCTTGGACAGGGGTGACCTTAGTCCTGCCTGGACCAGTGCTGGCCCCAGGGGAAGGCACCCAGGAGCTTTCACATCCCTGGTGCTTCCAGCCATTGCCCACCTTCTTACATGACTCTTCCTATTTGGGGCATGCAGTCAGCCTGGAACAAACACAGAGCTCATTTCCAAACTGGCTCCAACACCTGACTTCCTCATTGGTGCCATAACAGCAGGGCATTCCTCACGGTGTGCTATTCTTCTTTTTGTTTTTCTAACATTATTAATTGTCCCCATTGACAGTTCTAAAGGGTTGGTTGGGGTTTTTTCCCTCTGATAAGACAAACACGTTTGAATCAAACAAGCCTTGACAAATGCTGGAGATACACATTGCACTGAAATAATGAGGGAGCTTTTAATACAACACCACAATATGTATGGGCAAGTTGTTGCACTGGAGCAGTATGAGCTTGTCAGTGGAACGGCATTCATTGAAAGAATAGGTACAAGGAAGAACAGCAGAAAGTATTCTGCTGTACAAACATGCAGCTAAGCAAAATCTTTGGAAAAAAATAGGACACATGCAACATTGAATCATTTCTGTAAAAAACTGCCTGAAGTCAATAAAATCACCCACAATAAATAGAGATATTTCCCTGACAAAGACAAAAGCACAAATTAATTCTCAAATTTAGTCAGATCCAGATACCTAAAACAGAGGGAATTAAGAGCTGTCAATAGCTGCTGATTTGAAAACTATAAAGCTGAAATAAGTCACCAGATAAGTAATAGCGTGATGGATCTTAAAATACACAGGCTTACAGCAAATTCAGACAGACATGTACGAAGTTACACTTCCCAAACCACTCACAATTAACTTGTCTGTATTCCTAATAATGTTAATTTGCTAAAATGAGGAAAAGGAAAGCGTGACAGCCGTCCTTCACACCCATGTTTGCCTGTGTGTGCATAACATGGGCAACAGCCTTCCCAAAGAACAGGGCAGCATGACTCACACTGTCAATATAACTCCCCAACTTCATAATTAAAAGGAGGTGCCAGTTTCATGCTATTCAAAGCAGATTTTGAAGGGCAGATGCTTTCTAGCCTGACAGCAGACCTGCCTGCAGTACTGGGCAGCATGTTCCAAGCTATGTCTGTGGAGCTGAGCCATCCTGCTGGCTGTGTGACAGGAAGGTGAGGCGCTGTGAGCCTCCTCTTCCACACCATGCAGGAGCAAACCTCTGGAGCTGTGCCTGCCTGGTGCCCCTGGCACTGCCCTCTCCCTGTGTGACAGTGACAGCTGGTGATGCACAGCCCTTGGTGGGTGTTTCAGCATGAACAGGCTTGCAGGGAGCTCCTGCCCTCGCTGGAGGAGTTAGCAATGGAAAGCTGGGAGATGGGGCTTTCCAAGGGCACACCTTGTCTGGAGTTCACATAGATGTAAAATGCAAGGAGCAGTGTCACCACCACAAAACGAGAGGTGGTGGCTCTGATGGAGGGGAGGTTGGCTGCTCCACTTCAAAGGAGTTATGTGTTTGTAACCACCCAGCTCAAGAGAAGTCCTGGCAGAATGAATGGATTCTGCCTGAGGGAGCTCCTCTCCAGCACACTGACCACAGGCATTAGCCATCCCTAAGCAAGTGCAAGTGGTGATTTGCATTGAGTCCTCCCAGGCTGGTTTGATTGGACCAGAGGGCTCCAGCGTGATGTGATCCTGATCTGATTCTGATCTGATCCTGCTGGTTTTGTGCCTTCAGGAGGAAGGTCATGCTCTGCCATCATGATCAGGGTGATTCTGAGTGTGACCTGGCTGCTGCTGCTCTGAGCCAGGGCTCAATCTCCCGTCCCAGCCCAGCTCCCCTGCCTTCATGCAAGACACAAGAATCTGACCTCCAGAGACACTTTCTGGAGGACAGAGATCATCATCCATAGGCTACAGAAGATGTGATCTTGCCCTTGGGCATTTACCTGCTCCAGCATGTCGCTCCTGTCACTGATAAGGCACATCTGGATCCTCCTCACATGCTGAAGAAGGAGGAAGGCAAAAATCCCACTGGTGAGACTTCCAGTCCAGCATTGGCACAGCAATCCTGGAGGGAAAGGGCTTGTATGGAGCCAGCTGCCCCACTGCCACCACCCAGGGCTCCCAATCACCTGCTTGCTCTTGCTCTTGTTGCTGCAGGCACTGCTGGTCAGAGGAAGATGATAGCTGCAACCCAACACAGAAATAATTAACTGAGGGGCACCGAGGTGAACATGCCATGATGATCAAGAGCCTGCAGCCTGAGGCAGCCCAGCGTGTCAGGAGAAGGGAGCAGCATCCCTGCGAGAGCTGCCACTCAGCGCTCTCATTTGTGGCGGCTAGGCATCCCACACCGGCCCGCCCTCCGCCCGCTGTCAGGAAACAGCTCCGAGTGGGAATTTACACCGGGAGGAATTAACAGCCTGCCCTGGGCTGCGAGGAGGCGTTTCGGGTTTCACGGCTGCCGATGGATGATGGGAGCCGAGTGCTGCAAAGGGGCACACCGAACCTCACAGCATCCCGCAAGCTGCGGGAGGGCTCCGGGGGAGCGCTGCTGGGCAGGGCTTCTCCAGCTGCCCACACCCCGGGACTCTCCCCCAGCCGCCAGCTCAG
Source organism: Phainopepla nitens (assembly GCA_013400175.1). NCBI lineage: Eukaryota > Metazoa > Chordata > Aves > Passeriformes > Bombycillidae > Phainopepla > Phainopepla nitens. The sequence goes on from VXBQ01006691.1 coordinate 1,337,750, forward strand.
CATCGATAATCCCGCGAATGGCCACTGGGGTTTAACTTCTCTGGGTGAAAAAAGACTCAAGACAACGAAATAGCATGATGGTATCTCTGCAGCAGCTCAGCAAGTCCTGCTGCCCAGGAAGGAGGGAAGAAGCAGCTAGTGTCTCTCTTTTCCCTGGGATGGAGAGGAGCTGACAAAAGCTCTGGAAGAAGAAAGGTAAAGCAGGTCAGAAACATTGTTGGGTCCAGGAAGATGCAGGAGATGGGAAAGGAGCACCAATGACAGCGCAGGCAGGTCATGGGGACCGGTGTGTGTCCTGCGGGACACGAGGACACCCCACAGGGACAGCCCTTCTGATCCAGCTCTGTGAGGAGCACTCCAACCACTCCCTCACGGCAGAACACTGGCAGGGAAGAGGCTGGAAAGATGTTTAGGGGAAAGCAGAGGACCATGGTAAGGCGCTGGGATAGAGAGCTCAGGCTGAGCTCTAAGGAGAGGAAAGCAGAGACAAACACATCTCACTCAGCTGGGGGATAGCAAAGGGCACATCATAGGAGCCTGAAAGTATCTGGAGGTTGTAAACATCAAGGAGGGAGAGAAATTATCTGCAGTTGTATAGAGGGCATAATTAAGAGTAATGGGATGAGATTAGGAAGGGAAGGGTTTAGGCTAAATATCAGGAAACATTTCCCAATGATGAAATGCGTTAGGCTGCTGAATAATCCTTCCAGGGAAGACAGGGGAGCATAGCAGTGTAGATGGTTATGACTGCCCATGACTAAAGCCCGGGCTATGTGCTGCCAGGTATAATGGATAATGTAATTTTTGTCTCTGGCCTCCAAGGTTATTTCCTTTCCATCTCTACAGGAGGAATACCTTATCAAGAAATGCGTGCTTTGAACATGATGCTCCTTTTGTCAGAGACAAAGAGGCTCCCAGTTCCCAGCCCTGCCAGGAGTGTCACTGCAATCAGTGGATTAGGGATGCACCCTGCTCTGCTGGTCACACCTCTTGCCTCTAGGGCATAGTCACTTCTCCCAAATTCCAACCAAAACAAATACAACCTGCACTTTAAAAAAAAAAATAAAAAAAAATTAAAAAAAAGTGGAGCTGGTTTATTTTGCATTGATTTTCAATTTGCAGTTAGATAACATGAAATGTATAATAGTAAAAGAAATTACCCAAATGAAGTGCTAGAAAATAGAGAATGGAATCATTGCAAGTTTGCAGCAAATTTCCTTGTTCTGCCTTATTTGTCATGACTCAGATCCAGACTGACAGCATCAAAGTCTCCTTCAGTCACATCTAGGAAGCTCTTGTACCCCACAAAATCTACACCTGTCCAGAAAACAGGATTTTTGGTCATTTCCATGGGAGGTTTCCCATTCAGACCATAATGAGGAAGAATCAGTCGTCCAAATGAGAGGAAGGCACACAGAAAAGCCATCCACTGAGATCTGACTCACTGCATTTACATTTGTAATTAGGGGGCTGGAAATGCCCACAGCAGCGTTTGGTGACAGAACTAGAACAATATCACCTTTCATAGCTCTTGAGAAGAGCAGCAGGTACAATTCCTCAGCCTCAGCGGTGCCAGTGGGGTGACAGGGTGGGACAGAGATTGAGGGGATAGAGACACAAGTTTTCTGAGGACAGGTGTGCTAAAGCTTCAGTCATACCATGTTTCTGCTGTTTATTTAGAGTGGACAGCAGGAGAGCAGCCCAGGTCTGAGCTCCAGCATTAAATGGAGATCCCAGATGCCGAGCATCGGTGATGAGGCAGTCAGGGAGAAGTAGGATTTCTGAGTTTTTCAGAGCCCCAAGGCTGGGACATGGTGGGAGGAGGAGGACTAGGGAGCTATAATAAATAAACACTCTTTAACACTGGATCTCTGTGATAATAATCCATCAAATCCTCAAGGTTTGCCCTGAGCAACTGCCCCGTTTATGTACAGTGGGTTACCTCCTTTGTACAAAATCTTTCATGCATCTTTATTTCCCATATACTGTTTCACTTCATGTTATACCTTGTAATCTTGGCTTGTAATGCAGTTTAGAGTTATTGTATGTCACATAAGGGTTGAAGTTTAAAGAAACCAAACCGCAGCTGAGTTCAGACACACTGCAGCACTGGGAGGAGCGCTTAGAAACGCTGAAGTGAACCTGCAGAATGCTTTTCCCACCTGCAGACTTCAACACCAGCAATTTCTATACGAGTGAGCCATGACCAAGGACCCCAGCACATCAGGAGGAGCAAGAACAGAAATAGCTGGAGGTTTCTCATGGCAGAGTGTTGGTGCAGCCAAGGCCAAAAGACAGCAGCAGTTCTGCAGGCACTGTTGATGAAGGCAATGAGGCTCTCGTGAAGAAGCATATCTAGTACTTCATAGTGATTTAAAACTAACAAAGATGTAACAATGTGAAAACAAAGGGTTTGCTGCCCAGGAGGGGCAGGATTGGAGGATGCAGTACCCAGCTGGTCCCTGCATCCCAGCCCATATACATCCCTCATCCCCCATCCCACTGCACGGCTGCGCTCACGGCAGCAGTTTCTCCCTCTATCAGATGTGAGTCACTGCCAGAGGCACAATGCCAGACCTGATGAACCAGAGGTCTTATCCGGTCTGGAGGATCTGAACTTCCAGTGTTTACTTAAGAATGAAGAGGAATAAACTCTGGTTTTTAAAGCTAAACATCTAAATGTACTCACTAATCTGAAGAGGTACAGTAAGCAACTGTACAAACACACCTTAAATGTTTCTTGGCAATTTTTGCAGTTCACCCAGAAAGATGTGTTGTCTTTCAAAACGTGAAAATCCAGCTTCCCTAAGTCCACAGGGAAAGTGTTCTGCTTTTCTCTTTTGCAGGAATCAAAAAGGTGAAGCAAGAAAAGCTGCAGCCGGGTATACCTTCACACAAAATACCAATCACTGTGAGCAACACTGAGACAAAAACACCTCTGCAAATGGGACATGCAGGTGGATTTTCTCTGCAGGTTGGGGGAAACAGGGCAATTAAAGTACCTGACACCCTCACCTGTAGTTCTTGATTTTATGACCAGGACCCTAAGCCCATACTTCTCCCCAATAACCACCTGTGATCCTTTTTAAAAAATATTTCATTCCAGTCACAGCATTGAAATATCATTCAAACACATTCTGAAAGTTTTTATTTCTTTTTTTTTTTCCGTGAAAACATGGGCACTTACTGAATTTAATGTTTTGTAGAGCAAAACCACAAAGTTTCACTCAGTCCTCATCTATAATTGTGGTAGACACTAAAAAATCCCTTGAGAGCCCCAGCACACACAGTGCCAGACCAGATCTTCCAAGTTTCTTCCACACACAAATCCTCCTGAATAACAAATATTAATATATAGTAAATAATAATTGCAATACTTAGCACTTCCCACCCATAGGTCTCACAGTATTTCACTGAGCTGGATGAATGCCTTTAATTCTCTTGCTCCCAGGCAAACAAGGACTTCTCTTCTGCAAACATTTTCCATGCAGGTGTTTCATTTTAACCTTACACCTAGTTTTGGTGATTATGCTGTGGTCAGCCCAGTCACTGGGAGAGCTCCAGGTTAGTCTTCTTTTGTAAATGTTCCCCTCAGGAGAGCAAAAATACTAAATGTGTTTTTAACCTACAGACATGGATGATTCATCTGCTTTCTAAGCAGCAAATATTTGCACCCAAACTTGAAATCAGATGAGCTTTACCCTTCCAACCCAAACCATTCTATGATTCCATGATTCTGTGATCTTTGGCAGGATGGTGTTCTCTGGAGCATGAGGGCAGCCAGGATGGGATGGCAGAGGTAGCACCATGAGTGCACAGGAGGGTTCTTTGAGGAAGCTCCTGAGATGTGAAGATGTAAAGCTTTGGGGTGTAACAAGATCCAACAGGTCTTGTCATGTGCAATTACCAAATCCACCTTGAGCATCCTCACCTCAGTGCCTTATTCTGATGTAAAATACATGAAGACATAAAAAATTGGTTTTTCACATCAGCTCCGCTGGACACTCTCAGGCTCCCTCAGGAAGTCATCTCTCCTTTCTGCTCACTGAATTTAGGAGATCTTGATGATAGGTTTGGCAATTAAAAATCATCTAAATACAGCTACATATGGTAGGTCCATGAATAATGAGATACATATTTAGAAATTAGTGTAGAGTTGGTTGCCTCCTCCCTGGAACCACACAGAAAATGCAAATTCCCTCGGAGATGCTGCCTGTAGTGCAACTGCAACCTGTGTTTAACCCCATCTTCAGACACTGGTGCTGGGATATGCTGGTGCCGAGCACAGCCAGGGCAAGAAGTGAGAACAGCAGGGAATCCCCCTGGCCCCTGCTCCCTGGGTGACAGCTCAAGGCTAACACGTGGCAGCCTCTCCCAGAACCAGAACACTCTAGGGGTCAATCCATCCCGGCAATTAGGAGGCAATAACTCTTGGGGGGAAAAATGTAACAAAATATTAAGCCGTCAGTTTTCATTTGTATGAGGCCCTGTGTCTGCCGCCAGAGTGCTCTATCCCATATATAGCTCCTGCCAAATAATGTGCATTTACCTCATTTCCACCCACAAGCCAGCGTGGTCTCCTATAAAGATTAATGTTTGGGACCTGTGCACAGACTGGAGATGAGTTTCAAATAGGTCATCAGGCACTTAAAGAGTTTCAGAACTGCTTTGGAAGTCATTGATCTTAATAGATACAGCAATAATGATATAAGAGAGAGGAGGTCCCATGGGACAGGGGAGGAGGTGGTCCTGGCTCTGAGAAAGTCTTGTTCCACTACTTAACTTCAGGAATCAAGAGTTGCTGGGCCAAAGTCCCCTCTCCTTCCTCTCACCTTGGCCCAAAGCCAATCTCTGGGGAAGAAGGAGGGATAAAGTACATACCAGTGACAGATATGTGTACTGCACATCTCTGCCCTCAGCATCTCTTCAGGAATGAGCGCAAATTTACCTGTGAGTACAAGCCTGGTCCCTGTTACAGCCAAAGCTAAATGAATCTCAACTAAAGGAAGGCTTGAGTACCTATATTATACCTATATTGTTGTTGTTGTTGTTGTTGTTTTTTCCTGACAAGATCTTAGGAGCTGGTTTAAGTAGATGCCACGGTCTAGTACAGGGCACATTCAGGTGCAGTGTGGCACTCAGACAGTAAATGAGCTGAGACACTGCTGTTCTGTCAAATCATAGGTGAGTAATACTAAGCACAACTCAATATTTGGAGTCAGAAGTCACAACTACCTTGTGAGAGCACAGGAGGCATCTGGGTTAATTTGAAGGCATATGGACCATTTATCACCTTCCCCAAAACCCATAATGCATGGAATTGACTGCAGTAGAAATATTTGGATCGATGTCTAGACCTTAAGTAACTTTTCCCTAATGCCCAAATCCCCAAGACTCTGTTCTTTGGCAGTCCTCTGACAGATCTCTGGAACGTTGTTAAATGTGTTGTGATTTCACTGGCAACTATACAACTGACCACAAGCTGCAGAATCGAAAATCCTGCAAGTGCAAAGATGAGAAATACATCAATATTTCATTGATGGAGATCTACTCCCATTAACATCTACACTGTATAAGGAAACATCTCCAAATGTCATCCTGAAGAATAACAAGCAGTTTTATTGGAGTAAATGTAGCCTTTGCAGTTGTTACAAACAGGGCTATAATTATTTTTAGAGAATTAAGCGAAGTATTACCACCCTCTACAAAATTTTGTTTGTTTCTGTTTGTTGTGGGTGATCCTTGGTTTGCAGCTTGTTAGCAGCATGTCACCAGGGAATAAACACAACCACACACACAAAAGAAACTTCTTTCCCAACATCTTTCAAGGCTCTGGCTGCTGCTAATTGCTGACGCACCCAATTGTTGCAGGTTTTTTTTTTTTGTAGTTGTTGTTGTTGTTGTTGTTGCATAACTGTCACTATTAGTAGTTGTGGATGCATAAATATCACGTGTGTTTATTACTCAAAGATGGCAATGATGATAAATTCAGTGATTTAAAAGGAGTGAAGGGATTTCCTTGCCACAACAAGTGTTTTCTCTGCTTCCATCTAACCACAAGGCAGTGGTGTACGCCTCATTTTTTCCACAAAGTATTTGGGTCTAGCATTATTGATCCTGTGCAGCTGCAAGAGTCTTTCATAAGCATGATCAAAATGCCAATAAGCTCTGCTCTTGTATATTTCTTCTATTTATCCAACACCTTTTCCTGCCTTAACCTGCCCATGTCCTGGTGGGAGGTCAGCATGGCTGGTTGCAGGCACATAAACCTCATACAACGTGCTGGAATCACACCAGGAGACTGGGCAGGGCTGGAAAAAGGACTTCTCCCAGTCCTCATACTTAATTTTCCTTGCATAAACTCATGGATACGTTTTTCAAGTGACAGAGCTGTTCTGCTTTTCCTTCGTGATGGATGCCTTTTCCATCAGCCATGTCAGGCTGTGGATGAGGTTAGGGGGAAATGGGGACAGCTCTGGGTCTCATCCCGCTGCTCTTCCCATAAACCTGAGACACAGACTTCTTTCAGTGGGAATAGGAGTGAACCAGGGAGGGGACTGAAGTTCTGGAAATATTGCCCTGAATGGATGATCTTGCAGGCCTGACTCACACCAAGCTCCCAGCGGAGTGAATGGGAGGGCTGCTGGACTCATATATAGAGGGAAAATTTCATTATTGACTCCCTTCCCCCCATATGGTTAGGTCTGTCTTGAGAAGGACAATATTTTCCAAACAATTTGTCATTTCTTTTTCTGAGCTCTCCTTTCCATTTGGCTCCAAAACAAATGTGAAAGAAGCTTATTCCTTTTCAATTTGCCTCTTCTGGGAAGTTTAGAAATGTTACAATCCAGTCATGTTCCAAACATCTCAGTTTCTCCCAGAGAAGCAATGTGGCCTTTTAGACACTATTCCAAGGATGGACTAACAGGGAAGGCCGCAAATAAAGGAATGGGTGAGCTTGGAGAGTCATTTCTTCACTATATTTGGAAATATGGAGAGACATTCTTTTAATGAATGTTTGTGATAGTTTAAAAAAGAAATTGCAAAGGGTTCTTCTGTTTGTGTAGGAACAATCTGTGCCACCATCACACAGAATACTATCTTGGCTGTGGACACAATACTTTTGGAATCTGGCTTGTCTTGGAGATGATTAGATGCTGGTTTGGTTGGCATCAGGAGGGTCACCTGGTGATGAGGTGCCCTTCCCTCCCAACCCCCTGCAGCACTGCACACTCCTCTCTGTCCTTTGGGCACAAGCCCTGGAGTGTTATTGACACCCCTCAATTCATCTGATGTCTTCTCTGGGGGAGAGCTTTGCAATGGCCAGCTTTTATTCTGGAAGCTGAGAAAAGCAGACACTGAGACTAATGAATCCACCTGGGAATCGAGTGTGAGGGAAATAACATGACTTAGGCACCTGCTCATCCTCACAGCACTAACAGCAAGCTTCTATTTCCACCTTACCTCAGTCCACTCCTACATCTTGCCTCAAAGCTACACTTGTTTTTCTAGTACCTGAAGCTTGCTGTTAGTGCTGTTGCTGTTCAGAAACGTCTCAGTCCCGCTGACCTATGAGGCTGAGGAGCTCAGTCAGGCTTCCAGCCTGTGACACACATTCAGCAAGGACTGTCTCCCAGACTAGGAGGGTGGAATCTGTATGTAATCTGCCCTTGCAGCCCAGAGGCCACAAACCAGCCCCACTGCCCGGCTGGGTGGCCTCTGACCAGTTGTTTGCCTCTCCAGAGGTCCTTTGATCCCCTCTAAAAGGGGGTTCACTCTGAGCTTGTCCCTCCAGAAGGAGGCTCCTGAGCTGGGGGATATTCCAGCATCCATATCCGATCTTTATGGAGGAAAGATCTTAACAGCCACAATCCAGGCTGAACATGGGCAGGATGCTCTCAGTATTTGCTCAATTCACCTGCTCATAGTGATTACTCAAATTACTTGAAAACCTTCACAGAATCAGAACCAGAGGCTGGGTGCAGTAGGAAGGAACCACTGGAGGTCCTCTAGTCCAACCTCCCTGAAGAATTTCTTTAGTGCCCACCCACAGACCTGGGCAAAGCCTCTCCTGGTGTGAGTGAACTGTGCCCCGGTGCTGGGCCATCTGCAGGACTGCTAGGACACGAGGTGTCTCCCCAGCTCCTCAGGCAGGCAGGCAGGCAGGCAGCCTGGGAAGCTTCCCTCCGTCCTCAACATGTAAACATCTGCTGGAGGAAGACTTTTCTCCTAATAACACATCATTAAACATTGATTTAAAGACAATCATCTTCCCTCTTTTCAGTTTCACAGCACCTTTAAAACAGCTGTTAGGCTGCAGAGGAGATGATCAGCTGAACAGGAAACACATTGTTAGCTCCCAGCATTAAAACAGTAGAATGCATTAATTTATGAGCTCCTACTCCCTCTCCAGAAGTTTTATTATGTTAATATCACCTTGATGTGCTGGTAGGCCCCAGTGCCAAAGCCTCTTTCACACAGTATGTGCCATCCTAAATTACAGGCTGGGTGCCTCCTGGAACTGCCTTTGGAAAACTGGAGTAAACCAGTAAGCACTGAAGTTAATATTATCTTACAGACTAACAACCAGCTAATGCTCGACATGTGAATCCCATTTACTTCTTCTCTCTATAACAAATGGCAAGTGTGGGACTGGACTGTTCCTGATTTTATGCTATTTATCTTTCTGATCCATTCCATATTCATTGTCCCTAGTTTTCAGCTACAGTTATAGCCTGTGTATGTAAGAGTGTGTGACCTGCTCTACTCAGGAAAGCCCTGGGCACACCCCTGCTATCGTGTTCGCTTGGTCACTGCATGACTTTTGTGTTTTTCTGCTGAGAGGGAAACTTCCAGGGAGTAGGTATGAGAAGTGCAGTCTCTGGAACTCCAGAAGCATCCCTGGAAAATTAAAGCAGACCAAGGGCCTGGGAATGGGCAGTGAGCTCAGTGTGCCAATACCACCCAGGCAAGCATCTCCTGGAGCCCTGCATCCTCCAGCCCGGGCAGTCCTGCCTGCTGCCCACAGCCTTCCCCCAGGTGCTCAGCACTGTGCTCCCAGTCTCACTCTGAGGTCCTGAAACAACAGAGCATTTCGGGGGCTGGAAAAAGAAGTAAAAAAAGAGGCCATTCCTTGTCCCTGTCCTCTCGGACAAAAGCCCCAACCGGGAGGAAATGAACAGGGCAGAGGCCGTGTAGCCAGGAGCGCGAAGCCGCCCCCCGAGAGAGGCTCGGCCGGGCGGGAGCCGCCGGACGCGGGGGGCCGGGCTCGGGGATGCCTTCGGCGGCTGGACGGAGGTGCGGGGCGGCCGGCGCCGCCGGTCT